>JZKD02S1881869.1:46312-67850 GCA_000966675.3 Picea glauca | reverse complement strand
CAAATGATTTCGTCTATAAAGTGGCTCGGAAATGCCTGGCCGGCTATCAACCCGTCGTTCTAAGGGAATGACCGAAGGTTGCTCACTTGTGCATCAACGAAGGGAATCACTGTTTGTGAAGATTGTTCTTCCCAACAACAACGAAGGACGGGTTCCTTTACGCCTCTCCAGTAAGAAGTATCCGCCATGGACGAACAAGGCTTCCAGATTCAATGCCCCGCCTTGATCGCTGGAAGAAGAAAGCAACCACTAGGAGCAACGACCGTGAGAGCGAACATGTGATGTGATCCACGCTATCCTCTAGTAGCGACACTCTCCTCCAGCAACGTCCACACTCTCCTTTGATCCACGCTCTCTTCCAGCAGCAACGGTCTCCTCCAGCAGCGTCCACACTCTCCTCTGATCCACGCTTTCCTCGAGCTTCGTTTGTCACATATCTGTTTCTTCTCTGCAACAATAGAAGATCTCAACAACGCTCTGATACCAACTTGAAAATTGAGGGAATGGAATGGAACCGGCTGCTTTCAGGCGAGGCAGCACCTAGAGGCCGTCAAAGCAAAGTCACACTACTATTTATTAAATCAATTGAGGAGTATATTATATAGGATGAGGCCGTCAAAGCAAAGTCACACTACTATTTATTAAATCAATTGAGGAGTATATTATATAGGATGATATTCGGTTTAGATGGTTGGAATCATTATTCAGTTTAGAGGAGTACATTAAATCGTAATTAATCTCCATTATTTTTAAATTGTTCAAAATTTTTTTAAATTGTTCAAAATTATTTAAGAGATTCATTGCAAAACTTAGTGGAAGAGCTTTCAAAAATGAGTCTACATGGCGAGATGTTGTGAAATCACACTGTGAATTCCTGCAAGATTGCAAGTGGGTTGTCATGTATCTAGCCAATGTCACCTTCTAGTAAGAAATTAACAAGAATTCAAGCTCTCTTTTCAATCATTTTTCACATCTTTACTAAAAGACAACGGAAGGTAATTCTTTATCACTGGAGATCAATCCCGAAGGAAAACAGCTGGTGACTCACATAGATACTTAGCTGCTCAAGGTCGATGACACATGGGATTGAATCATGACGAACAACAAAAGAAGTAGGAAACAAGTAGATAGGTGACGTGGTAGGTGATATTGGATAACAGATTTTGAGCAGTTGACAGGTTTTGGGCAAAAACTATCTCTATATACATACCTTTCACATAAAAATATCAATAATTAAACAAATTATTAAATATCATAATTAGCATCCATATTGCAGCTTTGCTATGGCTTACGCCCAACAAAGACCAGTCATATTGATGTTTCCACTACTTAAAAGATTACTCTATGAATGGAGAAAGTTATGGACCAAATCTGCCATCGCTGACAATTTCTCTTTTATAGTTTCCTTGAAAACAACTTTTTTTTTTAAATTAAAAAAAATTATTTACTTTACAGATATAAGATAAAGTAAAGCTTTAAGTGCAATGGAATATCTACGTTAAAGTTTCTGAATCTGCTTACTGTAATTGTGAACTTTCCGTCAGCTTACCAGTCTTGTGAGAAAAGATAAAACGTCCATTCGGTCAGATGACTGCAATTCCTTTTAGCGAATTGACGGAAGAGAAAGCCAAAGTCACTTTTCACCTTAAACAACGGCTACATGTAGTTGACCAGTTTGATCTATTCTCAAGGGCGTGAATCTATGTATAGTTCTGTTCAATTTCGGTGTTTGATAATTGAAGATTATACTATTTTGATTGGACTGAGTTACTACTTGGTGTTCGATAATTTCAAAAATGGCTTACAACTTTGATTGTAAAATAAACGAAGAGAAATTATTACTAAACTGGATATTTGAAAAAAATGTTTGCATTTTCCATGCTTTCTCTTGAATGGGACTGAATACTCCAAATTTGATCCCTGAACTGAGAATACTTACTTAGCCAGTTCTGAACAGTAAAGCCCAAACAGCAATCATTGATATATAACTAGCACAGCTACATGATTGTTAATTAGGTAATTAGCACAGCTATATGATTGTTAATTAGTTTAACGTGGCAATCATTGATATTGGCAGTAAAATATGAAAAAGTAAAGAAAGAAAGGTAAACATTAAAAAATGCAAGAAAATTATGAACATGAAATCTCATTCATTGATTTAGGCCTACGATTAAGAATATGTCAGCATCTTCAATCTTTAATTAATAACCATAAAATTGTTTTTTATAATTAAAAGATCATTAATTGTACCCATCTTCAATAAGTATAGATATACGCCTTTGATCATAATAATGCTTATTCCTGAACTATGTCAACGGATCCCAAAAATATGATGACAGTTTACTATTACATACCTGCAGTGATCTTGGAATGCCAACACTCACGTCCGTAAAGAAAATGAAAAGTTGTCTACGTCTGGCTATTTACATGGAAGAAGATCACGAGATCAATAAAGCTGTCAATCTTTCTTTGTTTATTGTTTTATTTCTGGAAAGGCAAGGCAGGGCCAGAGGGACAAATCCATGACATGTGAGATAGCAGAGAGTAGTACAACTTCCCTGGCCATGGATGGTTGCTACCTATCCTTCTCATCATTTCCGTTACACGTTACTTTCAAAGTCTCTATCATTGCATTGAAAAAGCACTGACGGGTGGTCAATAAAATTAAAACTGGAGCGCTGCCTTTCTTTCAAAATTTATCATCTCTAAATTTATCAGTGTGTGGCTATCTTATCAGAAAAGCAGCAAATCACAGGAAACATACAACAGAAC
Source organism: Picea glauca (assembly GCA_000966675.3). Classification (NCBI taxonomy): domain Eukaryota; kingdom Viridiplantae; phylum Streptophyta; class Pinopsida; order Pinales; family Pinaceae; genus Picea; species Picea glauca. The sequence goes on along the minus strand of JZKD02S1881869.1, from coordinate 65,078 downwards.
ATCATTATATATTCTCCAAATATTTTGCGGACTCTCATTCGATATAAAAATGATTGACATGTGAAACCCATGTCATCGGTGATCAAATTTGAATAGGTGGTCTTGTGACAACCCCACATGAAGCCTCATTAGATTTTACGATTGTTCATCTCATGAGGGTGTGTGCAACCGTGACGGTTCTTACTTGGTTGCTTGATACATCAAGAATATTTCGTCCGGACTATGTCTCTTCACACATGAGAATAAAAAAGAACAAATGCGGAAAAAATGAAGACAAACGCAGAAATAGTGCGGGCAACACAAATCGTGCCTAACACCCAACTAAGTCTTTGTTATTGCAAAACAATTACAATATGAGCACTACCGGCTCGGCTTACAACTTCGGCAGTGTCATACAACTCACCTCACCTCACCAAGACACTCATGAACATATCCATCACACCAAGACTCTCTATTGCAACCGTCTCTACAACCACCTATGGTTAACCTCAGACGTGCCCACAACCACAAACTTGCTATCCCTTCGTTACCATAGGTTTTCACCAAGCTAACAAGGATTTTTGTTGTGCCTCACACATGCCCCTCATAGACATGTGTTTCCAGACTTCCCCAAAAATTCCTAAAACGTCCAACTCTTGGCTACTTGTCTTCCATCCTAGAAACTATGCCTTAGTTCGTTGCCTCCAACTTTCCTCAGGCTTGTTCTCCAATTTTCTTTCTCAAATGATATTCCTTCCTTTGGTTGTGTGCCCTTGTTCTTATAGGAACTCCAAGGGTCACTTGTGTGAAACATCATCTCTCTTGGGTGTGTCGTGCCCCTTCGCAAACCCAACCTCAAACGCCTTCTTGCACCCCTACACGGACTTGTTGCGCTCATCCAAGCACACACTCACATCAATCATGTGTCTCTCAAATCGACCCAACATTTTCCTTGTGCATTCTCTTGTGTCGATTGCCGTGCCTCCTCGTGGGTGTGTCGATGGGTGCGTCCAACCTCTCTGGTGCGCCCATGTTGTCGAGGGAAAACGAGTCCACTTCTTAGGCATGCTCCCAAGTTGCTCCACCCTTACCCAAATGCAACTCAAGTCTTTGTCAATTGTTCTAAGACAAGTAAGGTGTGTGCCCCTTTGGCGCCGCACGTAACCATCGTGCACCCAAGGTGCTCTTTCTCACACCCAAACGTCTTCGTTCACCCAACTGGTTGCTTCTTCCTTGTGCTCTTCATCTATTTTGTTGTTGAATCTTCCCAAAGAGCATGCGTGCTCGGTGGGTGTAATGGGAGACCTTACAACCTCCCACACTCCAAGTTGTTGTCATCCCTGGCAACATCCATCGATCTCTATGGCATCTCTGACCCATCTCCAGATCTCATCACCACTCAACGACTAATGTCTCCTCAATTTTTGTCATCAAGCCAAACTCCTCTTAGGAAGTTACATGAATCTATGAATTGTTCCTCTCTGACTTGTTGGTGCTTCCATACTTTGGTCCATCTACCCATGCTTCCATGCATTGGATCCCCTTGTGACTTTGGATGATTGGGTAGTTAGTCCAATCGTCATGCCTCTATCTCAAGAACTCACATCTTCACGTTGAAACATTTTTTTCTATTTGTAAACTCGTCACATCCACAACTCTTCATTTCCTCCAATCCGTCAAGTCACCCACTACGTTCTCAACAATTTTCACCAAGGCACCTCCTCAAGGAGCCCCATTGGCCTCATTGCCTCCCATCGAGACAGTGAGACACCGTGCCACAATCTAGTTTGAACGTGAAGGGGGATGGTTAGTAGGGTCATCTCCCTCATCTCTAGTCTATCCTAATGTGATCAATGAAGCATCACCATAATTCTTCATTATGTACATAAGAAACAGTACACTCAAAATGATTTTTCCTTCGCATTCTTCCATGAGTTGTTATAGCTCAGGGTCATACAGCCATTCACCATATTCAAGCTTGCTTGAGGATGAATCGACCTCTTCCTTGGTTCTCTCCCACCAAGGTTGTTGTGTCTCCCTCACGTCCTCTTGGTCCATGAACAGTTTATGCGCCTATTCAATGAACTGCTCCAACATCCTCATCTCTATGACTTTATGTGATATTTGTTGCCACTCATCAACTTTCAAACATAAACCAGCCAACCCATCCACTGTCTTAGAAAAATCTCCAACTATCTCTTCAAAACCTACAAGCCTTCCTTCCACTGACATGAGCTTCCTTTCGTTCTTTGCATTGGACTGTCCAACCATCACCCCACATCATCCATGTTTTTCTGCACAAGGTTGCTTTCCTTGGTTGTCTGTAACAATCATCTGCAAGGAAGACATCTGTGTGCCCCCTTCCTTCCTTCCCATGGTAGGAATCAAACATGGAGTCTATCCTAAGAAAATGGTCAAATTGTGCATGTGAGGAATTGGTGTTTCCTTCTCCTTCCTCATGAACTCATGTCCCAATACAACTTCAAAATCATCTATAGAAACAATGATGAAACTCGTCTTTCCGCACCAGTCATCAAGCTTCAACGAGATGTCCTTGGCTACACCAATGACCCTCTCTACACATGTGTTGATTATCTTGAAGGTTGTTTGCAATAGTTTAGGTTGCAACCCACGCCTGTACACCATGTCTTCCCTTAAGAAGTTATGAGACACCCCACTGTCCACAATGGTTAACACTAAATTCCCATTGAGTTTGGTCTCCACATAGCAAAGTTTTGTATCATATTGGTCTTGGCTCTCCATGGATTCACTCTCCATGCCAGCGTTCAAGACTTGCAAGACTCCAATAGATGGGATTTCTTCCTTCTCCAAATCAATCAACTTCTTTTTCAAGGGACAATTCTTTGAATAGTGATCCTTGGTACAAATCCAACACAAAATTGATTTATTCTCTTTCGTTGCATCTGTCTTCTTGGCATTGTCTCTGCTTCCCTTGGACTCTTTGTCTTTCCTTTGTCCTTTCTCTTCCCCTTCCCTATTTTTTGCTTCTCACCTTGGGCGTCCTCATTGTTCCTAGGACCTATCTCGGGTTCACCTTGAAATTCTAATAGTTTGTCCATTGTGGTGATTGTTGCTACAAGAGTATGCACATTCTGTCATCGCAGCTCACTTTGTTCCCAAAGTTGTAGACCATTCATGAAGTAGAAAAGTCAATTTTCTTCTGACATGTCTTTGATCTCCAACATGAGTCTCGTGAAATCCTTGATGTAGGCTTGGATCTTACCAGTCTGCTTAAGAGACAAAAACTGATTCCTTATGATCCATTCTTGGTTCCTCTGACCAAACTATGCCCTCAAGGCCACCTTCATCTCTACCCAATTTTCGATCTTCTCAACGATTCTCCCGGCTACTAAGTCTTCCACTTAGTTTCTCCACCAAAGCTTAGCGGTTCCTATCAAGAACATCATTGCAGTGTTCACCTTGGCTTCGCCCAAACTTCCATTCAACTGCTCCAAGTACTTCTCAATGTACCAACACAATTTCCCCAATAGCTTAGCATTGCGAGTATTGTCATATGTCTTGGGCTCCTTTATCTTGATCCTCATCGACATGACAACAGAGCTCTATCCATTAGTGAAAAAAAATTTCAACAATGTGATGGATTCATCTTGGTCCTTAAACTTCTTTGTGACTGCAACAAGTGTGTCCTCTGTTGCATTGAGTCTATCATGAATGTCATTGGTCAAGGTGTGAGTCATCACATCTGTAGTTTTTTGGCACTCCCAAAGAACTTCATTAATTCCATGCTTCATCTTGTCCATATAAGCCTCCATCCGGTCAACATTCTCACCATGCTGACACAATGCGTTCATCATCTGCTCGATAGTCCTCTCCAAGATAATGAGTCAGTCCTTCATTTTGTTGGTCTTGGGATCTCTCTTGATGTCACTTCCTTCTGCATGTGACCCAACTATGGATGTACCTCCAAGTATCTTCACTTTACTTTCGAAGTGTTCACCCAAGGTACCGAAGAGTTTGTCTCAAGACTTCTCCAAAATTCTGCGATCAACTCTGCGGCTACTTCTGCGCTCAAGTCTACAACAAGTTCTGCAAAAATCCTCGTTCATCTATCTTTCCCAAGTGCCTGGTTCATCGTCAGAAATATACGCCTGGAACACTCAAGGACTACTCCCATGTCTATTCACAAGTCATATCTCCATCCACAACTCATTCGTGTCACAACCCACCTAGTCTGTGCTCAGGTTTCCTTTGTGATGGGTCAGTTCGTTGAACCCTTGCTAAGCCTATGCTCAGACTATTTCACCAACAAATGCGCCACTCCTCCACCACTTTTCTGACTACAATAGTGGTGATGAGAATCGAACTGTTTCTCGAGTTTTCTCTAATACCACATCTCATGACCCCACAAGACACCTGATCAAGTCTTGCAATAGTTCACCTTCCAAGAGCATGTGACACCACAACGATTCTTACTTGGTTTCTTGGCACACCAAGAATACTTCGTCTAGAATACACCTCTTCACCTAGAGCATACCCATACTCTATGTTATACTACCGGTGAGTCACACTCCTACTCTAGTACAACTATTGTATACTTAGACAATTGTTAACATAGTTTAACACTTAGTCTTATATAGCAGCACATTCCATGAACATGAGAATCAAAGAGAACAAGTGCAAAACAAAGGAAGAAAAACATAGAAATAGGGCAAGCGACACAAACCATGCCTAAAACCCGACTAAGTCTTTGTTATTGTGAAACAATTACAATATGAGCACTATCGACTCAGTTTACAACTTCAGTAGAGTCACACGACTCTCCTCACATCACCAAGACACTCATAAACATATATGTCACACCAACACTCTGTCTCAACCCTCTCCACAACAATTACCTAAGGTGCACCTCAGAAGTTTCGACACCCATAGACTTGTTCTCCCTTTGTTACCATAGACTTTCAAAAAGCTAACACAGATTTCGATTCTTCCTCAAACATGCCTCCCACAAAATTATGTTTCCAGACTTCCCCAAAACTTCCCAAAACATCCAACTCTTGGCTACTTGTATTACATCTTGGCAACTCAACCTAGGCTTGTTTCCTCATACTTTCCTTAGACTTGTTCTCCAAATTTCTTTCCAAAATTCTATGCCTTCCTTCGATTGTGCCCCCTTGGTCTTATAGGAACTCCAAGGGTCACTTGTGAGAAATGTCATGTCTCTTGAGTGTGTCACACCCCTTCACAAACCCACACTCAAATGACTTGTCACCCCCCTCTATGGACCTGGTGCGCCCATCCAATCCCATGAACCCATCAACCATCTATCTCTCGAACCAGCATATCCCATCCTTGGGTGCATGCCCCTTTCCTTATGCATTCTCTTGTGCCGATCTTCATGAATCCTCGTGGGTGTGACAATGGGGTTATCCAAACTCTCTTGTGCACCCATTTTTCTGATGGCAGTTGGGTCCACTTCTTGGGTATGCTTCCATGTTGCCCCACCCTTCCCCAAACAGAACCCAAGTCTCTGTTAATCATTCTAAGGAAAGTAAGTTGTGTGCCCCCTTTGTGCCACACACATCACCATCGTGCACCCAAGGTGCTCTTTCACACACCCAAACATCTTCGTTTTCCCAACTGATTGCTTATTCCTTTTTATTTTCTTCTATTCTATCATTGAATATTCCGAAGGAGTACGCACACTCGGTGGGTGTCATGGGAGACCTTACAGGTCGTATTTTCCCTCGAGATAAAAATGATTGACATGTTGATCTGTATTATTTTCGGCACGAAATGAGAGCAAATATATAATAAATAAATGTAAAGAGATATCTTGGATATCCAATATTATAACATAAATGTATCAGAGATGCAACCATAAACAAAGATATACAGTAACACACAATTTTTTATTAATGAGCGAAAATGTACAAAGATTGTAAAATATAGAGTGAAAGGCTCTTTAGAATCGTGGCATCTTATCTCTGAGAAGAGATGTGACAGCTACTCGCATCCATGAGAAGATGATTTTACAATGAGGTTGCAAAGACCTTTTTTATCATAAAGAGAATCCAAAACCCTAACCCCGGAAGATGAAAAGCCAACAGTTTTGTGGACCCTATTTTGGGTAGTTTCGTGTATCAACTTCTCATGGGCGTAACTTTGGCATACGATCTTCGTTTGGGGCGAACGATAGCTCGTCAGAAATTTATCTCCGAGGAGATTAATTTTGGGGGCTCAATCAAAGATCTTGTCTATCATTGAGAACCTGGATCCCGAAAAACCTTCATTTAGGCCCTTAAAATGGCCTCGAAAGTTAAAAATTGCTAAAAATAGTAAATTGCCAAAATTGCCAGAAAACTATTTTGAGCGAGTTGGAAAAGGTGGGTGGCCACTGATATCCACCTGGATCAATCCTCCCTCCTTAGGAAGCAATGTTCTCCATTTCTTTGAGTGTCCGGGGTAGAGGGAGAAGAGTTTGTTGAATCTGCATCTTGATGAGTTGCTTGCCTTGTTGGAGAAGTTGCACTGCTTATCTTTTTGAAGGTTGTCACGAGCCTATGGCTGGAAGGGTTGGACCTTTTTAACCAGTCTGGCTACATGAAATGTTTGTGTGTAGAAGGAATCTTTTCACTTTGTTGCAGTCTTGTCGACCTGCTTCTGTTGGATAGAAGGTGCTTGGGCCAAGAATGTAGTGGTTGCAGTATCCTTTTGTTCACCTTTTGAACAGATTGTGAAGAAGATAAATTTTGTAGTATGAGATACTACCTTGTGGCACTGTTTAGGTGGGATAGTAGTCGGAACCACCTGTGGTATCTTGTTGATATGACCCCCCAGAGTAACAATGAAACTATGGGGTAGAGACTCATAGATAACATGGCGCTTCCACATATATGGCTGGCCAAAGAGAAAATCACAGACATCCAGCAGGGAAACATCACATAATACCTCATCCTTGAAGGGATAGATTCTGTATGACAATCAACAGTGTTGGCTGACACGAAGATATCGTCCCTGGTGAAGCCACTCGATGTTGTATGGTTGTGGGTGTGGTGTTTTCGACAATCCCAACTGTTTGACGAGCTCTGCTGAGATGAGGTTCTTCTGGCTTCCGCTATCAACAATAAAATGCAGCGGGGTCCCCTTCAACCACATCTGTGAATGAAAAAGGAACTCCCCCTCTTTAGGATCTATTGGTTCTTCTGGTTGAATTGTTGCGATCGTGACAATAGTAGTGGGGTCTCCGTCGATGATCTGTCTTCTGTCAGTATTTTCTGAATCATATTTAGAATCATGGTTCGTCTCCTTGTCTTTGATTTCGACCACCAATGAATGTTTTGAGCAACATTCATTGGTGTTGTGCTAGGGGATTTTGTGGAAATCACAACATTTTTTGGTGTCCTTCTTTGTCTTCCCGTGACCATTCTTTTCTTGTGTCTTGGAATGGTTTTCAGGAGAATGTTTGTTAGGGTCATCTTTATCATACTTTGGTTGTTGCATATTTACAGACCCAAACTCCCATTTGTTCTGGTGCTTAAATTTCTACTTGATTTTAATAGAATGTCGATAAGCAACACCGAGTGATGAGATGTACATAAAACCCATTTCATTTTGGATGTATCTATGTAGATCCCAAGGTATTTTAGAGCCAAATGTTGTTCAGAGTCTTTAATACCTAGATTGGTGCGCAAGGTATGAAAGGTATTGGTGAACTCTGAAACTACTTGGTCCCTCTCTTGCCGCAGTGTGATCCATCTCATATACTGGTCCTCATAGTTTCAAACAGGGTAATATTGTTTCTTTATCATGTCCAAAAAAAACTCCCAAGTGGGCTCTGCCCCATATATTCCAAAATCCTCTGTGTAACTTTGCTCCCAGTAAGTTTCCCACCAATTTTTGACATGGGGAAGAGATTTAAGAAGTGTGAAGGTGATCTTTTCCCTACCAGAAAAATGGTGAACAAATAAATAACCTTCTAGCATATTTAACCATTTGTCTAGGGCATCAACATCTATCTTACCTTCAAATATAGGAATGTCAAAATTAACCTGTACCTTGAATGGAGAATTTCTTCTAAAGTGGTTGTTTGATGAAGACATGCCTGTTGTTATCGACAGGCGTTGAAGGATGTGGGAAAAATTCCCCATCATTTCGTCCCTCTGTCGCATGAGAGCTTTCTCAAGCAACAGATTAATAGAATCTTATGCTCCATCGTTTTTATTTTATTCCGCCATGGAGGGTTTCAAGGGCGTGCGAGAGATATTTTCCTCAAGAGAGACAATCTCGAGACCCAACTTTCTATACGTGGACCTCGTAGGGGACATGCATTGAAAAATAATCAAAAGCAGACTGCTCTAATATCACTGATTCGGATTATTTTCGGCACGAAATGAGAGCGGAGATATAATAAAGAAATGTCCAGAGATATCTTGGATATCCAATATTATAACAGAAATGTATCAGAGATGCAACCATAAACACAAATATATAGTAAAAGACAATTTTCTATTAATGAGGGAAAAGGTACAAAGACTGTAAAATACAGAGTGAAAGACTCGGTAGAATGGTAACATCTTATCTCTGAGAAGAGATGTGACGGCTACTCGCATCCATGAGAATATTATTTTACAATGAGGCTTCAAAGACCTTTTTTATCATAAATAAAATCCAAAACCCTAACCCCGGAAGATGAAAAGCCAACAGTTTTGTGGAACCCGTTTTGGGTAGTTTGGTGTATCAACATCCCAGGGCCGTAACTTTGGCATATGATTTCCATTTGGGGCTCGCGATAGCTCGTTGGAAAGGTATCATCGAGGAGATTCATTTTGGGGGATCAATCAGAGCCTTCAATTATCATGGAGAAGCTCGATCCCAAAAAACCTTCATTTAGGCCCTCAAAATGGTCTCGAAAGTTAAAAAATGCTAAAAATAGTAAACTGCCAAAATTGCCAGAAAATTATTTTGAGCAAGTTGGAAAAGGTGGGTGGCCACCGATATCCACTTGGATCACATGTGAAACCCATCCACAAGTCATCAAATTTGAATAGGTGATCTTAATTTCATTTGTAAGGGTATATATTGATCCAACCCTTCCACGATGAAAAGTTCGTACAAAAACTTACATTTCAATTGACAATAATAAACTAATTACATACACACTTTGTAAAAAAATGTGTTAAATAAAATATTATATTCCTAATCAAGTTTATGCTTAGTAGAGAAATTATTAAATCTAAAATATCACCTTAACATTAACAAAGCTTCCTGCAAAATATCACCTTAACATTCCGAGAGCATAAATTGAAAGATCATATACTTAATTGTAGAAGAAATTTGTATAGATTTAAGGATGCTTCCAAATATTTTGTTTGTTACACAAGATAAAGTGTACGCCAACCATTTTAGGGTGTTTTCCACATAATTATTAAGATAATTAACAATATATATTTTTGTAGTGTGCCTATTGTCTAGGCAACCCCAAATCTGTGAGCGAATTATTGTATCAATCTAGAAACATATATTTGTGATCCCTCGAAGAAAAAAATAAGTCATTTTATCATTCTACCTTTTTTTAATCATTATTTGATTTATTGCAACAATAGAAACAATGAGATCCAAATTTGGATGACACACAATATTTCCAAGACTCTTCATTTCATACCTCTCAAAAAGAGTAGGTGCTCCAAAAATTTGAAGCCCTTCGCTATTGCAGTCATTAGTAAACACACAACATTCAAAGGAACATTATGGATATCAACTTCCAACAAACAAGAATTCAAATAAATACCTTCAAAGAAGAAAAATGATCTACAAATCTAGTTTAAAGCAAAGGGTCTTACAAATAATTTCAGGGAATTTAGGATAACAGTAACGCCAAGTTCTTGGAAATTTTATGGATGGTTCAAAAGAAGAGAAATACCTACATAATTCAAATCATTGAAATCAAACATAACAAGAATTCAAATAATACCTTCAACTAAACATAAAGTTTACAAATCTGTTCACTATTTTAGTGAAGAAAAAACTCATTGACCAAAATTTGGAAGGAAATGTAACTAATTGAGGATGGAAATACCACCACAGTTTTGGTGATGCCATGGATGGTTCAAGAAAATAGATAGGTAATATTAAAACAAGTAGGGAATGTAACTTTACTTTTTCTCTAACACATTCCAACTCCTATATGTCACTTATCTTCCATCACATTAATGTGATTTCCATTTGATATGATACAATAACTATGTTGTGGAGTAAATAAAAACCTTCATAGTAAAAAAAATGCCAGAGAAGATTAAGTTCAAAGTTATCCATGAACATGTCACTCACCGAAGACTTCTTAAAAAATGGGTAAAAATAAAAATGAACTTTTTTTGGATTGCCATTTTTTTAATGGCACTTTTGGGACGCCTTTTGGTACTATGACATTCTCACTTTTAATCCTTCCATCCCATTTTCTTGTTGATGCATTTATTTGAGTATCCATATTTTTATTAAATCTGAAATAAATTTGTTGAAAATTATAGTGACATGAAATTTTGTTTAGGAGTTTAGATATATTTAAAAATAATAATTTTGTTAAATTATTAATAAACTTTTTGAAGATATTATTTTGTTTACTGTATTTTTTAAAACAATTCATTATAAGAAAATAGAGGAGGGGAAAATTGAATACAAAATAACACAAAAAATAACAATATTTGTATTCTAATATTACACACAATATTCACATATATATAGTTGGAATAAGATCCAAATCTCTCCAAACATAGAGATAGTTGTTGAGAGAATCTCTCAACAACCTCCAACAGATTCAAACCAATTCTATTGTAAGCATTATTCCAACACCCTCCCATAATGCTTACAATACAAATGCTATATCATAATAACAATAATCAAATTTCAACATAGATATTTGTTTTGATATGGTCTTCATCAACACTCCTATCCACTCTGAAATCTTCCGGTATACACTCTTTCTTCTCCACAACTTTGAGCTTCCCTTTCAACTCATTTAAGATAATACCGTTTCTGACCATCATTGACGAATTTGTAGAATTGACGCTTGTCGACCTCCTGAAGGACAATATCGATACTGAATTATCCTATGGACACACTAACATCTATGCAATTCTCCCGAAGAGAAAATTTTGACAGTTATATAGGATAGTGATCTAATTACTGGATATTTTCAGTAGTCAATCATTCATACAACTAACCATATTTAAACATGCATACACTAATATATACATGGACAACCTGTCACTGTGTCCTTGAAGCCTAAAGCACAACAAGATCCACCAGTATATAACAAAATATGCATAACCAAACCAGTGAAGTGTTCCTATGGCACCGAAGTATGTCAAGAACCACTAATTTAGATTATGATACTATGTTCATTGATTGGTTCTACAACATAAAATTTTACAAACAAAACACATACACATCAATTAATATAATTAATTAATTAATTAATATAAATGCCCTTTTATCTTTTGACGCATCCATACTCTTTCAATCTAGTAAAAGGTGAATAGGAATATGGAATCCTTGACTCCATCCAGGTTGAAGAAGACCCTGAAATCAATGGCCATGTCACCCTTCTTCTGGTGAGAAGAAATTATTGTGTAAGACCAATAACATATCACAATGATGCCATTATTTATTGCAACAGTGAGAGTGATCCCTTTCCATCGTGGTCCAAATATGCCATGCAAAAATAGGCATTGGAAGGCCATTGAAGATAACCTCTTCAATCTGTCGATCCCTCAAAACATTCAAATTCAATCCTTCATGCAGATCTATGTTGCATGCACAGGTCACGGTCAATTGAAGGCATTGGATTATTGATTAGCATGCACAGGTCGCAGTCAGTTGAAGGAACTAGATTATTGATCAGCTCACGGAAGAATCCTCGTATACAGCGCTCTCATCAATAGTGATGGTTATGGTTCTTCGTCAACAAATCCCCACACAGTCACACGAAAAAAAAAATCACACCAACAAAAGAAAAATGAAACACACTTACACTCATATATGTACATAGGAACAATCCTCATATCTCTTCTATCTTTCTGAGCCCTCCTGTGAGAGATTCAGGCTCAGATGAACTCTAATACCATATAAGAAAATAGAGGAGCGGACATTGTATACGAAATAACACACAAAATAATAATATTCCTATTCCAATATTACACACAATATTACACATATATATAGTTAGAATTAGATCCAACTATATCCAAACATAGAGATACTTGTTGAGAGAATATCTCAACAACCTCCAACAAATCTCCAACAACTTCAAACCAAATCCAAGCCAATTCTATTGTAAGCATTTTTCCAACATTCATATGATTGTAATTTCAAAAAAATACATATATTGAGTCAAATTTCTGATTATGAGTGTAAGATTTAGTTCTGATCTGATCATTGATTTAAATTTTGTCTATACTTTTGTAACACTTAATCTTATTTAAATTATATCATGTTAATCATTTATTTTTATGTTTATATGGACTAGTTTAGTACCATGTTTTTAAAGAACAAGTTGAAATATTAGATTTTTTGGGATTTTTTAGATAATTATCATCATAATTTGGTGATGTAATTGTTGGTGAAATTATAATTTTTCATTGTTCAAATTGCAGTGTTGAATACATAGATAGATCAGGCCCCTAAAAAAATTGTTATCCATTTGTACAATCTCAAAAACTCTTAACGCAAAGGAAAGCATCATCTCATTGATGCCTGGTTAAGTGGTGATGATCATGGTTCACTGACCGATCATCCAGTGGATATTAATCGTGAAGGAACTCTCGATAGTCTCAATAATGCAAAGGAGAAAGCTCTGGTGGATTTAAATATCGGTGCTCTGTGAATGCTATAACTAGACCGAACCGGTGCAAGGTGAGAAGATCACCCCGTGGAAAACTTTTCCGTTCCTAGTTGGTCGGTTGACAAATTGATGATTTGACAGGAACTTGTAGAGAAGGGTGCATTAGTTTTTTCTATTGTTGTTGGTATAGTAGGTGGGTGTGAGTGCGGACACTCCATAGTGTGGTCTCTACAGAAAAGAGAACGAGCGCTACACCTAGCATCTCTGATTTGGGCAAGAGCTTCTGGCTTCAGATATCTCTGGGCGTTGTCGGTTGTTTCTTACCCCCATTGCTTTGGCAAAGAGAATTTTCTTTTGATCGGATGTACATTGTGAGAATCACTATAACAAGTGGATTTTTTTTTTACTCATCATTGGATCTTTAGATATTTTCATTAAAAATTGGGAATTGATAGAAACCTTGAGGAAGTGCTCTATTAGGCATCGATAGAGGGCTCGACTTAGTCTTAGGCGCCATATCATTTTTTTATATATGGCTTCCTCCAATAATTTAGGACTGACCTTGTTGGAAAGAACTATGAGTTCTGGTCTTTGAGGATGAAATCATTCCTCCAAGCTCAAGAAAGTTGGGAATCAATGGAAAATGGCTTCACATAGCCACCCAAAGCAGACCTGGCTGCCATGAATAATGCATAGATAAATACTCTTATAGAACAAAGAAAGAAAGAAAACAAAGAAAAGTATTGGATTCAAAATTCTATAGATGACTCTATTTTTTCAAAAATCGTTGGTGCTTTCACTGCAAGACAAGCTTGGGATATTCTCAAATCACCTTAATAGGGTAATGATAAGGTGAAGACAGTAAATCTTTAGACATTAGGAACTCAATTTGAAACCTCAAAGACGATTAAGACAAAGAATGTTGACCATTTCATGACCAGACTCATCGGAATTGTAAATCATATCAGGTTACTGGTAAACAGATTGAAGATTAGAGGATTGTTGAAAACGTTCTCATAAGTTTTCCAAAGAAATTTGAAATGGTTGTAACATTCATTCTACAATCCAAAGATTTATCTAGTTTCTTAGTAGAATAAATGATGGGATCATTTTGTCACATGAAACTAGAGTCAACTTGGAAGAAGGGTCTTTAGGACACGATTTCAAGATTGAAACGTATTTTGGTAGAGACAGAGGAAAATGAAAGAGAGGTAGAAGTCACAACAATCTAAAAACTCAAGAACATTTAGGACAATCACAATAGTCTAAAAACTCACAGAATCAAAGAGGAAGAGGCAGAAAATGGACAGACAAATCCAAAATTCAGTGCTACTATTGCAAAAAGTATGGTCACTATGTGAGTGAATGCAGAAAGAAGCAGTCATATCAAAACAATGGCAAATGAAATGTCTCCAACAATGAAGGAGAAACTTCTGAAGCAATGTTCCTTTCTTTCCATACCTCTGAAGAAGGTCACTCCAAGGACCTTTGGTTGTTGGACAATGACTGCAACAATCAGATGATAGGTAACAAAGAATTGATTTCTAGCATTGATACTTCTATCAAATCTGAAATTACTCTAGGATATGATTCTCAAGTCAAAGCTCAAGGGAAAGGTATTGTGTTTGTTTTAACCAAACAAAATCAAAAGAAAGACATACATGATGTCTATTATGTTCCAAACCTTAAACGCAATCTCATAAGTGTAGGACAATTTATGGAGCATGTCTATGATGTCGTTTTCAAAGGCTCAACATGCTTAATTATAGATAAACCACCCAACAAGAAACTCACTGCAAAAATACAAATGACCAAGAATATGATGTTTCCATTAATTTTAAAAAGTGTCAATTTGTCCCAGTTGTTAGTCTCTAGACATACTACCACCTTTTATCCTTGGTTTTCAACCTATTACATAATAACCTGTAGTGAGCCTATTTGTTTTTTGTTGGTTGCACCTTTTTATACTTTATATATCTCTTGTTGGTTTGATTTGCTTTTCTTTAAATTAGTTTTCATTTTCTTCTTTTAGGACAGTTTGAGATTTCACAAGGAAAAGGATATGTCACATCACAATTATTATTTCCTATTGGCAAATCAAAGTATGAGATACAAAACAGAGTCGCTACCAGAATATTATTATTCTGTTAGCACATGAGAAGTCATTTTTCAAACGTGCTTCAAACCCGATGATCGTGAAAAGAAATTATGATATCATGCGAAGATTGTGAAAACGGTTATGATTCTCATGTGTGTAATGTTTTAAATGATTACTAGATCCTACGCACAATTTTAACAACTCAGATCAGATTATGTTGGTACTTCATGTATCCAGTTGATAGGCCATGACTCGAAACATGCAAAGTTATTATTCCAAATTTTGAGAATAATTTTGTATAAAGGAAAATGTATTTTATTGTATTTTGCAACTAAAATTCATTTTCATCAGTTGTTTTGTGCAGGTATTCTCAGAAGCTCGAATTGAAACCCTAGTATTCGCAGGTGTACAAAGTTGCATCTAACAACATGTCGACTAAGAAGGGAGGATGACTTCTTCAAATCAAACAGGATGGGGTTGAATTATTAGAAGCATGTCCAGAAATTATGGAGAAGTTCATAGATGGGGGATGGTTTAAATTCTATTCCAAATTACAGGGACATCACGAAAAAAATTCAAATTTATTTTCCTAGAATTTTGATGGCTTTCAAACTCAAGTGGGAAAAGTGTTGATTCATGTTATAGAGCACTCAATTGCAACAACTTGTCATTTGACTATAAAGGGTGAAAGGTGGTGGAAGAAAAGTAGACTTCCTATAGGTATGGGAAACCAATTTTTAATGGAAGAACATCACAATCCAGAATGGAGTCACGGTATTCCAAATAAGTGGTTGAAGAAAGAATGGCAGAATGTCCTAGTTGTTGTCCAAAGGTATATAAATACCCCGTGAAGGTAGGTACTCTTACGTTCATTGTTACCACGTGAGATTATTAATGCATTTAAATGGAGATGGAGAAATGAACTTTCCCTTTTATTTGTTGAAGAGATTGACCAAAATGGCAAAGAAGGTACATGCTAATCCAAATAACTGATGATAAAATTCTTTTTCATCAAGGTCTGATTAAAATATTGGTCATGTATGCATTAAGTGAACTTCAGGTGACTTGGAAACAATTATTGTTTTCATTATGGTTCAAGGAACATGTTCTAAAAAAACCAGAAAGAACTCCTAACAACAAAACTAAGGTTTCAAAGGAAGTGGGAAATACATCAAGGAGTGCAGCAAAGGAACAAGAATAAGCTTTTCATGTAGCAAGGAAAATTAGATCAAGCAAGAGAAAACTTGTGTTACAGTAGGACAAAGAGATCAAATAAGAATCTGAATCCTCTATTTCAAAATAGGGTTTTAAAAGTTGTGAAAGGTTTTACACTAGGAGAATGATGAGATAGAGGACACGGGAGATTCAAAAGGAAAAATATCAACCTAGAACAGAGGCTTATAATATATTAGTCAAGGAACTTCCAATGTAAAGACAGAAGAAAGGTAAACAACTTGCTAGCTACTCTAATATACCTAAAACATAGCCTACCAATAAACTCAGATTTAAGTCTAAATGTTTATTCAAGCCTTATCTAAAGGAAAATAATATGATTATCTTGGAGGCTGATAGTCCATAACAGAATCTTGAGAAGAGAAAGTTGGTCAGTAGATCTATAAAAATAAAACAAACCAGAACAACCAAGAAGGGAAAAAACAACAATCAATGCCTAAGATTGAATCTTCTCAATCTGATGATGAGAAAAAACAAGATGCCACCTACAGTACAAAGATACACATACAGATTTCTATTTTGGTCTCAATCGGATTAAAGATGGATAGAAGTTCATGGTTAAATATATATGAAAATTATCAGTTCCCGTCATTATTCCAGGAAGAGAAATTTTGGCTCCATTTCCGAGCAAACCGTAACGAATCTTCCAAAACCATTAAGAACCCACTTTCAGAATGGGTCCATTTACCTTGATTGCTGGTGGTTTTCAAGATTTATCAATGGTTTGGGAGAAATATCTGTCTAATCAGAACAAGATTTTCTAGAATATTATTTTTCACACGCCCAGTCATCACCATCGCATATTAATTTGCAAAAATCAAGCATTGGAGAATGAACAATCGGAGTCAATCTACAACAACATGTCCAAGCTTGATATAGCATAAAGTTGAAGGTTTAAGTCTCCAATGCATCTACTTTGGAGTAGTTTCTACAGATCCTATTTGGCACGACAAGGATATCTCTAGAGTTATTATTTGGTCCTAGGTTCAAGGACTTTTTCCTAAGATCTAGATTTTTGTTGAAAAACAATGAATAAAATAGAATGTAATCACTATTTGTTAGCCAGATATTAGGTCTCAATCAAAACTGTAACTAAAATTTAGGATCTGATGTAAACCAACTCTGTGTATAAAAAGGGACTTAGACAACATAATTAAGGGTTGGAGTTTGGTGGTGCTTAATGTACATTTGAACTGGATTGTATGCCTAGAATTCACTACATTTTGCAGTCAATGGAAAATACATTATGATGGTTAGACTTTCTTATTCTTGCATTATTTATTCTATCTTACTTAAATGCATTTGAATAATTTTTGCAAAGCATGTGATTTATCGTGTTCTTGTTGAATTCATTCAAAGATTTTGTTTTTTACTCACATGTTACAGTATTTGTATTTAAGTGATTCCATCTTGTTTCTCAATGATATTTGGGATCAAGAGTCTTATGTGTAAGTGAACAAATTGTGAACTTGCAAGTTTCTATTTCTTCTATTTTTATCCCTTTATATAGTTTATTAGAGTGAATTCCATTGACTAAGTGGATGTTGTGTTAACCTGATTTTGTAACCAAAATGTTATGTTATCCAATTTAATCCACTACTTAACCCATAAACCAACCTTTAAACCCAACAAACCTACAAATATAAACCATTGCAATAACTGAGCTGCACTAGATTTCCCCTTAGAAGTTAGGGACAACTTTAGGGACTAACATCTTTTGGCACGGTTGCCGGGGATGAAGGAATAAAAACATTTTCCTTAAGAGAATGACAATTTTTAGATCTTCTTCTTGATGGTTAATAGGAAGTGTACATCAATTTGGCTGTAGATCATTCACCTAACAACTCCATGAAGGAAGAATACACTGGCGACTCCATTGATTCAGGATGACAAAGGAAATGGAGGAAATTTTAGCTCGGAGATTTTCTCCATTTTAATTCTCATTTGTTCTTGGTTATCCAAATCTAGATCTCCAGTAGATGAATGGAAAGGTTGGCTTCCCAAGTTTAAATAACGTATAAATGATAATCATGCTGAACATTTCCTTGAGTTTCATGAACTGATGCATCATTTGGATATTTTTCATGAGGATGTACTCATGAAGATGTTCATGTACTCACATGAAGGATATGATTGAGAATGGTACCGATCTCTTCCTCACCCTGGTATATTTGTAAGTTTTAAAACTGTGAAGTAAAGCAATGCATATAGATTCTTAAGCAATACAAAAATTAATCAATCGCTCATACACAAAGTACACATAGATTTTATACCAGAAACCCTCAACTGGGAAAACCTTTCTTATTTTCATTATATCAAATTTCACCATTCACCATAAAATATATACAATGTTTTTAGGTATTCCGTCGATACCAAAACCCTATTCCCTTAATCTGGGATTAATTTACAAATCTGCTAAAAATAGCAAAAAAATTCCCCAAAAAAAATTGCGGGCACTGCCCCGAACGTTGTGCATAACCAGGGATCGTCAGACACAGTTGTCGTATCTGACGTGCCCACACAAACACACATGCAAAGAATATAACACATACCCAACATTCTCCCACTTGTTGTTTTCTTTGCATCCAGGGGTCCAGGGGATTATATAGTCAACAATCCAGGGTAGCAATGCCCATTGT
>JZKD02S1881869.1:30606-42565 GCA_000966675.3 Picea glauca | reverse complement strand
TCGCCATTCCTCTTTCTTTACTCGAATCTCCACTGCAAAAGCTCCCACTAAACCTAGGTTTATCACAGACCCAAGATAAACTTGATCTATCAAGACCGAGCCAAACCCTCAACAAGAAAGGTGTCCCTCTGAAGCCAAAAATGAGCTCTGATACCACATGTAAGTTTTAAACCTGTGAAGTAAAGCAATGCATATAGATTCTTAAGCAATACAAAAATTAATCAAACACTCATACACAGAGTACACAGAGATTTTATACCGGAAACCCTCAACCAGGAAAACCTTTCATATTTTCATTATATCGAATTTCATCATTCACCATACAATATATACAATGTTTTTAGGTATTCCGTAGATACCAAAACCCTAATCCCTTAATCCGGGATTAATTTACAAATCCACTAAAAATAGCAAAATCCGCTAAAAATAGCAAAAAACCGCCCAAAGCAAATTTCGGGGCGCTGCCCTGGGCTACCACAGACACAGTTGTCGTATATGACATGCCCACACACACACACATGCAAAGAATATAACACATACCCAACAATATCTTCCTTGAAGCAATTTCATACAGTATTTCATGATCACTATAGAAGATATTTTCTAGCTGAATGTCTTTTTGAGCACTATTGTGAAGAGTTTTCATCGTATATTCATAATTTTGTAACTAATGAAAAGAAATTAAATCTTAATGAAGTAGATGATGACTCATTGTCCGTTGAATCCTTTTCTAGTCCTATTATATTGTTGGAAAATTTCCAGCATTGTATTAATATTGAAGTTGACGGTATTCATACTCTAGATACATTTGACATCACATTAGATGTTTCTAATACTCATGACTATGATGAATTTTCTGCTCAAAAATTTATTAGAGATCTCCCTGTTTTTTATTAGTATGAGGACAATTTAGAGATGCATTTTTCTACATCAACACAGAGGGGATTCTATAGCAACAAGCCTGTATATGACAATTATGCATCTGATTCAAGCAGTGAGGGAGATGAAGAGGCAGTTTAGTAGAAACAAGATTTAATTCAACATGACGATCCTTCTCTTGAAATTGGTGAAAGTATATTGTTTCTTTCCAAACCTCTTTCCTTGGAATCTACAAAATAATTTTCTTCTCAAGATAATTTTACTGCTAGTACTCATGGATTGTTTCAAGGATGATATTTGTAGCAAAATATGGTTAAAAAAGTAGAAATTATAGAGGAGCATCTTGGTCTTTTAAGTCAATTGGAAATTTTCCATGTTTTTCATGATCTCGTGGCTGCTTGGATGGAGAACGTTTTTTCAAGGGTCCCAAACATCGTATCTTTTGGTATGCCACTTAATTGCAGTAGTAAGTTTGAATTGTCCATAATATTTATGTTGTATCTATCATGTTTGTTTCTACGTTTTATCAATCAACTGCATGCAAGAAGTTCTAATATTTAATCAAATTCTTTCATGGTTTCATTGGAAGTTTGATGTGACTTGATAAGGAGTTGATTAGTTAGTTGTGTAGGAGTTGTACATAAATAAGATCTCTTTTTTAGCATGTTGGCTTCAGTTTGAAGATCAAATTTCAATGTGAGAGTAGTGTCAAGTTTTCTGTTTGACATAGTGTGCAGAAATAAGACTCCATAACCCAATGGAAGCATTGGTAAATACCTTTTTAGTTTTCAGTTTGTTTTTTTCAATATGCAGAGGGTCTATCTTTAGTGGAATAATTTTGGTTTGCAAAAGTAGTTACAGAGAAGATTTACATTATTGCAGGGATTAAATGTATTGGCACTTGGTCTTCAATTCTTAATGTATCACAAGGATAACATTATCCCCAGAAGGAGCCAATGTTAGTCCCTAGACATACTACCACCTTTTATCCTTGATTTTTCAGACTATTCCATAAAAACATGTACTGAGCCTATTTGTTTTTCATTGGTTGCACCTTTTTATACTTTATATCTCTATTATTGGTGTGATTTGCTTTGCTTTAAATCAATTTTCGTTTTCTTCTTTTAGGATAGTTTGAGATTTCACATGGAAAAGGATATGTAACATCACAATTATTATTTCCTGTTGGAAAATGAATGCATTTATCTAGGTACGAGATAAAAAACAAAGTCTCTACCAGAGTAGTGCTATTTTTGTAGCACATGAGAAGTCATTTTTCAAATGTGCTTCAAACTTAATAAACATGACAAGCAATCCTGATATCATGCGAAGATTGTGCAAATGGTTATGGTTCTCGTGTGTGTCATTTTTTAAATGATTACTAGATCCTATGCATGATTTTAACAACTTAAATCAGATTATGTCGGTACCTCATGTATCTAGTTGAGAGGCCACGACTCAAAACATGCAAAGTTATGATTCCAAATTTTGAGAAGAATTTTGAATAAAGGAAAATGTAGCTTATTGTACTTTGCATCCAAAAGTCAAGTGCATCAGTTATTTTGTGTAAGTATTCTCAGAATCTCAAATTGAAACCCTAGCATTCACATGCGTACAAAGTTGCATCTAACAACATGTCGACTAAGAAGGGAGGATGATATCTTCGAATTGAACCATATGGGGTTGAATTATTAGAATCATGTTCATAAATTATGGAGAAGTTCGTAGATGAGTGATGGTTTAAATTATGCTTCATATTCTAGGGACATCATAAAAAAAATTCAAATTTATTTTCCTAGAATTTTGATGGCTTTCAAACTCAAGTGGGAAATGTGTTGATTCATGTTACATAGCACTTAATTGCAATAGCTTGTCATTTTACTGTAAAGGGTTAAAGGTGGTGGAATAAAAGTAGACTTCCTACATGTATTTGCAATCAATTTTTAATGGAATAACATCACAATCCAGACTAGAGTCAAAGTATTCCAAATAAGTTGCTAAAGAAAGAATAGAAGAATGTCCTAGTTCTTTCCCAAAGGTATATAACTTGTGAAGGTAGGTATTCTTACATTCACTGATACCACATGAGATTATTAATGCATTTAAATAGAGATGGAGAAAAGAACTTGCCCGTTTATCTGTTGAAGACCTTGACCAAAATGGAAAAGAAGGTAATGACTAATCCAAAACACTGTTGAAAAAATTCTTTTTCATTAGGGTTTGATTAAAATGTTGGTGATGTATGCATTAAGTGGACTTCAGGTTACTTGGAAACAATTATTGTTTTCATTAAGGTTCAAGGAATAGTGATCCAGATTTTATGAGAAGAACGAAATGACTATAGATTATTAACAGGTGGTTAACACAAAATAACATAGATACAGTAAGATTGGTTTTCTATTTAATAAGTAAATAAGTTGAAACCATAAAATGCAGCGGAAACAAGCTTGCTGGAATGGTGGTGGCTTATCTCTGATAAGAGATGTGACGGTTGTGCTCATTCGCCAGAAGATTTTTACAATGAGGCTCTGAAGGCCTTTTTACAATAAAAAATAATTCCAAAAACCCTAGACTTCCAAAAACCTAACCCTAGGATATGAAGCGCCAAAAGTCATGTGGGCCCCATCTGGGTAAGTTAGTACATCAACTTCTCGGGGTCGTCACTTTTGCATACTATCTTTGTTTTAGGCATATGATAGCCCGTTGGAAAGGTATTGTTGAGGAGATTCATTTTTTGGGCTCAATCATGCCTTTATCCATCATTGAGAAGATTGATCCCTAAAAACCTTCATTTAGGCCCTCAAAATGGCCCCATAAGTTAAAACTGCTAAAAATAGTAAATTGCCAAAATTGCCAGAAAATTGTTTTGAGCCAATTGGAAAATGTGGGTGGCCACCGATATCCACTTGGATCAATCCTCCCTCCTTAGGAATAAATGGTCTCCATTGTGTTGATTTCCCCCATTAGATGAGGAAATTTCTATTGAATTTGGCCTCGGGTGAGCCACTTGCCTTGGTGCAAGAGATGCCCTGCTTTGACGACTCAATAAAGTTGGATCCTTTGTTGTTGAGTGCCCTTGATATGTCTATCGACATTATGATCAATGGATTCTTGTTGTATGTAGTCGGGGTTGATCTCTATTGGTGTCAGTTGTTCTGCTACGTCTAAGGTGTCCAATAATGGTGGGAAATAAGGGCGAAGGAGATCCACGTTGAACACTGGGTGTAGGCCAAGGAAAGAAGGAATGTTGGGCTCAAAATAATTATCCCGCACGGCTGTGGTGATGGTGTACGTCCCATAAAGGAGTGGGAGAAGCTTCCGATGGGGTATTTTAAGGCTCTCTTTCTACAAATGCAACCAAACTTTGTCACCAACTTGAAAATTATGTGGCACCCGATGTTGATCATGGCGTTGCTTGTACTTTTCATTGGACTTCTGTAGGATATCTTGAACTTGGTGGCAAATGTGCTGGATCCGCTCAATGAAATGGGTGGCTTTGTCAGCTTCAGTTGGAGAAGGAGATGAGTCGGTCGAGTTGACCGCAAGGGGAAGTGCAACATCTATGGGATCCAATGGTTGGAATCCTAACCCCACCTGAAAGGGGCTGTGGTCAATTGAGATATGCAGGGCTTAATTTTAGCTATGTTGGACATAGGGAAGGCTCTCATCCCATGTGTGAGGGTTCTTTGAATTAAACATGCAAAGGATATGCACAATCATTCGATTTACGACCTCATTTTGGCCATCTATATTGGGGTGGAAGGCAGTGGATTTGATGAGCTTGGTGTCTAGCAATGACCAGAGGCTCGACCAGAATGTGTTGCGAAATTTACTGTCTCGATCTGAGAAAATGGTTTGTGGGATTCCAAAATGTACCCATACTTGTTCAAAGAAGAGCTTGGTAGTGGCCTCTGCTATGCTGTTCTTCTTGGAAGAAACTAGAATCACCATCTTATAAAAGCGATCAAAAACCACAAAAACACAGTCATTTCTCTGCTTGGTGGATGGGAAACCCGACATGTAGTCCATTGAGATGGATTCCCATGGCCTGTAAGGAGTAGGAAGAGGGGTGTATAGGCCCTGTTTCTTAGTGGTCGGTTTGGCAATAGCATAGGCAGTGCAAGACCTAATATACTTGCAGACCTCCTGTCGAAGTTTCAGTCAGTAGAAATGCTTCTGTAGCATCACCACTGTCTTTTCGAGGACGAAGTGTCCTGCCACCCAACTATAGTGGGATTCCCATATCATCTTCGCTTGGTCACTTGATGGAACATAGATATGGACCAGATGACACAACAACCAATCCTAAATATGGAAATTATCGACAACTGCGTTTGCACCCAACATTTGGCAGGTGGTGGTGAAGTCTGGGTCTATCTCATTGAGTTTGGGCCATCCAGAGATCTCATGGCTGCAAGATTCTAGGACCGTGGTGAGTGTCATGACTGGTGGTTTAATGAGGCAATCGATGACACGATTGGTGCTTCATGTTTTATACTTGATGTTGAGGTGGAATTGTTGCAAGTATGTGTACCACTTTTGATGGCGTTCAGTCTGCAATTTTCCTTGTGTATGCATGAACTGCAGTGGCTTATGATAAGTGTGGATAACTGTCTCCTTCCCAAGAATGTAATGTCTCCATTGGCGATAGGCTTGAACAATGGATTACATTTCTTTGTCGTAAGTAGGGTACTTACGAACAAAATCTAATAGTGTCTCACTATGATAGGCCATGGGGTGGCCATGCTCAGTGAGAACGACTCCCACCACATAGTCTGAAGCATCTGTCTCGATCTCAAAGGGATGTTGCAAGTCTGGTAGTGAACGTACTGGGGATGAGCACAAGTGCTACTTCAAATCATCAAACACTTGTTGTTCGGACCGGCACCATGCAAATTTCAACTTACCACCACCCCTGGTTATTTGGCTGAGGGCCCATGAAATATGGGAGAATCCCAACACGAACCTGTGGTAGAAATTGGGAAGGCCTAAGAAGCTCTGAAGCTCAGTGAGTGTGGTTGGGGATGGCCAGTCATGGATGACTTGGATCTTGGCTGGATCCACATGTATGCCATGATGATCAATGATGTAGCCCAGGTAATGGACCCTGTCCATGCTGAAGGTGCATTTTTCCAAGTTGGCATATAGCTTTTGCTACCACAGGGTGTGCAAAACCTACTGAATATGCTACAAGTGTTTGGCCCAAGTCTTGTTGTAAATGAGAAAGTCATCCATATAAACCACTACAAAATTATTAGTGAATGGTCACAGGATATCATCCATCATCCTCATGAAAGTGGTTGGAGCATTTGTCAAACCAAAGGGCATGACCAACCATTCAAAAAGGCCTTCCTTTCACTTGAAGGCGATTTTCCATACATCTGTTTGTTCTATCAAGACCTGGTGGTAGCCAGAATTCAAATCAATCTTACTAAAGTATTTTTCCCCCGTGAGTTGATCAAGGAGGTCATCGATTCGGGAAATCGGGTACCGATTTCTGACTGTGATTTTATTCAGAGCCCGGTAATCAATGCAGATTCACCCGATTCCATATTTCTTCTATACCAGCACAATTGGGCTCCCACAAGGTGATGAGATGGGATGAATGTGCCCCTTGTGGAGCAGCTCTTGGATCAGTCTCTTGATATCCTCATTCTCTAATAGAGAGCGGCGATAGACTAGCCCATTGGCAAATGGTGTGTCGGGAGTCAAATCGATGGGGTGCTTGACTTGGCAATGCAGAGGTACCCTAGTATGTGAGGAGAAGATATTTGAGTATTCTTCCACGACCTTATCTACTTTATTCTACTGTGTGGAGAGTTTCACCGCAGAGACCCTGGATGTGGCTATGATTTTTCTCTTATTCTGAGAGTGAATCATGAAGAATAAAAACTTCCCTGTCTGAGAGATGACCTTCCTGCATTGCTTAGCAGAGATCAAGGAAATAAACCTAGGTGGGACTGCCTCAGGTATCCTATACAATTTCCTGTTCAAAGTAATAATAACACTACGAGGCCTAGACTCATATACATCATGACGTTTCCATAAATAAGGTTGGCCCAAAATAACATCACAAATTTTGAGAGGAGCAACATCACACAATAACTCATCTTTGAAGGGCTTGATGTCGTACGACATTTGGCATTGTTGGTTGACATAGAGATCGCTTCCTTGGCGGAGCCATCCAATGGTGCAGGGTTGTGCATGAGGCATTGTCGGTAGGGCCAGCCGCTTGATGACCCATGTTGAGATGAGGTTCTTATGGCTACCACTATCAATGATGAAGTGCAGTGAAGTGACTTTTACCCACATATGTGAATGGAAGAGGCATTCTCCTTCTTCTAGCTCATTTGGTTCACCAAGATGGAGCTTGGTGGTAGCAATGATGGCACTGGGTTCCGTGTCAATGATTCGTCTTCCCCTTTCTGGTTATGGCTCAGAGTCATTTTACACATCTTATTCAAAGGCTTTCACTTTGGCCATGAGTGACTTCTTTGACGACAATCAACAATGTTATGCCAAGGGCTCTTATGGAATTCACACCACTTCCTAGTATCTTTCTTTGTCTTTCCTGTGTCCTTCCTTTCTTGTGGCTTGCACTGGTTGTCCTGATACTATCCATATTTTATCTGTCATTTGTTCTATGGGTTGGGGCCGCCCTTTCTTGGGTTTTGTTGTGAGGGGTTCCCAGGCCCAAATTGTCGCATCTTTTGTTTGAGCTTCTGCTCTATTTTGACAACATATAGGTAGGCCGCGCCCAAGGATGAAATGTCTATAAATTCCATTATTGTCTGAATGTATCTATGCAGAGTGCCATGATACTTGAGCACCATATGGCACTTTGAATCTTTGATACCCATCTTGGTGCGTAAGGTATGGAAGATATTTGTGAAATCTGACACTGCTTGGTTTCTTTCTTACCGCAGTGTGGTCCATTTGGTATACAAGTCATCATAACTTCCGACAGGGTAGCATTGTTCCTTAATAACATCCCTGAAGGATTCCCAGGTGGCTGTGAATGTAAATAATGAGGGTTCCTCTGTTTCCTTTTTCTCACAGAAAGTTTCACACCAATCTTTGACATGGGGAACGACTTTGAGGAGCGTAAAAGTAATATTTTCTCTATTCGAAAAGTTATGGACAAAAAAATACCCTTCTAGTAGATTCAACCACTTGTCTACAACATCTGTGTCTAACTAACCTTCAAATATAGGAATATCAAAGTTATTTGTACCTTGAAGGGGGCGGTGGCTCTGCTTGAAGAAGATGTGTCGCATGTTGGTAGTCGCCGAAGGATTTGCACGAAACTATCCATCATCTTGTTCCTTTGTTGCGTGAGGGATTCCTCAATGAATAGTTTGAAAGAACCTCCTATCCCATCATATTTGTTTTCTCCTGCCATGAGAGGTCGCTTGGGTGTGAGAGATCTTTTGTCCTCAAGAGAAAAAATCTCGAGACCCAACTGTGTGTACTCCGACCTCGTTGGGGACATGCATTAAGACGACAAGGAGCAGACCAATCTGATACCACTGATCCATATTTTAAGAGCATAACAAAATGAATACAGATTATTAACTGGTTCTTAAAACAAAATAACAGAGATATAGTAAAACTAGTTTTCTATTCAATAAGTAAATAAGTTGAAACTGTAAAATGCAGTGGAAACATGCTTGTTGGAATGGTGGTGGTTTATCTCTGAGAAGAGATGTGACGACTGTGCTCGTTCGCCGAAATATTATTACAATGAGGCTCTGAAGGAATTTTTACAATAAGAAGGAATTCCAGAAACCCTAGACATTCAAAAACCTAACCCTAGGAGATGAAGCTCCAAAAGTCATGTGGGCCATGTTTGGGTAAGTTAGTACATCAACTTCCCGGGGTCATAACATTTGCATACGATCTTCGTTTTAGGTGTATGATAGCCCATTGGAAAGGTATCATCGAGGATATTAATTTTGGGAGATCAATGATGCCTATGTATATCATTGAGAAGCTCGATCCCAAAAAAACTTCATTTAGGCCCTCAAAATGGCCCTAGAAGTCAAAACTGCTAAAAATAGTAAATTGTCAAAATTGCTAGAAAACTGTTTTGAGCCAGTTGGAAAAGGTGGGTGGCCACCGATATCCACCTGCATCAACTAGGTTCTAAAAACACTATAAATAACTCCTAACAATAAAACTAGGGTTTCAAAGGAAGTGGGCAATACATCAAGGAGTGCAACAAAGGAATAAGAAGAGGATTTTCCCATAGCAAGGTAAATTAGATCAAGAAAGAGAAAACTTGTGTTACAACAGGAAAAAGAGATCAAACATGAATGTGAATCCTCTGTTTCAAAATAAGTTTTTAAAAGTTGTGACAGTTTTTACATAGGGAGAATGAAGAGATAGAGGACACATGAAGTTCAAAAGGAAAAATCTGAACCTGGAATAGAGGCTTATGATATATCATTCGAGAAACTTCTAGTGGAAAGACAAAATAAAGGTAAAAAACCTACTAGATTCCCTTATAGACCTAAACATTGGCCTACCAATAAACTAAGACTTAAGTCTAAAGCTTTATTCAAGCCTTGTATAAAGGAAGATAATCTGAATATCTTGGAGGATGACAGTCTAGAACAAAATCTTGAGAAGAGAATGTTGGTTAACATATCTATAAAGAGAAAACAAACCAAAACATCCAAGAAGGTAAAAAGAAACTATCACTACCTAAGATTGAATCTTCTCAATCTAATGACGGAACATAATGAGATCCTAGGAACCTATAGCACAAAGATACACATATGGATTTCTATTTTGGTATCAAATGGATAAAATATGGTTATAATTTCATGGTTAAATATGTATGCAAATTATCAGTTCCTATCATTATTCCAAGAAGAGAAATATGGGCTCCATTTCTGAGCAAACCGTAGCAAATCTTCCATAACCGTTAAGAACCCACTTCTAGAATGGGTCCATTTACCTTAATTTCAGTCATTCTTCAAGATTTATCAATGGTTTGGGAGAAATATTTGTCTGATCAGAACAAGATTTTCCATAATATTATTTTCACACGCCCAGTCATCACCAACGCAAATTAATTTGAAAAAATCAACCATTGAAGAATGAACAATCAGAGTCAATCTACAACAACTTGTCCAAGCTCGATCTAGCATAAACTTGAAGGTTAAATTCTCCAGTGCATCTACTTTAGAATAGTTTCTACAGATCCTATTTGGTATGACAAGGGTATATCTGGATTTATGAATTGGTGCTAGGTTCAAGAAATTTTTCCTAAGATCTAGATTTTTGTTGAAAAACAATGAATGAAATGGAATGTAATCACTATCTTTTAGCGAGATATCATGTCTCAATCAAAACTGTAACTAAAATTTAGGATCTGATGTAAACCAACTCTGTGTATAAAAAGGGACTTAGATGACATAATTAAGGGTTGGAGTTTGGTGGTGCTTAAGGTACATTTGACTTGGATTGTATGCCTGGAATTCACTACATTTTCCACTCAATGGAAAATACATTTTGATGGTTATGCTTTCTTATTTTTGCATTATTTTTTCTATCTTAATTAAATGCATTTGAATCCTTTTTGCAAAGCACGTGATTTATCATGTTCATGTTGAATTCAGTCAAAGATTTTGTTTTTTACTCACATGTTATGGGATTTGTATTTAAATGATTTCATCTTGTTTCTAAATGATATTTGGGATCAAGAGTCTTTATTTTAAGTGAACATATTTTGAACTTGCATCTTTCTATTTATTTTGATTTTATCTCTTTATCTAGATGATCAGAGTGAATGCCATTGACTAAGTGGGTATTGCGTAAACCTAATTTTGTAACCAAAATCTTATGTTATCGAATTTAATCCACTACTTAACCCATAAGCCAACCTTTAAACCAAAAAAACTTATAAATATAAACCATTTTAATAACCGAGGTGCCCTAGCTTACCCCTTAGAGGTCAAAGAAAACTTTAGGGACTAAGACCAGTCATATGCCCGAAATGTCTTAAACTCATGAGATGAGGCTATATTATGTCTTGCTCAGTTTGGTCATCTCCCTTTTAGGAGTCTCCATATTCTCCAAAAAAACTCAATGGTAAAAGGTCTCCCTATTTTGAATGAACAAGACAGTCTTTGTGAAAGTTGTATACTTGGAAAGCAAAAGAGAGACAACTTTCCAATGTCATCCTCCCATAGTGAAAAACAACATTTAGAATTGGTTCACACAGATCTATGTGGACCGATGCAAACCCAATACATTGGTGGAATTTTTTATTTTCCAACCTTTATTGATGATTTCAGTAGGAAATATTTGATTTACTTTCTTAAAAATAAGTTTGAAACCTTTTCAAAGTTCAAATAATTCAAGGCCGAAGCATAAAAATGGAGTGGGAAATTTGTGAAAGTGCTCAGATCAGATGGAGGAGGAGAATATAACTTTAAGGAGTTTGCATACTTCTGTAAAAAACATGGAATTATAATGAAAACTACAACCAGATATACTCCATAACATAACGGAGTGGATGAAAGGAAAAATCAAACCATCATGAACATGGCCAGGAGTATGCTTAGAGAAAATAATTTCTCCAATGACTATTGGGCTGAAGCTATTGCCTATTTAGTTTACATCCTGAACAAATCTCCAACAAGTGTTAAATTTAAAGTACCTCAAGAGGCATGGAGTGTCACACAGTTAAATGTTTCTCACTTCATAATTTTTTGTTTCATTTCTTTTGCACATATCTCTGAAGATATGAGAAGGAAACTTGACAACATGAGTGAAAAATGCATCTTTACAGGATACATTGAAAAATAAAAAACCTATAGATTATATAATCCAATCACCAAGAAATTTATGGTGAGAAAGGATGTCAATTTCTTAGAGAAACAATCATGGAACGAGAAAGAAAATGTAAGTTTGGATAGTCAAAATCCAATGCAACAGATTGATGAGAAAACTAAAAATTTAGAAAAACAAGCACATCGAACAAGACTTACAAGATTACAGGTACAAATACAACAAGAACACTCTGGAAATGGTTCTTCTTCCAATAATGAATCATCCACTTCTGTAGAAA
>JZKD02S1881868.1:515150-530625 GCA_000966675.3 Picea glauca | reverse complement strand
AATCCACATACCCTTTTCCATAGAATATACTAACTAGATCCAAAAACCAAAGACATGAAATATGGTACTACACATATTATAATATATTATCAAGGAAAAAAAAAGCTAAATGCAAATTGGACATTTGAAAAAAAAATTACAAGTTAAATGAGTACATCAATAAAAAATAACGTACTAACCTTGCAAGTTGAAAATCCGAGCTATGTAGATTAAGAATTGGATTTGTTCAACCGGTGGGTGATGAAAAAAATAAACAGCTCAAACAAAAGCCAAGAAAAGTGTCACAACTATAGCAATTGTGTCGCAAAGTCTCTTAAAGTCACTTATATATAGATAAAATAGTCAACTAGCCGTTAACACTAACCAATGAGATAGGCAAACTTTTCGTCGCTATTGCCACGAAAGTTTGTCTCTATAGCGACGAAAATCTTGACTAGGTTAAATTAAGATTTTCGTGGATATTGCGACGAACTTTCATGGAAATATCCACGAAAATCCCACCCTCTTTAAAAAAATGATGAAACTAGTGGAAGCATGGAAAATTTTCGTGGAATAATCCGCCCATATGTAGTAGTGAATGGAGGGAGGGGTATGAAAATATTGACAGGAATATATTCCTTTGTCCCCACCCTATTGGGTTTTTATTTATATGGAGTTTTGACCAATCGAAGGAGGGGAACCGTGTAATACTTATCTTCTTGAATTAGTTTACACATCATCTTTGTCACCTTGGATAACATGGTATAAATTTTTGGCATCAGTCTCCTCTTCCCAGGGCTTCGTCTATGACTTGCATTCCCTGGGGTCCAATAATATGATGATATTTTTCCCATTTATTTTGAGTTTAATTTTATCTTTTTCAAGAGAAATGGTCACTTTCATTTTCTGACCCCATGGTCATCCGAAAAACACTAAATAGGTAGGGATACCATCGACAAGATCAATTACTTCAAAATTGACCAATGTCAATATCCCCACGATGACATTTTCCACGCTTCTTAATATGTTTTTTGGTTCAACGAATCTTTGATTTGCCAGTTTCAATAATTTTTTAGATTTGACTAG
The DNA here is from genome assembly GCA_000966675.3 of Picea glauca. NCBI lineage: Eukaryota > Viridiplantae > Streptophyta > Pinopsida > Pinales > Pinaceae > Picea > Picea glauca. The sequence continues at coordinate 529,560 of JZKD02S1881868.1, read as the reverse complement.
TTCAAGTTTTCCCATCCCGATCCATGTTTCCTTGGGAAGAATATTGACTTGTGATACGAAGTTGACCACTACTTGGGGAATCATGAATCCTTTGACTTCTAGGTTTACTTGCAAATCATAATCTTCTTGGAAATTTTTCTTGTGTAAGTTGCCTCGGATCCTTACATGATTTTTTCTCCTCTTTACACTCTTTAACGATGTTCAATAATTCTAGTAATCAAGCAATAGATTGTTCTTCTTTTAATAAATGGAGGAATTATTTCATATATGTTTCCTTGATTTCCTCTTGGTACTATTTTTGTCATCGTTCTTTTATTCTTCTTCTTCATTGTCAAAGAAGCCATCCACTTCTCTCATGACTTGTCTCTCATTTTGGGGATTTGGGTACCAATTGTCTCTCCTCATATGATATACTTGTGGTACTTTTATTATTGGTGTTTTTCCTTCTCCTCCCACACTAGATCTAGTGACAACATTTAGGTTCTTGGAGTTGAGGAATTCATGCTTGGGCATTCTTGGTAGGACATTGTTAGTTCTTCTATTTCTTAATTTTTATTACTTGATTTAGAAATATTCAAAGGAATGATCATCGACTCCACATATTACAAAATTGTATATCAGTCTTGTCCTTCAATGGACAGTTTGGGCTTAAATGGTCTTCTTTTAGGTAGATAAAGCGATAAATTGCTTAGTTATTCCTAGACCATGACGTTCTTTTTCATAGCAACCATATTATCCTCCTCTTTATCTACCTTTACCTTGATATCCACTTCCTATACCTCCTTGACCTTTTTTTTTATTTGTAGCTTGAGTATGATAAAAAAAATGTGATAGTTTGGATTTGTTTGACTATTATGTTGACAATCAGTTATATTTTGGGTCTACTCTTCACAAATAACACACCATTTTGGCTTCATGTTCTTCAAATTTAGACAATCGTTTTTGGTGTGGTTGGTGATGACTTAATAGATTTCACAATAGTTTTCAATATGGACCCATATAACATCTAATTTTATTTCATTCATCTCATGGTACTTGAAATGGTCCTTCATGTGCCCTTCGTTCATGTAGAGGGTTCACCAAAGGTCACTCCTTTGCACAACAAGGTCCTAGAGTGATTTTTGTAGCATCTCCAATTTTTCTTCAACTTTTGTTATCCATGGATGGTGTAGTCTAGTCATCGTAAAATTCTATTTGTTGCAATTTTTTAGGGGATCCTCACAAGATTGAATTTATTGCATTCTCACTGATGCCCTAATTTTCTGAAGTAGTTTTATTCCAATTAAGGTATCTCACGACCAACTACCCCCCAACATCAATCTTGGGTCTACTCTTGGTTGATGATGGAAGCATTAGGAATCATGTTCATTTTCACAAAAAGAAGTCCCTGTAATACCGTTGTTTCCCCCATTTTTTAAATATAACTATAACTGGCCAATAGACTATGGTGGACTATATATGTGTAAATGTTTGATTTGATGAACCTTTGTATAAAAGGGTCAATGTATGTATTTTCTATTATTAATAGAAAATGGATATGTGTTGCATAACTGCTGAAAGGGGGCAATTTTTCAAGATAGACCATGGATAATATGAAAGAGATGGTGAGGGAAACCAAGAGTGCTTGAGATGAACCTCACCAAACCAATACCTTACCAAATTTAATTGCTCAACATTCCTATGACCACAAAATGAATTACCAGTCAGGTTGGTAGTTGGAAGGCCCTCCTCAAGAGTTAATGATGCGATGGGGTAGGGTACCCATCTGTAAGGATTCCAGACCTGACCACGAGTTGGGGGTTTGTACCCATGAAACCTTGTTGAGGAAGGAAAGAAAGAAACTAATTCAGGGGACATAGAAAGATCTGCAAGAAAGCGAGTCAAGAAAACAATTTCTAGAAGAGAAGAGATTGTTTTTCCAACTCTGGAGTTGAGAGGAAAACTGAGAAGCAAGCTCGTTTTGGGCACAAGAATCCATTTGCAGGGTTTTCACTACAAGCTAATAAATGAGGATGACGAGTGACTATGGAATTACTCGTTCAAACGTCCTTTCTTGGTATCAATAAAAATCGGTTGCCAAGATCTAGTGGGAGGAGGAGAGTAACCTATGTCCCTGACTGTCGTTGAGAAAGGAGAAAGAGTCTCTCTCAGAGAATCACGGTCTAGCTCGAGGTTGGACAATGGTAAATCCATCAGTAGTGGATATGACTATGGTTAGGTGGAAACAAGCACCCCTTTCAGCAGTTGCTTCACAATTTCCAGTTTCTGATAAGTATTTCATACTTTGTGTAATAAAATGGATGTGATTATTACATGTTTGTGCTTATGGTTAAGTTTTACAGTGTTTGAATGATTATTAGAAATGCTCAATTTCTTCTGTAAATTTCTATATTTACATGGTCTTCTGTTTGCCTTAGTTTAAAAGTTAGAGAGCCATAGGATGTGAGTCTGTAAGTAAGTCTAAGTACATGTGATGATTTTTTCACTGGTTGGAGATTTCCTAAAGGGACTTTTCCCCAAGATGGAATTTGTAGTGCAAGAGTTGGGATGGTTTTATCCAGATCATTTCCATGTTGTTGACCTCTCAAATTCCTTCATGGGAATACTAAGATTGAATTCAGTGGAAGTAGGGAACCTCTATCAGGCCCTTCACTTGTATGACCACGAGCTCGTGCCCACCGCCTTAATAAAATCTCAGCTAAAAGTTGAGCGTATCCCATGGAATTCGATAAGGTTCCGTATGACCTAGGGTTAGAAACCCCTCGCTAAGCCTGAAAGGAATGAAGCTACTTTGTCTTCAGAAATCTGGGAATTCGGAGCTCCATGACATAGGATTTCACAACCCTCAAAAATATCCAAAGGCTGAAGTTGTGAATTGATGAAGGTCATGGATCTGGGAATCCATTGGAGATATCTCTCAGACTTTAGATCGAACCTAGTGAAGGGGTAGAGCTAAGTACTTCATCTAAGTCCCACTTTGGGATAATAGAGGTGGTCTAACGCCAAAACTCTCGAATGTCAGAGTCGCGAAGTTAATTTGGACCGTTGAGAGTAGAGGGACGTGTGTCCACAGATGAACAACTATCCAACAGTCTGGTTATTTGATGGTATCAAAGTGTAAACACAATAACGTGTAAGTTTCCCTGAAGCTCTGCAAGCCAGAGTAAATCTTGGTCGTGAACACTAGGTGCACGTGGCGATAGATCAGGCATGGTTCGAAGTTCAAAGATATGGGAGGTTAACACTTCGCAATCACAAGAACTCTCGANTCAACATTCCTATGACCACAAAATGAATTACCAGTCAGGTTGGTAGTTGGAAGGCCCTCCTCAAGAGTTAATGATGCGATGGGGTAGGGTACCCATCTGTAAGGATTCCAGACCTAACCACGAGTTGGGGGTTTGGACCCATGCAACCTTGTTGAGGAAGGAAAGAAAGAAACTAATTCAGGGGACATAGGAAGATCTGCAAGAAAGCGAGTCAAGAAAACAATCTCTAGAAGAGAAGAGATTGTTTTTTCAACTCTGGAGTTGAGAGGAAAACTGAGAAGCAAGCTCGTTTTGGGCACAAGAATCCATTTGCAGGGTTTTCACTACAAGATAATAAATGAGGATGACGAGTGACTATGGAATTACTCGTTCAAACATCCTTTCTTGGTATCAATAAAAATCGGTTGCCAAGATCTAGTGGGAGGAGGAGAGTAACCTATGTCCCTGACTGTCGTTGAGGAAGGAGAAAGAGTCTCTCTCAGAGAATCACGGTCTAGCTCGGGGTTGGACAATGGTAAATCCATTAGTAGTGGATATGACTATGGTTAGGTGGAAACAAGCACCCCTTTCAGCAGTTGCTTCACAATTTCCAGTTTCTGATAAGTATTTCATACTCTGTGTAATAAAATGGATGTGATTATTACATGTTTGTTCTTATGGTTAAGTTTTACAGTGTTTGAATGATTATTAGAAATGCTCAATTTCTTGTGTAAACTTCTATATTTACATGGTCTTCTGTTTTCCTCAGTTTAAAAGTTAGAGAGCCATAGGATGTGAGTCTGTAAGTAAGTCTAAGTACATGTGACGATTTTTTCACTGGTTGGAGATTTCCTAAAGGGACTTTTCCCCAAGATGGAATTTGTAGTGCAAGAGTTGGGATGGTTTTATCTAGATCATTTCCATGTTGTTGACCTCTCAAATTCCTTCATGGGAATACTAATATTGAATTCGGTGGAAGTAGGGCACCTCTATCAGGCCCTTCACTTGTATGACCACGAGCTCATGCCCACCGCCTTAATAAAATCTCGGCTAAAAGTTGAGCGTATCCCATGGAATTCGATAAGGTTCCATATGACCTAGGGTTAGAAACCCCTCGCTAAGCCTGAAAGGAATGAAGCTACTTTGGCTTCAGAAATATGGGAATTCGGAGCTCCATGACATAGGATTTCACAACCCTCAAAAATATCCGAAGGCTGAAGTTGTGAATTGATGAAGGTCGTGGATCTGGGAATCCATTGGAGATATCTCTCAGACTTTAGATCGAACCTAGTGAAGGGCTAGAGCTAAGTACTTCATCTAAGTCCCACTTTGGGATAATAGAGGTGGTCTAACGCCAAAACTCTCGAATGTCAGAGTCGCGAAGTTAATTTGGACCGTTGAGAGTAGAGGGACGTGTGTCCATAGATCAACAACTATCCAACAGTCTGGTTATTTGATGGTATCAAAGTGTAAACACAAGAACGTGTAAGTTTCCCTGAAGCTCTGCAAGCCAGAGTAAATCTTGGTCGTGAACACTAGGTGCACGTGGCGATAGATCAGGCATGGTTCGAAGTTCAAAGATCTGGGAGGTTAACACTTCGCAATCACAAGAACTCTCGAATGTCGAATTTACGAAGTGACGTGGACCGTCAATCCTCGAATCCCTCAAGATCCTTCTCAACCATCGATTTAAGGACTCCATTGAGAACCCCTCTTAATTTACCAACCATCCAGGACACATCGTGGGAGCGACATGTGCCCCCCCCATTGTCCCCTATCTAATGTCGTCTTTCTGATCTGAGTCGTTGTATGAGAGGCTACGTGGAAAGAAATCCTATAGTCCAAAGACTTGGCACTCTGGAGGAACTTGGCTGAAGGTCTGCAATGTATGAAGACTCCCGAATTCATGAATGGAAAAGTAAATCTCAACCATTGACAGGTAGGGGACACATGGCGCTAGATCCTATAGTTCGGAGGCTTGGCACTCCGGGGGATTCAAGATTTGGTGAGTTGATAAGCTCTGAAGCCTGGAGTTGTGAAGAAATGGGAGTCGTGGATCTATGGATCTACGTGGACATACCTCGACCATGATATCTGAAGGAAGTTAGAAGGTTGTTTGTCTAGGTTTGATGTGGCTCACTTACGTCATCTAGGGTGACGTGGACCCGCAACTAAGGTTCCATGTGTCACTGAGATATGGAGATTTTGCAGATCCATTATGCCTATTAAAGCATGAAACATGTCACCTCTTGATGAGGGCACATATTACCCCTAGCCCTTGGTACGTGTCAACCCCTCGTATGTGCCCACCTGGCCAAAGTGGTTGGTGAAGTGACCGGGACTCTGGGAGTTCGGGACTTTGGGACTTATGAGGATTTGGGGTGTAGTATCATAGAGAGACCGAAAGGCCCAAAGGCCGAAGCCACATGGAAAGCTTACAGGACTTCGAGAATTCAAGACTCTGGGAGGTCTCGTGCGTAGACAAAAAAAGGGGTGCTCAACGTCGAAGCACCGAACGACGAATTATCCTTAGGCGCATGCCTTAATGAGGAGGAATATCCACCGTTGGATTTAATGGTGGATGGATCTCCACCATAGATACAGGAGCGCTGGGAGCACCGGGAATTTGGGGAATCCTGGATGATATGCATTAGCACTGGAAGTCGCCTTCATATTGTAGGAAAGGCAAGCCCAGTACCCATCAGATTTAGGTGGATGTTGGTTTGAATAGGTGGAGTTCAATGGTCAAAAATCAACAACATGAATGGTGTTCAACACAGAACTAGACAGGGAATGCACAGGGAAGCGAGGGTCACACTAACTTCAGACATTAAATTGAGTTAAGGTGAGAGAAAAGGGAAGACTTAGGAGAAAGGTGACTGAGAATCCTATGGATATCCAACCTTCCAGCAGCTCGGAGATGAAAAAATAGAACTCAAGAGAAATCTTGAGCTCAAGATCCAGACACTGAAATATGTTGCAAGCAACACAATTACAACAACAGGATGATCAAACCTCCATCATCCTGCAACTGCAACAACTTGACTGGATCCTCCATGCCCGAGCTATCCACTGTGAGAGGGAAAATACAACATAGGTAAATGAGTGAAATCAATTATGATGAAGCTATAATCAAACCTCCATTATAACCACATAACAATCCTCGGTTGGATCCTCCATACCCTAGTGTTTCAAATAATTTTTACAGACAAAACAAAAGGAACAAGAAATTGACTTCTATTAACATGAAAGTCTCAAATCGATTACATAACCAAAGAACAACTCTGGCATCACAAGCATTACAAAATTGGGAGATTTGATCAACCAAGGGCCTCTACCAAATAACAGAACTCCATACATATACTCAAAAATTTTGTAAACAACAATAGAGGCATGCTCGAGCTTCCATGGCGTTGTGTCTTCTCGGTCAAACTGTTCATGCAGTCTTCTTTGTGCATGCAAGCTCAAACTATCTAGGCTAAGAAACTTCCCCACGGTCAGAATTTTCTGACTTTCCATTCATGGGGGGAGACGATGTTTCAACCACCTCTCGGGACTTCATAACTGCTTCATCGGGATCGGGACGGGCGAGAGTCAACTCTACACCTGGAGAAGTTGGATAAAATTCATATGGTGGGTTTTTAAACCCCTTTTCTCGCATTTCTCCGCCCAAGGGTCAAATCCTTAGGAAAAACACCTCCTTCACAAAGATATGTGCTAACATTAAGCTCAATGGGGGATAGATTCCTCCCTATGAGGCTCTAAGATCTTCAGTAGTTCCATTCACCTTCTGCATTGGGCTATGGAGTCGAGATAAAAAATGTTATACTGAGGACTACCGATCGACAAACACACTATTCTAAATGAAAGCAAATACATGGGCTCCGAAGGAGATTATTTATGTACATTCCTATACTAATTGATTTTTACATAGTGCTAGGTGAAAGAAAATGTCCACCATAGCCATTCAAGTAACTTCCTAACTGGAAGCTCATCTACTCTATCCGTGATGAATAACATATGATGCAATCGTGATAGCAGAATGATTACATCCTTAAGATTTCCTCCAGATGGCAATGGTTGGATCATACCTGGAGGCTCCAAATCATGGAGGAAATGCAACTGCATGTACTCCCCCACAAGTTCATAGAATGAGTGGCAAACTCTAGAAAATTTGTAGTAGAAAGCCTGCTCTGCTCCACAGCTGCTCACACATGGCTGAATGTCTCTAGCAAGTGCAGGTGGGTGAAAGGTTGATGCAAGATAACTGCTCTTAGGCAATGCATGCTCATTTATAGGCTCAGGACAGGAACCAAAATGCCCTGTTTGCTACTCCTTTTCTTCTTCATGGCTGTCCCAAGGATCAGAGTCATAATCATCATAAACAAGACCCAGGAAATTTCTGCTCTTGGTCTTCTGCAGGCCCAGGATGGATGATTTCCTCATGATAATTTTTGTTAATGAATAGAGGACAGGGCTATGTTGTATGTTCTTGGAAATCCTGCATATCCAACTTAGAACTTGATTCATAGTTGTCATATATAGGTTGGCTTCTCCCGATGCTATCAAAATGTGATGTAGGGCTCTGTTGCTCTTCATCCGAATAATCATCAAAGTTGGGTGAGCACAAAACTCCTCCATATTGAAAAAATGGAACGATCTCCTGATCCTTCTTTTCAATCCCAAATGTAAACGCATCATGGGAAATATTGTTAATGAAAAGAGAACAATCCTCTTCCACAATGGTTTCTTCCTTTAAATATGAGACAACAGGCTCATCAGGGTGTTGGCAGCGATTATATAATTATTATTTTTATAAGCTGCCTACATAGGGTCTATGAAATTTTATTACTCATCATGAGCATGTCACTAAACGACAGTTGTAAATCATCACTTTTTACCTATCGTCTTTTCAAATTTTGTTTTCATGACTGCAAGCATGAAAACTTGCAGCTGAGATTGTCGTTGTATTTTCAAAAATTTCATTAAAGGGAAACTGCTAATATGGTTTATTATAGAATTGTGATTTTTTTTGCTAGGAGCATGTTGCTCTCCTTGTTCTTGATCCTTTTGATTCTAAGCATGCCTAAGAGAAAGCATTGGTTGCATGAATGAAAGATCCCCACCATTTGATTTTTAATTTTTTGTATTGATTTTAGTTTGATTTTCAATCATATTTCTTTCATGAAACATTTGACTATTCGATTTTGCAAACTAACCTATCTTTGAAATCAAACCTTGATGTGCGCACTTAGGTTTTCAGAGTACTTTGGCCCTAGCATACCAAGGTGGCATACAATGTACAGGTTGCCATTACTCCTTAGCATGGTCTCGGGTTCCACAAACTCTTCACACGCGTTTTGATTGAACACTTTACCCATCGTTTGAATCATCACAACATGTTTTGATAAAATCTCGGGACTATGGCTATATGGCCTTTTACCAAACCCTACCTATGAGTTCTGTGTCGATTCCCTTCCATTCGGCATGGCTCCAGTGGTAAGGGTCAAACCAAACAGCATCCAGACTCTGCTTTCATATGATAATGCTAGGGAGGATCTGGAAAGGAATGGTTGGCATTTGTTCATCGAAAAATTTCAGGGCTTTAACCTCTAGGTCACCCAAGATTTTTTCTTAACCTTTGATGGTTGTAGGGAAAAAATCGGTGATGTGCAATTGGAAGTAACTAAAGAGTTCCTAAGTCAACCTCGTAATTGCCTGCTAGAGACACGTTTTTGCGAGAGATATTCTGAGCAAACGATTTTGAATTAGATCAAACCCTTGAAAACCCAGAACCAAAATGAGCCCTTTTACCTTCAGCATGGTCAACTTCCCCAAAACTTGGATCGTCCCAGAGATATAGCTCGTCCTTCGGAGGTCAAAATATCAGATTTTCTTTGTGACTGAGGTGAGCGTTTTGGTCTGCTTGCAAGTGTTGAAACGTTTGTTACCTCTCCAGCCCTGTGCCTTATCATCCTACAACACCCCTCTCACCCGTCCATCCATGTGTCTCAGCCTCCTACTGTGAACCCTTGATCAATCCGAAGGATATTCAGCCACTCTGTAAGCAATTTATACATCTACAGGACATGTGATATTTAAAAAAAACGTAGAAGCAACTACAACCATCATGATTCGATTTGATTTCATGATTTGAGGTATGATATGTTTAATTTTTAGCATGATTTTGTCACTCTTAAGTTAGCATATTCGATTTGATTGAATAAACTATTTNGGGATTCAAGATTTGGTGAGTTGATAAGCTCTGAAGCCTGGAGTTGTGAAGAAATGGGAGTCGTGGATCTATGGATCTACGTGGACATACCTCGACCATGATATCTGAAGGAAGTTAGAAGGTTGTTTGTCTAGGTTTGATGTGGCTCACTTACGTCATCTAGGGTGACGTGGACCCGCAACTAAGGTTCCATGTGTCACTGAGATATGGAGATTTTGCAGATCCATTATGCCTATTAAAGCATGAAACATGTCACCTCTTGATGAGGGCACATATTACCCCTAGCCCTTGGTACGTGTCAACCCCTCGTATGTGCCCACCTGGCCAAAGTGGTTGGTGAAGTGACCGGGACTCTGGGAGTTCGGGACTTTGGGACTTATGAGGATTTGGGGTGTAGTATCATAGAGAGACCGAAAGGCCCAAAGGCCGAAGCCACATGGAAAGCTTACAGGACTTCGAGAATTCAAGACTCTGGGAGGTCTCGTGCGTAGACAAAAAAAGGGGTGCTCAACGTCGAAGCACCGAACGACGAATTATCCTTAGGCGCATGCCTTAATGAGGAGGAATATCCACCGTTGGATTTAATGGTGGATGGATCTCCACCATAGATACAGGAGCGCTGGGAGCACCGGGAATTTGGGGAATCCTGGATGATATGCATTAGCACTGGAAGTCGCCTTCATATTGTAGGAAAGGCAAGCCCAGTACCCATCAGATTTAGGTGGATGTTGGTTTGAATAGGTGGAGTTCAATGGTCAAAAATCAACAACATGAATGGTGTTCAACACAGAACTAGACAGGGAATGCACAGGGAAGCGAGGGTCACACTAACTTCAGACATTAAATTGAGTTAAGGTGAGAGAAAAGGGAAGACTTAGGAGAAAGGTGACTGAGAATCCTATGGATATCCAACCTTCCAGCAGCTCGGAGATGAAAAAATAGAACTCAAGAGAAATCTTGAGCTCAAGATCCAGACACTGAAATATGTTGCAAGCAACACAATTACAACAACAGGATGATCAAACCTCCATCATCCTGCAACTGCAACAACTTGACTGGATCCTCCATGCCCGAGCTATCCACTGTGAGAGGGAAAATACAACATAGGTAAATGAGTGAAATCAATTATGATGAAGCTATAATCAAACCTCCATTATAACCACATAACAATCCTCGGTTGGATCCTCCATACCCTAGTGTTTCAAATAATTTTTACAGACAAAACAAAAGGAACAAGAAATTGACTTCTATTAACATGAAAGTCTCAAATCGATTACATAACCAAAGAACAACTTTGGCATCACAAGCATTACAAAATTGGGAGATCTGATCAACCAAGGGCCTCTACCAAATAATAAAACTCCATACATATACTCAAAAATTTTGTAAACAACAATAGAGGCGTGCTCGAGCTTCCATGGCGTTGTGTCTTCTCGGTCAAACTGTTCATGCAGTCTTCTTTGTGCATGCAAGCTCAGACTATCTGGGCTAAGAAACTTCCCCACGGTCAGACTTTTCTGACTTTCCATTCATGGGGCGAGACGATGTTTCAACCACCTCTCGGGACTTCATAACTGCTTCATCGGGATCGGGACGGGCGAGAGTCAACTCTACACTTGAAGAAGTTGGATAAAATTCATATGGTGGGTTTTTAAACCCCTTTTCTCGCATTTCTCCGCCCAAGGGCCAAATCCTTAGGAAAAACACCTCCTTCACAAAGATATGTGCTAACATTAAGCTCAATGGGGGATAGATTCCTCCCTATGAGGCTCTAAGATCTTCAGTAGTTTCATTCACCTTCTGCATTGGGCTATGGAGTCGAGATAAAAAATGTTATACTGAGGACTACCGATCGACAAACACACTATTCTAAATTAAAGCAAATACATGGGCTCCGAAGGAGATTATTTATGTGCATTCCTATACTAATTGATTTTTACATAGTGCTAGGTGAAAGAAAATGTCCACCATAGCCATTCAAGTAACTTCCTAACTGGAAGCTCATCTACTCTGTCAGTGATGAATAACATATGATGCAATCGTGATAGTAGAATGATTACATCCTTAATATTTCCTCCAGATGGCAATGGTGGGATCATACCTGGAGGCTTCAAATCATGGAGGAAATGCAACTGCATGTACTCCCCCACATATTCATAGAATGAGTGGCAAACTCTAGAAAATTTGTAGTAGAAAGCCTGCTCTGCTCCACAGCTGCTCACACATGGTTGAATGTCTCTAGCAAGTGCAGGTGGGTGAAAGGTTGATGCAAGATAACTGCTCTTAGGCAATGCATGCTCATTTACAGGCTCAGGACAGGAACCAAAATGCCCTGTTTGCTACTCCTTTTCTTCTTCATGGCTGTCCCAAGGATCAGAGTCATAATCATCATAAACAAGACCCAGGAAATTTCTGCTCTTGGTCTTCTGCAGGCCCAGGATGGATGATTTCCTCATGATAATTTTTGTTAATGAATAGAGGACAGGGCTATGTTGTATGTTCTTGGAAATCCTGCATATCCAACTTAGAACTTGATTCATAGTTGTCATATATAGGTTGGCTTCTCCCGATGCTATCAAAATGTGATGTAGGGCTCTGTTGCTCTTCATCCGAATAATCATCAAAGTTGGGTGAGCACAAAACTCCTCCATATTGAAAAAATGGAACGATCTCCTGATCCTTCTTTTCAATCCCAAATGTAAACGCATCATGGGAAATATTGTTAATGAAAAGAGAACAATCCTCTTCCACAATGGTTTCTTCCTTTAAATATGAGACAACAGGCTCATCAGGGTGTTGGCAGCGATTATATAATTATTATTTTTATAAGCTGCCTACATAGGGTCTATGAAATTTTATTACTCATCATGAGCATGTCACTAAACGACAGTTGTAAATCATCACTTTTTACCTATCGTCTTTTCAAATTTTGTTTTCATGACTGCAAGCATGAAAACTTGCAGCTGAGATTGTCGTTGTATTTTCAAAAATTTCATTAAAGGGAAACTGCTAATATGGTTTATTATAGAATTGTGATTTTTTTTGCTAGGAGCATGTTGCTCTCCTTGTTCTTGATCCTTTTGATTCTAAGCATGCCTAAGAGAAAGCATTGGTTGCATGAATGAAAGATCCCCACCATTTGATTTTTAATTTTTTGTATTGATTTTAGTTTGATTTTCAATCATATTTCTTTCATGAAACATTTGACTATTCGATTTTGCAAACTAACCTATCTTTGAAATCAAACCTTGATGTGCGCACTTAGGTTTTCAGAGTACTTTGGCCCTAGCATACCAAGGTGGCATACAATGTACAGGTTGCCATTACTCCTTAGCATGGTCTCGGGTTCCACAAACTCTTCACACGCGTTTTGATTGAACACTTTACCCATCGTTTGAATCATCACAACATGTTTTGATAAAATCTCGGGACTATGGCTATATGGCCTTTTACCAAACCCTACCTATGAGTTCTGTGTCGATTCCCTTCCATTCGGCATGGCTCCAGTGGTAAGGGTCAAACCAAACAGCATCCAGACTCTGCTTTCATATGATAATGCTAGGGAGGATCTGGAAAGGAATGGTTGGCATTTGTTCATCGAAAAATTTCAGGGCTTTAACCTCTAGGTCACCCAAGATTTTTTCTTAACCTTTGATGGTTGTAGGGAAAAAATCGGTGATGTGCAATTGGAAGTAACTAAAGAGTTCCTAAGTCAACCTCGTAATTGCCTGCTAGAGACACGTTTTTGCGAGAGATATTCTGAGCAAACGATTTTGAATTAGATCAAACCCTTGAAAACCCAGAACCAAAATGAGCCCTTTTACCTTCAGCATGGTCAACTTCCCCAAAACTTGGATCGTCCCAGAGATATAGCTCGTCCTTCGGAGGTCAAAATATCAGATTTTCTTTGTGACTGAGGTGAGCGTTTTGGTCTGCTTGCAAGTGTTGAAACGTTTGTTACCTCTCCAGCCCTGTGCCTTATCATCCTACAACACCCCTCTCACCCGTCCATCCATGTGTCTCAGCCTCCTACTGTGAACCCTTGATCAATCCGAAGGATATTCAGCCACTCTGTAAGCAATTTATACATCTACAGGACATGTGATATTTAAAAAAAACGTAGAAGCAACTACAACCATCATGATTCGATTTGATTTCATGATTTGAGGTATGATATGTTTAATTTTTAGCATGATTTTGTCACTCTTAAGTTAGCATATTCGATTTGATTGAATAAACTATTTTTCTTGTTAAGATTAGTTTGTTTTCTTTATTTAATAAAATATGATTGCATTGGCTATTATAACTAGCTACAGATTCTGTAGCTAGTTAGAAAAATTTGAATTGTTTGATTTGATAACTGAAAACATATCTGAAATCTTCTCATTTTCATTTTTTTTAAGGATGATTAAAGAGCCCATGATTTCCAAGGAGATATGAGGCACTTTTTGAGATCTCCCAGCCATATCAATTTTGTGTTTTAAGTAAATAGATTAGGCTATTGGTAGTTTTTGATATTCAGTGAAATCAGGGTGGTTGCATCCCCCATATTTTTTAAACAAACTTGACCTTATCAACAGGAAACAATTGTGTTTCCTGAAACCTATATAAACCTATTATTTTGTAAACATTGAATCATCTCAGCCTGGGGCAAGAGTATGGGCATTTTTATCACAGACTTGAATGGATTATGATATGCGTTACAACTTTAGCTTTTTTGTATGATGTTGTCATTCAAGTTATGTTTATTTCAATTTCGATAATAGATTATGATTGCTTTTGTCGACATATTTTATTACGAGTTGATTTCATATGATTTTTATATGTTGTCCATATTTCCTGTTTCAGAATAAAACACACAGTGATTATCTGTCCAACTTGAATTAGTAGATTCATCTCTAGTTTATGTTGAATGTCTGCATGCAAA
>JZKD02S1881868.1:474046-485499 GCA_000966675.3 Picea glauca | reverse complement strand
AATACTTGCTCAGTCGTCGGAAAATTAACGACAAATTTTCTCGATGGATCATTCTCCTTTAGGAGTACGATCTTGAATTCTCAACACCCAAGAGCAAGAAAGCCTTCATTCTCACTGAACTTGTCACGACCCTCCCCTCTGACACCACCAGTGCCCCCGTCAATATCGAATTTCCTGACGAACACCTCTTTTACATCACTTCGGATGATCCTTGGTACAACGACCTCCTCATCTACCTTCGAACTCAAAAGTTTGGTAACCACCTTTCATGAGATGATCGTCATTGTATTCGCCACCAGGCCCCCCTCTACCTCCTCATCGGAGACATCTTATACCGGCGAGGGGTCAACACCATTCTTCGTCGATGCCTTCCCATTGACGAGGATGATAGAGTCTTGAACAACTGCCACAGTGGCACATGTGGGGGCCATCTTTCGGGAATATCCACTGCTCAGAAGATTATCCGAGCAGGTTACTTTTGGCCTACCTTGTTTCACGATTGTATTCACACCATGAAACGATGCGAGAAGTGTCAGCTTTACGCCAACAAAGCCCGAGCACCACCTGCTCTTCTTCATCCAGTCATCACTGCCGACCCTTTTTTTAAATGGGGAATTGACTTCATGACTTGTAATCCCCCCTCCAGCAATGGACACAAATACATTGTTGTCGCAGTCGATTACTTCACCAAATGGGTAGAAGCTATGCCCACCTTCAACAACACTGCTGACACCACAGCGTGTTTTTTCTTTAACCACGTCATATCTCGCTTTGGCATACCACTCCAACTTGTTTCCGATCATGGGAAACACTTCGAGAATGAGATTTTCGTCGAACTCTCATCTCGGTTAGGATTCTCCCACGAGTTTGCCTCACCATATTACCCTCTGTCTAACGGACAGGTCGAAGCAGTCAACAAGGTCCTCAAGACCATGTTACAACGCACGGTTAATAAACATAAGACCAATTGGCATCATATGTTATTTTCCACGCTATGGGCTTACCATATGGCTGTGAAAATAGCTACTGGTTTCACACCATTTCATCTATTCCATGGGGTTGAGGCCACTCTTCCCATCTAGTGTGAATTTCCCACCTTACACACTGCAATTGAGCTATTACCCGACATTTCTCCAATGGAGCAGCGCTTGTTGAACTTAGAGTCCCTGGATGAAGATCATCGATCTTCATTACAGAACAATGAGGTAGCTAAAAAACGATCAAAGGCTACCTTTGATCGACATGTCAACCTTCGCTCATTCCGCGAAGGTGACCTCGTCCTTGCTTACGATATCGCTCATGATACCTTTGGCCATGGCAAATTCGAGTCACTATGGCATGGCCCATACATCATCGAACATTGCCTCGCCATAGGCACATACATCCTAGCCTCTCTCGAAGGCCTCTCTCTCAAAGAACCCGTCAACGGGTTATACTTAAAGAAATTTTATGCTTAAACGTAGTCATTCTACTTTAGGTTCTTTCTTTTATAGTGTTTTTAATCTTTTTTCCATCCCTCACGTCTAAACTATCATTTGTGCTATTGACAGATGCTTCCTCCACCGACCTACCACATCGGTTATGCCGACAGCGCTAGCCGTTGGACACAAAATCTCGCTTTGGCCGCTTGGGTTCTCTACACCCCCTCACATGAAATGCTCCATTCGAGCGGCATATGTTTGGGTTCAACGACCAACAACCAAGCCGAATATACTGTCGTCATTGGCCTCCTGGCCGATGCCCAACATCATTGTATTCGTCACCTTAGCGTCCTCCTCGACTCTCAACTAGTTTTCCTCCAGCTCAACAATGTGTACCGCATACACGATCCTTGCCTCTTTCGCAAATACCTGCAGGTTAGACTTTTATATCAACATTTTGATTCCATTACATTTACACATATTCCAAGACAATTGAATCAAATTACAGATAACCTAGCTAATATTGTGTTAGACTGGCATATATCACATCAAGCTACCTCTACACATCCATAAACATATCAACAACCTGTCACAACATATATAGATTAGACATCATCAACACATTAACAAAACACATGTAAACACCACATAGATCTCAAAATGTATACTCATGTATATATAAAACAGTCCACAGTGCCATCCAAATGTTTACATACAAAAATACAAGTATCCGCAGGCCAGTGAAGCACCTCGATACAAAATGGGCTCACCAGCCTATATACAAAAATACAACAAATACATAGCACACCACTCAAGGTGCCTCTAGAGCACCACCGCCTGCCCCTCCCTCAGGCGGTGGTTGCCCACCCCCTACTAGTCCCTCCTGCCCCAGAGGTAGTCATCCGATCATCGCAGCATCAACTACTACTGCCCATCATACCACGGCCCGCCACGGTGGCAGAATCCCCACACACTACTCCAGGATACCCTCATCCTGGATGCGAGACCACATGCCCTTAGGCACGCCCTGTAACACCGCCTCCAGGCGATGGTGTATGTCCTCAAAATCTACTCCAGCATCTGTCGGAGGAGCATGTGATGGCCCAGCACCAGGGTCATCAAACCAGCGTCTCCTCGCTACTCTCTCCAGATCAGCTGGTCTAACCATGGCGTCCTCATGCCGACATCTCTCTCCAACCCGTGGTCCCCCCCACGACAGTCTCTCCGGCTCCTTACGAGCCAACGCTCTCCGCAACTCCACCTCGCACCCGCGAGGTGCCACATTTTCACATACAAACAAACAAAAGATAGTATCAACATCTATATCATACATATATATCATGCTATCTAAAAAAAAACATATCTATCACAATCATCAACGTACCTCGACGGTCAAATACCTCCCCTGGAGGCAACACCATGTCCGGATCCTCCTGGAAGTCAACCCCAGCATAGGGGAACTGCAATATCACCTACGGCATCTTCCGCCACACCTGCGTTGCCTCAGCAGTAAAGAAGTGGCCGCCCTCACCACCACCGTGGTGAAGAAAAACAGTTGACCATCGCTTTAGTCGCAACTCTCGCACCCCAGGCACACCCAATAAAATCCTCGGGCGCAACATAGGCAACCTCTCCAGAAACCAGGCGACTAGGATGGACCCGAAGGCAAACTCTCCTGTATCTGTGGACCAATAGTGGTCCAACTGCCCTACCATCCTGGCATGCAGCGTAAGCCCCTAGGCGAAGTGCTCACCGGCCAACACTCTCTCCATCAGACACAACTGACCACCACTGATTCGCTGCGTCGCCAGAGACCCATAAACTCTCACAATCATCACTGTTATGTAGCGATGCACTAGGGCATCCATCGCCCCAATGCTCACAACAGTACCAGACATAAATTTCGGCCCCGAACAGTATCTTCGGCCAACTTTCGCTAGCGACACATCCCTCGGTAACACCGGCTCCGTCGATAGGGGCGTTCCCCGAAACAGGAGCCCAGTCAAAAAGTATACATTCTCCACCGTAGTGAAGGCAATCTGCTCTCCCCTCACTATGAAACAATGGAGGTCTGGACTCCACATCCGGATAAGAAGCTACAGGAGATACCGTTGCACCCGTATCAATGGGTACTCAAAGAACTTCAACAGCCCACAGGCTGCCAAAGTTGCACATACCCCCGACTCCTCAATAGCCACGACATCTCTCAGCTGGGACCAATCCCACTCTCGCCAACCCACCGACATCATGCACAATGATCGCCTACAACCACATAAAACAGTCCTAAGTCAGTCACATGGACCATAAACAACATAAAAAAGATAAGTTTCACACCCGTCAACCTTGCCTCCAAGGTGCGGCTATTTAAACCCACAGGCGCACACACGTGCACACCTTTTCACTCCACACGCACGCACGTATGCACGTTTTTTCAGTACACAGGTGCACACTCAGATGCGTCTGTCCATCCCACAAGCACGCATGTGTGTGCACCTGCTCAACTTACAGGCGCGCTTTAGAGCGCGCCTGTCCAATACACAGTCGCGCACACATGCACAGTTGTGCAGCCAACAGGCACACACATAGTGCGTTCCCTTACCCCCCTTACAGGCACCCCCATGCGCGCCTATCCAGTGGGTAGGCATGCACGTGTGCACTCCTACTTTCAGATCGCCCGCACACGTGGGGGCCCACACTCATAAAACCTCCTATACGACCCTCCGTACAGCCCCTGCCCAAAAAGGAAACCCTAATTGTATGCAGGATGATCAGACCACTAACCTGAAGCTCGTTGGTCCTCGATCGAATGGATCATCCTCCTATAATCTCCAAATCTCCTCTGAATACTTCTCGTCCAGTCACTATAACAGCAAGTACAAATGAGGTGGCAATGTGGGCCCTACAACTATATATAGGCATTTTCGCCAAACTTCCACTCACCATTCCGGGAGCTCCGGGTGTCCATTTCCCGATCCGTCTTCAGCCACAGGATCATCATCCCGTCATCTACATCACAATAGTCCCTAGGCCTCTTTTCATCCTGAGCCCTTGGTACGCCATTGTTTTTCATACCCTGACCAGGTATGCATGCGCATATTCAAAATTATCAAATACATGCTCATATATTCGATTCTCTTCAGATATTGTTCACGTCGGGTATTTGGTTTTCATGTGTGCAGGTACCTGGTAATCATATATCAACACAACCCCTTCAGGTATATACTCATCACTGGCATGTAGTCATTCCCTCTGAATCTCACTTACCTCTCCAGTCACACCCTCTAACATTTGCCTCTAGGATCCCCACTTCTGGATTTGTAGTACCAACACCTCCATTTGCATCTTCGGTACTGTCACCCGGTAGCACTCTTACCCACATGAGTTGTCCCATTCATAGCACCCTTTTGCGCTTTTGACACTCATGTTGTTTTTCAAAACCCTTTAGGGATGGGAGTCCCAATAGTATTACATCATGTCACGAATCAACCACATACTCCTTCTCCTCATTGTGCTTTCCCAATGGACTCCCAGATTATCTCTTCATGGTTCTATTTTTTGCCTGCACCTCCATAGTATCATGAACCCTCCATTTCATCCACAATCAGTTTTCCCATCTGCAAATTTCCCTTCATTTCACTTACCTCATATAGAAACCCACCCATGGGGCCCCCACCTTTCACCAGTTCTCCGAGCAAATTGTGCCCTACCCGGGCCAGCCATATCACATTGGGGCACCCATTTCTATATTTGTACCCTTATCCCAAATTATTCTTTATTTATTTGTACAAACGCCTTTGTTTCCAGTAGTTACATTACCTTTTTGTTGTCACCTTTGGCGACCTTCTTCCCTTTTTGGCCAACGCCACCCATGTCACCCTTGGTTGGGGCACTACTTATCATCTACCCTTGATGACATCATCCATATCTTCAAAGTACCCCACAGGCCACTTACCTCTTCCCTATGAATTTGTTTACCTTGTACCGCCTCTGGCACAACTTATCCCTCGTCTTGTTGTCCCCCTGACACTCTACTTAGTTGAACGGTTGCAGCCACTTATCATTCACATATACCCCCAACCAAGGGCAGTCTTGAGTCTCCATACATATTGACTTCGACCATGTTCCTCTTCCCAATTCCTAAGCTCATCTAGTATATTTCAAGAAGCCATTTGCTTATGGGAGTCGCGTTCCCCTTTTTGTCGACATCAACCCAGTTTTCCAGAAGGGCGACAGTATCTTGATTCTCATTACCCATCCAATGAGAGATCTCGGACGACACAGGGAGAACCACAATTTATCCCTACTGTCATTGACCCCCATAACATTCGACGTCAACACTTTCTCATGTTACAGTGGGTCTTACTTTGCGACTATTGTAGTTATTTCTTTTACTTGCCGAAGACCTCTGAACTTGGCTGGGCTATCAATGCCTACAAAATCCGTGATACTTCTTACAGCTGTCACTGCCTACTATTTAGAGTATGTTCATCCGCAGAATTGTCTTTTGCCTTTATCACGATCACCCCCGAGGGCGCTGCAGTTGTCTACATCAACACTTCATTCCTCTTTTTGAGTTACATGACACGAGCATGGGGCATGCCCACCTCGTTTGTACACAGTTTATTTTTTTACACACCTCATGGAAGGTTGGGTCCTACAGGTTCCTTTTTCCCTCCAACGGATCGCTCTGGATGATCCCACTATTGCTCTCTCTTACAAACAACACTCTCTGTGGAAGAAACAATGATGGATTTCAGCTATACGTATGCTCCTAACCTCATCCATCAGGGGGCATCTGTTATCACTAAAATTTCGTTCGGAAATGGTTACAAGAATTCAGCATCGTCAAACAGTTATGAGGTCATCCATGGACCTAAATTAACACAAAAGCATTCAAAACGGGTCAAAAACTATACAAATAGTGAAAAAATTGAAGGGCGCTATGAAGACACTGGGTGCGCGAAACAGAAATGCAAGATTCACGCATATGTGCACAATGCGTGACTATTGTCGCAAAAATCCGCGCACCTGAGAAACAACGCATTTATGAGACTGGTCAGCCTCCCACACACTTCTGTTTCAGCTTCCAAGTTGATTTGACACTCAAATCTGGATTGGATTCGACTGGGTGGCTGGTCAAAGACCTAGAAATTCCCTAATTAGCCTCTTTACACACTACAAACTAGTTGAACAATAACCCAAAGGAATGTTATAAAAAGGCCATGGATACACTTCATTTTTCAAGGAATTTCATAGCAAAGTTATGCTGCCATTATTCTCTTGAGGGATCTTATATCCTTGCCAAGAGTATACTTGCATCATTGCTTTGGGCAATCCATCTCACCCCTTGAGTGGATTAGCAAAGAATTATTTCACCATTTTCATTTTTATTTTCAAAATTGTAAGAAGAGCTTATTTGTGGGGGTCCAAGAGCCCTCCCTTGGAAGAAGAAGGGACTCATAGTCCCCTTGCTTCTCGATGTTTTCTTTCACTAATATTAGCCTTATCATTGGTGACATGGGTCTCATTGTTTATTTTGTCCTTATGTCCCTATGTTTATGAATTTAGTTGTTGTTTTATTTCTTAGTTTAATTCTTAGTTGTTGTTTTATATTTCTTTTTCTAACCCTTTTCCTTGCAGTTGTCATGTTCATCAAACCCAACTAAGCTTGCAATCACCTCTATTTTTCTCACTAAGGTGACGAAAGAGGCACAACACCAACATTAAAGAAAATTCAACCCTCCTAGACCTGGTTGTCATCCTTGAACAACAGATGCATCTGAAACAATTCATGGAAGGAAAATATTTCGTTGTAGCCAATCTTTCCGAAGAGGATTCTTCTATAAATAAAGTAGGCGTACATAAATTTAGATACCCTGTAAAAAATCCCCCTTTTTATATTTCTATAAATATTATGGATAAAATTGCCCATTGTTGCCTCATTGATGGTGGTTTGGGCCCAAGTGTGATGTTGAAGATTATTATGGAAGATCTAGGCTTGTATTGTACAAATGAAAACACCAGAAGCATGCTTTCCTATAATAGTCTACAACAAACAACCATATGCGACATTAAGGACATAACCTTGGTTTTATGCACTCATCCTGAGATAAGGACAACCCTCACCATTCAGGTAATTGATATGCCTGTAAGAAATTACTCAATTATCTTGGGAAGGGATTGGCAAGCCTTAATAGGTGGACACCTCTCACTCGACGGGACACATTTATTTGTTCCTTGAAATGGTAAGAACATTATATTCCTTAGAGAGGGAATAATTTCACCCTACATAGAGAGTGTTCTGCAATCTAGTGTAAACTATATCGAAGAGGACCTAGGAGTGTACTCCATATTTGCTAAAGAGGATAATATTCATTTGGAAAGAATCGATTTAGAAGATGATGTGTGGCATATGCCCTTTGATGGTTCATGCTCTAATGAAGGAAATGGGGCTAGTATTATCTTGGTTTCCCCTACAGGAAGAACTCATAATCTATCTTACATGTTAGAGTTTGCTTGTACATACAATGTCACTAAGTTCGAAGCTTTATTATTAGGCATTGAAAACACTCTTAATCTTGGTTGTGGTCACCTTTCATTTTTCAGATATTTTGGGCTTGTTGTGAAATCTATATGAAAAATGTGTGTTCCTAGCAACAAGATGATGGAACGATACTCCCAAACATTTTGGGATATTATCTCTAACATTTTATCCTTCAACATCACTCATGTTAAGATGGAGTTGAACTCAATGGCTGGTCGGTTAGCTATCTTTGCAGCTTCTCCTAATCAACAAATTTTACCTCATAGGTCTGACTGTTCTTTTCAATCTCTATATTGTCCATATATCCCTAAAAATGTAGAATCTTGGTAGGCCCTCACCAACAATGAGAGCATTTGTGCTTTCATTCAAGATGAACCTTTTAAGCCCGAGGATATTATACCCATAGAAAACAATAAAATTCCTGAGGGCTTGACTCCTCTTGAGAGTTCGTTTTCATCGAGTGATGTAGGAAATAAAGAAAAACAGAAATAAGAGGAGTTACGAAAGAATGTGGTTGAAACCATCTCCATGAACATTAGGACACCTAAATCTTCAATGAATGTTAAAATAAATGTCCAATGTTCTGATAAAGAAGAGATGAGGTTTGTTGAGCTACTCAGTGGATTTCAAAATGTTTTTTCTTGGTCTTATGAGGATCTTCGTGGTTTTGATCTCGGTCTTATTCAACATACTATGAAACCATCTAGGCAAGAACAAGGACTTGTTAACTCTGAACTGAAAGCAACCTGTCAAGGGGAGTTGGGAAATTTCTTCAGGTCTAGGATTGTTGTTTTTGTCCACCCTGAACGGGTTCCAAATTGGGTACCTACTTTGAAAACCATTGATCATATTAGAACATACATTCATTTTCGCACCTTCAGTTAGGATATTATGAGAAATATTTCGTCCCCCCTCGATACAAGAATAACTTTGCAGCAGGTTGTAGAGTTACAGTTGAAGCCCTTACTTGACGAAATTCTGGGTTACCATAAAATCAAGGTAAAAGGGGCAAATGTTCACAAAACCACTTCTATTACTAATTGCGATACTATGTCTTACAAATGTCTACTTTATGGCTTACTTGATGCAAGTACCTCTTTTAAAAGGCCCATACACACAACTTTCGATGAATTGGTCAGTCTCCATATTTATCTTGATGATTTAATCGTGTGCGTCAAGGGGCTAATAATTACATCAGAATTCCAAGTGTTGGGTCCTTTCCAAAATGATTTTGTCTTGGACACTAACTCTTACATTTTGAAGGATTTACAAAAGAAATTGTTTTCCTACAGCACTAACAACCCTCGCTTGAAATATTGCGAGGGACCAGTGTGAAAATTTCTAATGCTGATTGGATTTTCTGTATATTAGTATCTTAGCTTTGCTTTCATTTCTTCTCTATTTTCTTTTCTTCTTCACAATAGTTTGATTTCTTCTTTCTGTTTCAAAAATTTTCTTGCCGCTTCTTCACTTTTATTTTTTTTATTGTTGTTGTTTTAATTTCTGCATTTTTACTTTTGTCATGATTTTGTTTCCTATCATCTTTTAGTTAATTTGGTCAAGATAGGACGTTGGATCAATTATGCCACAGTGACACTCCTGCAAAACATTTTTAGTCAATAACAATCAATCTTACACGACTATTATGATGTCTCCTCTGAAGGACCCTTGAAATTGTTATATATTTCCATTGATGTCTTGTAAAGAATTGGTTATCTCCTGCTTTTTCTTGCCATTTCTTCATCCATTGAGATTTTAAGAACAAGTCTAAATTTTTTTTTACTTAAAGTGAGAGTAGATCCCGGTCGAATGATTATGCATACAATGGTAAAAAACCCCTCATACTTAACAATTTTCATGAATTATTCCCAAATTCTCGATCATCTTTCCATTAAGTCCACTCACTTCCCCCTATTTCATAATCTTTCTGGTTATCTCTTCTAGACCTGTTGTTCTTGGTCTATGAAACCATGAGTTCTAAGTTCTAAATCTGTTGAAAACAAATTTCCCAGTGGAGTCACCAATTTGTTGACGATTAAAATCACAATGGAGTTTTGCCCGCAAAGTGTTGCTAAAGCCTATTATTATTAAAGCTAAATAATACTAGTAGGTGGGATCGCCTTGTAGATTGGAGATCAAGTCTGGTGCTTATTTGATGTTGTGTTATTGTTAGAAACTACTTACATGGTGATATAATCTTGTTTTATTGGCGATGGATAAGGCATGTTCTGTGGTTTTTCTGCTTCTCTAGGCTCAAGTCTTATTTCACAATGGCCTATGTTATCCTTTTTATCACTATTATCTGTTATTGGATCTATTACTAAGATACCTGTACAATAAAAATGTTAGCAATGACATATACGAGCAATGGGAAATAAATGAAAAACAATGTTACAAATGAAAAGGGAAGAATTTAAATTATGTTATATGCTACTCTACATGCATTGAATTTTAATGGTCATAACTTGACATAACAATAGGCTAATGGTTATGCAATTTGATTAAGTTATATGGTTCATATACATATGGATGTTTTTGAAGGATAGGATGTGGGTGGTGCATTTGACAAGATGATAGATTAAGTCATATGTAATGGTGATTATGTTATGGCATAAAGTTTGGGATGGGTCGCGCTATTGGTTTTAATGGGTGACGGTTTCGATACATGGTCTGATTAATGGTGTTAATGAAAATCTTGTCGGCATGTACTAAGGAGTTAATGAACTGTGGGTGGA
The DNA here is from genome assembly GCA_000966675.3 of Picea glauca. Taxonomy (NCBI): domain Eukaryota; kingdom Viridiplantae; phylum Streptophyta; class Pinopsida; order Pinales; family Pinaceae; genus Picea; species Picea glauca. The sequence goes on along the minus strand of JZKD02S1881868.1, from coordinate 474,799 downwards.
GGCGACATGCATTTACTGCATGTCACCCTTACTCCTTTTGTTGGCCGCCACCCTAGTCGCGCTATTTTTCAACCTTGTTGTTGTGGTTATGCTCTGATTTCTTAGTAGAGAGGAACTGCTCAGCCAACTCACCTTTCAAGGTGCTTGACTACAGGTATGTCTTTTTTTGGCCATTCACGAGTCTTCTCTGGTTATGAAATGGATATTGGCTCAGATGTACTGGTTTGTGCTTTATTTAAGTATTGTAATTATGTAAAATTGTGATTTTGGAATGAAGTGTTGATGGTTTTATCTGCAATAATGTTGAAGTCATAGTGTTATTGGTCATCCTGGGTGTTTGCAGCCATAAGGGCTCTCTGTTATCCTTATTGGTTTAGTTGGAGGGTCTTTGTCTGGTTTTGGGTGGCTGGTTGTCTTCACGCTTTCGTATTGTTGTATCCAGCCTTTGGCTTTTATGGGGTTTAATGGTTGGAAGCGCTTGTGTCACCGCGCATTGTCCACTTGGGCATTGATTTGTTTTCACCACTAAATCTCACATAGTGGGTTATTTTGTTCTTCTCGGCCCTATCTTCACCTCAGCGTTGTGGTTGTTTGACTAGAGCCTCACTCCTCTGTTATAGCCTCGCATGTCATAGGTTTTCGTCACCCTGTCCACATAATAAGTTGTGGTGTTCTTTGTGTATACACTGTTGGTATTAGAGGTTTTCACCATAGAGAAGAGTCAACCCTAGACTCCCTGTGTTGGACATAGAG
>JZKD02S1881868.1:424318-438673 GCA_000966675.3 Picea glauca | reverse complement strand
CTTTTGGTGAAAAACCAATCTCTATGGTCTCTCCTTTCCCTTCTTCTAAGCTTGACAATCAGACGAGTGGCATGTACAGCACTATGCCCTTTTGAATCATTTACATAATGACTCTGAAATTATACAGCTACAATGGCTACAGCCTACAAATGATAGCCCGAGGGTCTTTTGGTGAAAAACCAATCTCTATGGTCTATCCTTTCCCTTCTTCTAAGCTTGACAATCGGACGAGTGGCATGTAAAGCACTATACCCTTTTGAATCATTTACATAATGAATTTTGAAGCCGATGACAGTTGCAAACAAGCTATGAGGATCTTAGTGATATGAGCACACAGTGGAAAAGATGTGAGATGGGAATTTGCTCTCAACTGAACTGTATCTGCAAAATTGGGTATGTTTGTGTCATCCATGAATACATTATAATATATATTTGTGACAAAATTGGGGAATGAAAATAAAATGTGTATTCAGTCAATTACAGAACTAAGAATTCATCAAGAATAAACTCACTTTTGCTGAAGATCTCCACATGGTCCTTGAAAGGCCAGTCCTTAAACTGCCACTCTTTCCCCAGCACAAAAACAGCCACAACTCGCTCCCAATCACTGGGAGCCAAAGCAGAGGGCTTATCCCTGATTTCATATGCGACCGGTGCCTTCTCGCGTCCGATCTTCCTCTGTATCGTAACACATTCAGGCTTCTTGGGCATCTGCTTGGCCTTGATATCAGGTGCAACATAGACCCCATCCTCCAGAAAGTCCCTTGCGTTGTAAATATTCAACAAAGTCTGGAAGGCACTCGGAACCAAAATAATGGGTGCTCCCTCCGGCTTCACTTTACTACCAAATGAAGCACGAGGCGTTCCCTGGACCTGAGGTCTCTGGGATCCCAATGCAGTGTTCGTTTTCATGAAATCCTTCTGACTATTATACGATTGCGTGGGATAAATCCCAAGATCAGGAGTTTCCGCACCCATATGGTTTTTCCAAAACCTATTTTCCTCTGTATTTCCATAATGGTTTTTGCTAGGGGTATGTAAGTTGGACCTGTCATGCTCTTTCCTCTGCTGATCCTCTGATCTTCTCCTATCATCATCTCTTTTATTAGCTATGGACAGAACACTCTGAAAATTCTTATTTGGGCATTCCAAAAGGGTTTCCCTGTCCTTAAGAGGCCTCTCTTTGGCCCTTATTAGGTCTATCTGAGGTACCATCTCTGTAACTTTTGGATCAATCTCTGAACCCAGCATGTCCCCGCCTTCTGTATCAATCCTAATCCTTTTGTTACTATTACTATTATTGATATTATCATAGAGTCCCAGAATTGGGTCCTCGGGCCTGTACTCTTCAACATGGTCCGCCTCATCCCAATGCCGTTTAATGGGTTTTTCAGCGGGGGCATGAGGGCCAGCAGGGGCAACGAGTTCAATGGCATCGGTGGTACTGATCTTTCCTTCTAGGTAGTCTAGCAATGGCTTCCTGTCCGTGTAAATGACAGTCTGTAGCTTATGCGCTCGGGCTTGTTGCATGTATTCAGTGTGCCTGAGATGGGCATTTTTAAGAAAGAAAACGAGGCATTCAAGAGTGTAGAGACTACCCTGTTTGGATCTGTAGGCTGTCTCGATGTTGGAGGGGAATCTGTAATCTTCCCCGAAGTGGAAGTCCTCTCCCACGATCCTGATGTTCTCCAGGTCTCCTCTGATTGTGTAGTCACGCAGTACGGACAGGGGATCCATCTCTCTGGTTTAGTAATTGACGGCTTGACTTCCAGGCCTGTAGATTTCAGACTTCTTGTGTGATGATGCTAATTCTTAATACGATGTGGGTGGTAAGAAATCTTGACCGTCCAAAGAAACCATGAATGAAGAAGGAAAGAAAGTTTTGACAGTTTATAGAAAAACCATTTCAACGTAGACAAGTCCGCGCTTCTAATCTTTAGTGTCGGACCGCTTAGTGGGGTTGCGTTTATTGTTTTGAAACAAAAGCAGAGCGGTGGATGAACAGGATTTTAGGTTTTTAAATTTTTTAATTTGGCTGGATTTTTTAAGATAAATTTATTTTGAGTTTTCCCAGGGTGATTTGTGAGCAAAAATTGAAATTCGACGTGTATATATTTTTCTTACCATTTTTAACAGATTAAAATATAATTCTATCTTATTGTAATAAATATTTATGTTGCCGTGCAAGGCATGTCAACCTTAGTTGTTGCCAAAAGGTATTTTCATTGACTTAACCAATAGGGTGATTCCATGCATTTCGCAAAGTAATTTTTTTTCTTATAACAATTTAAGTATGTTTTTGGATAAAACATTGAAAAAGAATATAGAATATTCTTCGGCATCAACTATGCACTGTACTCTGTAAGTCCTTTTTTGGGTTTGTGATGTGGTTGTTTTTAGGTTTTTATTTTATTTATATATTTAATGTAAAAATTAAAAAAATATCTTCTTTGTGGGAGATTTGTTTTAAAATATAGGACAATATTCAATTACATGAAAGGGGTGCTTTAAAAGGGAGCCTGTCATTTTTTACCATCAAGGTTTTCATTACCATGTTGCATGATATTTGTGGAATGTTTTATTATGGTTTGTATTTTTATTTATTAGAGTTGTATTGTGTTTAAATTTGATGGAGAATTTAGAAAATTGCAGATTTTAGTGGTTGAGATTATTTTTAGGGTGTTGAACCTATATATTCATTAAAAAAATTTGATTAAACAATGTAAAAAAACTAAATCAATGTAAATGTAAGAAAAATAAATCAATGTAAAATTGTGATTTTGTCCAACTGATAGTTGCCAAAAAAGTCAAAAACCCTACTATATCAAAACTCTCCCTAAAGTTTTTGGAAATTAAAGATATTTGTCTACTTGTATTAATTATTTTCAACTAAAGTTCTTAAAAAACAAAAAATAGTAAAATACAAAAACTAAAACTTCAATATAATTAATATATTATACAAAATAAAAAATATAATAATAAAAAAATTAATGTAGTGAAATAATAATTATTTAAATTTTTAATTCCCATAGTAAACTCTATAAATTTCTAAAATAAAATGTGATTTATATAATAGTAATTTAACTGTTTTATTTTTTTTATTCGTATATAAGCAAAATAAGTTAAATTATTACATAACTCATGAATATAAATTACAACGTAAAACAATTAAACAATTCCATTTTCATATATCTCATTATTGATTTTATCGAGCATTTAATGTACCAAAGAATTCCATTTTCATATATCGAACATTTAATGTACCATTTTGGTATATTCTTTGATCTTGATCGTTGTACATTTTGGAATATTCTTTGATTTGCACTTTTTGATCATTGACTTTATAAAACATGTATTGTACCGTTTCGGTATTTTCTTTGATTAACTCGTGCCTTCAATATGGGTCCCAAGTTTTATTATTCAAATATTTCGATTAACAACTTACATCATGTTCTCTACTTGATTGGAAAATTTGTGGTATCTTTCTCGAAGTGGGCTTATTTCATTAAATTTTGATGTGGATGAATCAATTTTATATTGGAGAACCAACGAAGGTTCTTCCCAATAAAGGAAGACGTGCCATTATTGATGGTTGTTATGATTCAATCATTTTTTTAGAAATAAGGGTGTTATCATATGTTGTTTTGCATTGATGATTTTTGTTAAGTTAATTTTGATTCAATTAATGATGTACTTACCATAAGTAATTTATGACTCTTGGTATTTGAGGTAATGGAATTTCATTAAATGTTAGTTGCTTTTCATTGTAAAAGCCTTGAATTGATTAGCTTGCTTAGGTAGCTAAGGTAATAAATAAATCTTTTAGGTTGATTTTCTTAATAAAAGGTTTTTATGGTAAAATGTTTGTTATGTTTAGCTTATTATGTTTTAAGTTTCATTTTTTAGGATTTTTAATATGGTATCAGAGTTAGATTGAACTAGACTCTTTATTGAGAACTAAAGTTATAAAAGTTTGATTTGTTTTTGGATTTTCATATTGGTTGCTTGGATACTTGGATATAGAAGGAGGGAGTGCATATTTATTGGGTCTATTAGATCCATTGAATTTGAGTGTATATTTGATCTGTTATTTGAAGCTCCAAATCTAGTGCTTGGGTGCCTGGATATAGTTTAGATCAACTTGAGAATGACAATGTGCATATTATGAGATGCTCAGAGTGTGTCTTGATACGGGTTGGTTGATGGTTTGAGTGCATGGTCTTGTCCATCTTCTGCCAATGCTTGCACGGGAGTATGGGTGAACATGCGAAGCATTGATGTGGTATGGATCGATGATGGAGCAAGTCGATTGGTGTTGATTCGATTGCTAGATCTAAAGGGGCGTTGTTAATGGCGGTAAGTTTCACCATGAGAGGTGATTCTTCTAATTGGGATGGGATCCGTTTAAACAAAATCCCTACTACATGTTGGGATCCATACATGTGGGATTTGGGAGATCAAATTGTGTGCATGATGTATATTTGTTGGTAGTGGTGAAGTTATGGGATGAGGCAAGGCTACTTGCAGTTTCTTGCATCACAATTACTCTTGGTGCTCTTCAATTCTCCAAGATGTTCATGGTGGAAATGCCTAATGAATAAGAACCCAAACTAAGATTAAACACGTACAAATATGAGCAAGAAAGTATTGGCAATGTCAGGATTGCGAGTGCTTAGTGTTGGTTGACATTGAATGCTCCAAGTGGGGTCGACATGCAAACTCATATTGAAGGAAAGAATAAGTGCTAGCTAAGAAGAAAGTGGATTTACTAGAGGCTACAAAGATTGTGATATGTGGTTCTTGTGTTGCATTAAATGATACTTGGAGGTCTCACTAATAATGACTTATATTCATCGTGTAAGATTGAGCACGTAGAACTTGTTGGAAAGTGATGGAGAAGCTTGTGAAGAAGAGGCATTGGCATAATGAAGGCCTCAATTAGTTTCTATGTTGATTTCCTCATCTAAGATCATGACAAAAATGGTGTAGGGTGGAGTCCTAATGTGTGCAAGTTGGACAAGGAAGAATAGGTAGGACATGAAAAAGTCTCATTTTGGTTTGGATTCAAGTTCTATAAATGGAAGAATCATTTAATCATTTGGGAATCGTTGTGATCAATTTACTATCTATGGTGAAATGTGTAAGAGTTACATGTGTTGGAAAAAATATATGCATATGGTTGTGTGCCAGTAAGGAATCAGTGGTTCATCATAAAGGACCAAAGATTGCTTGAATGCATGTGTTGTTGGTATATCGTTGCAACACTATGTCAGTGGGTGCTAATAGAAATGGACAATTGTGGGCATTAGCCCATGTTAATTCTCATGAAGTTCCTGCCAACTGAATCATTATGGATTGAGTATTGTTGAGTATGATCTTGCTATTGTTGTTGTTGTTGTTGTTGTTGTTGTTGTTGTTGTTGTGTGTGTGTGTGTGTGTGTGTGTGTGTTCTAGCATGCCAAGGTATTAATGTGATTTGGGCGTGCATATCTTTTGTTGCATGATTTGTTTCCCATGCAATTGGTTGTGGTGCCTTTTCATAGGGTGTGGTACCTAGCATATGTTTCTATTGGTCAGATGGTGAAGTAGATCTCCAGAAGCCATCTGCCATATGTGTTGATATGATAGCACATGGTGTGGCCTTTTAAGTGGTACTTGTAAATATGTCGGAGCCTAGATGATAGTTGGAAGTAATTTTCTTATGGGCATGATTGTTGAGTAATTTATTGAGTATGAATGGTGAATCTTCTCCTAGAGTTCTACCTACAAGATCAATGCATGGAAGACGATCACATTTGGTGGATAAGATCTATTGATGTGATTCCAATACAAAATGAGGAGTATGCATGTGTGTACATACTTGGCATTCTTATCCAATATGTAAAGTGAAAAATGACAAATGTGATCTTAATTATTTAAGGTGATTTTCTGGTTCAAAGTTAAATTCATTGTGCTTAAGGTTATCATCTTGGTGTGTAGATATATATAGGAAATATGTTGATCTCTATTATAGAGATAACTATATATAGGCATGTTGTTTGGTGAGTAGTGGAGCCAAAGTTTACCCAGATGCGATGTTGTGTTGATCTGTAAACATTAGGCCTATGACCTATCTATTTATTCAACACAGATCTCTGCGGAAAATTAGAATTCCAAGTCTACGCAAATACTATTTCACTAAGATCGTGCTTCTCTATTTGCTATCCTCTAATAAGCATGAATGGGCCTCATTATAGATTTGGATTCTAGGATTAATTGGATGGATTTTAGTGTTGATATTATGGTATTTGTGGGAGGTATTAACCTCCACTTGTAACCTTTGACAAGACTAGAATATTCTGGGAAGCAAGAGAAACCCTAAAGCCTTGGACAATAACCCTGGAAGACAAGTCAACTAAAGAGAATAATTAATATTGAGTTTTTGTCCCCCAGGAAGAGAAGTCATCCTAGACAGCTAAGAAGGAGCAATATAAATACAGGGCGCTAGAGCTCATTTGGGACTCATTCACTCACAACTGCAGAAAACTGGTTGTGCTCAAGTTTGGAGAGGAGTTGCAGCTGCAGCTTCTGCAACTTGTATTTTCGGTTTTCTGGCTTGGAATTTCTTCTTGGTCTTTGGTTATCTTTTCTTGGTGTGCTAGCCTTGGTCGATTATTGATTTTCTACTGAAATTATTTTCTCTGTCAAGGTTAAGGTGCTGAGGGGTGGCCTTCGTGCCTATGGTTGGGTGGCAATATTGCTATATTGTCTATGGTTGAACGAGCACACCAACTTTTCTAACAGGTTATGGGCCCACACCTCCTTCAGTTAGTCTAACCAATGGAAGGAAGCTAAGCCATAAGATTATCAATCTTGTTGAAGAACTGTCGCTAGGGTTTCTAGCAGGTGCAATTACTGAAGCTCTGTTGCCAGGGTTACTAGCAGGTGCAACTGCAAGCCCTAAAACTCTTTCCCAACACCTTATGATGGAACACCTTACTCAGTGAGAGGATATTATAGTGCACCTTAGTCCAACGCACCTATTGGCATGCTCATAAGGAAAAAATGTCAAAGTTGAGATTTTGGGTCAAAGTCAACGTTTGACCAGTCAAAGTCAAATTTTGACCAACTATCAGTCAACATAAATCATGAATGAAAAGATAGATCAACTACACTATTCATCTCTTACAGGAAATCTTGAAGATGACATGTGGATAATTGAAAATGGAGCTTCCAGACATATGACATGAGACCAGGTCAAACTCTCAAGTATGATTGAAAAGAAGACATACTACAAGGTAAAACTTGGAGACAAGAACACCTATCCAGTTGAAGGAATTGGTGAACCCTCCATCAAATTAAAATCAGATAACAATGTTCATTTGAGTAATGTCTTATATGTACCTGGTTTAGAAAAGAACCTTGTATCCATATCTTTCCTAGAACACAAAGGAAATAGATTAGCCTTTGTAGATGATGAAGTACTATCTTGGTCTAGAGACTCCAACATAGAGAATTCTAGAGTTATTGGAACTCGTGAAGGAAGATTATACATACTACTAGAATGAAATGATGAATCTCTTATACATGATGAAGTCAATCCCAGTGAACTTTGGCATAGAAGGTATGCTCATCTTAACTATCAAGCATTACCTTTCCTCAAGAAAATGGTTCAAGGAATACCAAAAATACAATCTACACATGAAGGAATTTGTAGAGGTTGTGCACTTGGTAAAAATGTTAAGAAGCCATTCTCAAGTAGCAATAATAGACCTAACGGAATCCTAGATCTAATACATTAAGATGTTTGCAGTCCGATGCTAGTCAAGTCTCTATGAGGTTCTCTTTATTATGTAACCTTCGTAAATGATTACTCAAGAAAGACTCGGTTATATCTCCTGAAGAAAAAGGACAATTTTTTCAGCAAGTTTCAAGAATTCAAAGCAAAAATAGAAAACCTCATAAGCAAGAAAATCAAGACTTTGAGAACAAATAATGGAGGAGAATACACATCCAAGGAATTTGTTTCCTTTTTCAAATCGACAGGGATTAGGAGGGAGCTAATCGTTCCTCATAATCCTCAAAAAAATGATGTAGCAGAAAGGAAGAATAGATCCATTGAGGAAACTGTGAAGGCACTAATGAATGATCAAGGTTTATCCATGTATTTATGGGGAGAAGCAATAATGACAACAATATATGTTCAGAACATAAGTTCCCATCACATACTGAAGGATATGACTCCAGAAGAAGCCTTCTCAGGAAAGAAACCCAACGTGGAACACTGGAGAATATTTGGGTGCCTTGTTTACATTCATATCCCCACGAATAAAATAAAAAAACTAGAACCCCCAGGAAAGAAGGGAATATTTGTTGGATATAGTGAATCATCCAAAGGCTATAGAATCTATACTCTAGAACAACATAAGATTGAAGTCAGCAAAGACATAACCTTCAATGAGAAGATGGTCTTCAAGAAATGTATAGAAGAATCCATTGAAGAAGAAGAATATGAAGAGCCCAAAGAAGAAAGAACCTGTTAGGGTCCTAACCCACACATAGGTAGAACAATATATTCAAATGTAATAAAGGTCAATATTAATAAGCCCTTTCAATAAAATAAAATAAGGCGGATGTAAGAAGACCTAATAGAAGCTTCTGCTTCTAGAAGGATCTTCCTCTAGATGCTTCTTTTTAGTATAAATAGGATTCAAGGGTATGAGAACCCTAGCTTAGATATTATTGCAATAGAGCTCTGCTCAACTGGAGGTTGCCCCCTCGAAGAGGCCCGTGAACATTGCTTTCAGATTCAAAGGGTTATTTATGTTGTTATTCTTATATCATTTCAGTGTTATTGTGGTGAATGCTATGGTTATATTGTTGTTATTCTGCCATTACTAGCATTTTATTTCAGTTCTGCATACATTTTATATCTGGTATATTACAAGTGGTATCAGAGCACTTTCCTCAGCAGAAAGTGTGGGTTAAATTTTTTTTCAGGGTAGAGACGTATTCCGACGGTTTTAAGCCACATAGATATGTCGTTACGCGTATAAACCCACGGTCGAGGGATTCATACATGCAGGAAATACAAGTGGTACTTAAGCACACATTTGTTGGCCACCCTTGTAACCCTTGTTGGTACCCCTTCGAGTGGTAGCACATAAGACAACACATGTGTACGGATCGGCCTAGATTACCTGAAGCCCTCTTTAGATAAACCGATCGGCCGCCTGACTGCTATAGTGTCACCGAGAACAACACTCGGGAAGATACTCTCTAGTACCTGGGTAGTCGAGTAGTTCGGCTAAGGGTACGGTCTATCCTCCTTAGTTAGTGCCCCGAGATATTGGGCCGAGTACTACTGTTGGACCTCGCACATATATCAGAGAGTTATAGCACAGGGAAAACCCTTGTCTGTAGAACCCTTGAATACCTAACCCTTGGGGGACAGAAACATAAACAAATTAAAACATACAAGATCTATTGTCGCACAACTATGTTTGGGTTGCCAAGTAAATACACATTTCTTTCTGGTTAAGCATTTGGGCATTTCCTCTCTGCAATATTCTTCAGACCGGAGTATAAAAACAAGTCTGGAAATTTTTTCACCATTATTTGAGACCTATTCCATTGGATTCATCTCTTCACCCTTATCACATTCATCCATATCATTTTTTCGGCCAAAATTTTTTACCCAGCCCGCCCCTTTTCAGTTTCCTCATCCTCATGGCCCATACTCGTAGCCAAGACTTGGAAGCTCGCTTCAACACCTTGCAATCTGGTCTCATTGAGACCCAATAGGAAGTGAAACAACTCAGTGCCAATGTTGTCACCATCAATACAACCATGCAGTCCTCAATGGGGGAAATCAAACAAGACCTCACCACCTAGCTTGAATCAGTCTTTTCGGCACTCTACACCAAACTGCATATCCCTACAGATAACCCTTCCTCTTCCTCACCTCCACATACTGAAGGTGACCATTCCTCTCATTCCCATACCTTGCAGAACCATCACTTTCAATGTGACCTACGCCTTCCGCGGGTGGATGTGACCAGATTTGATGGCTCGGACCACACTAGTTAGGTAACCCAAATGGAACATTACTTCTCTTTATATGGAATTATAGATGACTTGGTCAAACTCCGGTATGGTTTTCTCCATCTAGATCAAGAACGTTGACAATGGTGGCAATGGAGAAAAACTTCTCGTCAAGGGTATATTGCTTGGACACACTTTGTGACAGAGCTTTATGAACGCTTTGACACTGACACCAACCATTTGGGCCGTTTGACAAAGCTGAAACAATTAGGAACAGTGGAATACTTTATAGCTGCCTTTGAGCGCCTGACTTTTAGAACAGAGGGCATGTCTGATGCCTTTTTCCGAGAGTGTTTTATCAGCGGCCTCAAGGATGAAATTTGGGCCCATGTCCTCATGGATCGGCCTGAGAGTTGGGTGGAGGCTACCAAAAGAGCTAAAGAAGCACAACAGGTTGTATCTGCTCAAAACCACAAACCCTCCTTTATCCCTTGCCCTAAACCAGTAAATCCCACTACTCCCTCTGCTCCACTAAAGATCCAAAAGTTAACTAGGGCTGAAATGGTTGAACGCCAACTCAAAGGCCTTTGTTATAACTATGATGGAAAATATTTCTCGGGCCACAAGTGTAAAGAACAAAATCTTTTTATGGCCATCTCCGAGGATATTTCAGAAGAAGATGAAGAAACTCCCTCTACGTCTGAGTCACCTGAATTCACTGACATAACCCCTCCCGAAGTAGAACTGGTCATTTCCCTCAATGCTCACACTGGCTTCTCCGCTCCCCAAACCCTCAAGCTAATCGGTTACATCAAGCATTGGAAGGTCATCATTCTGGTTGATAGTGGCAACACCCATAATTTTATTCATCGCTGCATTGCCCAAGAAACTCATTGCTACATCCATGCCATCAATAATTTCCAAATCATGATTGCCAATGGTGGTTCCATGAAATGTGGAGGGCATTGTGAAAAAGTGTCTCCAAATTGGTGACCACCACCTGAAATCCCATATGTTTTCTATCGATATGGGAGGTTGTGACATTGTGTTGGGTGCAGACTGGATAAGGACTTTCGGTCCCATTCTCATGGATTTTAAAGACTTAACCATGTAAATTGACCAGGAGGGCCACCAATATAAGTTCCAAGGCATCATTGTCGGTTCACTTGAGATCATTATTTCCCATCGCATGGAAAATCTTCTCAAAAAGGGTCATTGTGGTGTTATAGTCCAACTCCATGCCATACAAGCAATAGAGACACCCTCGGTACCGCAAGACCTCCAGGCCATCATTTCTAAACATCAATTGGTCTTTTCCACTCCCCAAGGCCTCCCTCCTTCCCATGGTGTTCATGATCATTCCATTCCCCTTGTACCCGGAAGCCTCCCTCCCAATATTCGTTCGTATCGTCACCCCTTTTCCTAAAAAAATGAAATTGAGAAAATGGTTCAGGAACTCTTAAATGTAGGCGTTATCCGCCCTAGTATGAGCCCCTACTCATCTCCTGTGGTCATGGTCTTGAAGAAAGAAGGTTCTTGGCGAATGTGTCCTAACTTTTGTGCCCTCAACAAACTTACCATCAAAGACAAATTCCCCATTCCTGTCATTGATGACCTCCTAGATGAATTGAGTGGCGCCCAATTCTTCACTAAACCAGATCTTCGTTCGGGCTACCACCAGATACATATGAAAGAGGCCGACATTCCCAAGACTACCTTTAGAACTCATGGGGGCCACTATGAGTTTTTGGTCATGCCCTTTGGCTTGTGTAATGCCCCCTCCACCTTCCAAAGCCTCATGAATCATGTCTTCCGTCCTTTTCTCTGTCATTTTTTCTTAGTTTTCTTTGATGATATCCTCATCTATAGCAAAACCTAGACATACCATCTTGCTCATGTGGATCGAGTTCTCCATCTACTCTCTCAGCACCAAATTTTCCTGAAACAGTCTAAATGTGCTTTTGGCACCCCAGAAGTAGAATACTTGGGTCATCTGGTTGGCAAAGATGGAGTCAGGGTGGATCCTAAAAATATTGAAGCTATGCAAGATTGGCCTCACCCAAAGACTCTTAAGAGATTGCGTGGATTTCTAGGCTTAATAGGGTATTATCACAATTTTGTTAAGAATTATGGGAAGATTGCAACACCTCTCACTGCTCTGCTAAAAAAGTACTCTTTCAATTGAACTACAGCTGCTGCTCAAGCTTTTCATACCTTGAAGATGGCCATGTGCACCACTCCAGTCCTTGCCCTTCCCAATTTCACAAAGACCTTTGTGTTGGAATGTGATACCTCGGGGAAAGGAATTAGTGATGTCCTTATGCAAGAGGGTCGACCTTTAGCCTTTACCAGCAAGAAACTATCTGAAAGAAATCTGGGCAAATCCATCTATGAAAAGGAAATGTTGACTATTCTACATGTCGTGGATCTGTGGCATCCCTATCTATTAGGGAAGCGTTTCGAAATTAAGACAAACCATCAAAGCCTCAAGTATTTTCTGGAACAACGCATTTCCTCTCCACAACAACAAAAATGGATGACTAAACTCTTTGGATATGATTATGAGATCATTTATAAGAAAGGAAAAGACAATGTGGTTGCGGATGCACTTTCCCTAAAATATGAAAATGAAGGATCCTTTTTTCTCTTTCATTCATTGTACCAGATTGGGTCCAAGCTGTTCGCCAGGAACGGCTACAAGATCCCAAAAGTTCATAGTTGATCCACCAATTACAGTCCAAGGCTCCAGCTTCCCCAGGGTACTCTTGGCTCCATGAGGAACTTCGATACAAAGGTCGTTTGTATTTAAGTAAAAAATCAAAGCTTAAATCCATGGTACTTTCTGAGCTTCATGCTACACCCACAACAGGGCACTCTGGGTTCACCAAAACCTATGACAGGGTCAAACGTTCCTTTTTCCGGGATGGTATGAAACAGGACATTCGTAATTTTGTAGCTGAATATGATGTGTGTCAATGCAACAAGGGAGAAACATTCAAATTGTCGGGCACACTACAACCGCTCCCGATTCCACCTGCTATTTGGAAGGATATCTCTATGGATTTTATTACTGGCTTACCCAAATCGGGAAATAAATCCGTCATCATGGTGGTTGTTGATCGTCTTTCCATGTATGTTCATTTCTACACCCTTCAACCCTCATTTACAACATCCACGGTGGCTCAAATATTCATGGATCAGGTCTTCAAGCTTCATGGCATGCCACACTCTATTGTTTCTGATCGCGACCCAACTTTCACAAACAATTTTTGGCAAGAACTGTTCAAGATACAAGGCACCAAATTTCATCTCAGCACAACTTATCATCCCCAGACTGATGGCCAAACGAAAGTTGTCAACAAGTGTTTGGAAACATATTTGAGGTGTTTTTCCTCGAAAAAGAAAAATTAGTGGGCTCAATGGTTACCCCTAGCTAAATGGTGGTACAACACTTCATACCATACAACTACACGCATGACTCCTTTTGAAGTGGTATATGGAAAAAAACCACCTTCAGTTCTCTCATACTTACCAAGTGCCTCGAAGGTCCAGGCGGTTGACCTAACTCTTTCAGATTGAGAGGCTATTCTCCGTACCCTCAAAGAGAATTTGGTCATGGCACAGAATCACATAAAGCAACAAGCAGATCAAGGTTGCTCTGAATGTCAATTTGCAGAAGGGGATCAAGTGTTTCTTCGACTGCAACCTTACAAGCAAACTTCCCTCAAGGCCGAGCATTGTCAGAAGCTAGTGCCCAAATTTTATGGTCCTTATACCGTACTCAAGCATGTGGGACAAGTCGCCTATCAATGAGCTTTGCCCAACAATTCGAAGCTACATCCTGTTTTTCATGTTTCATGCTTAAAGAAGGTGATTGGAGCTAAGTGCCAAATTCAAACCAACCTTCTAGAGTTAGCTAAAGAATGATCCATTTAGCTACATCCAGAAGCAGTTTTGGACCAACGTGAGCATCGCCTATGTCAGAGAACCATAAAGGAAGTACTAGTATAGTGGAAAGATACAACTCCAACAGATGCCACTTGGGAACCAACTACCATTCTGCAACAATTTCCTCTTCTCAAGCCTTGAGGACAAGGTTGCTTTTAAGGGGGCAGATGTGTTAGGGTCCTAACCCGCACATAGGTAGAACAATATATTCGGATGTAATAAAGGTCAATATTAATAAGGCCTTTCAATAAAATAGAATAAGACGGATATAACAAGACCTAATAGAAGCTTCCGCTTCTAGAAGGATCTTCCTCTAGATGCTTCTTTTTAGTATAAATAGGAGTCGAGGGTATGAGAACCCTAGCTTGGATATTATTGTAATAG
>JZKD02S1881868.1:356512-415126 GCA_000966675.3 Picea glauca | reverse complement strand
GCTATTTCGTATATCATTTCTGTGTATTGTGAAGATTATGCTGGATATTTTACTGTCATTCTGTCATTTCTAGCATTTCATTTCTGTTCTGCATATTTTATATATCTGGTATCTTACATGATGTGATCCATTGATAGTGACTATGGGTCACTAGTTAGTAGCAATGTGCTACTGAGAGTGGTTGTGTACCACTAGATAGTAGTTGTATACTACTATGAATAGACAAAGTAGTGTTCTATTGGATGGAATTGTTCTAATTGCCATGGAGACTATCCATTTGGATAGTGATGATGTTGCTTGTGATTTGATCATGAGATATCATGTGTGACTATGTTGATGCTACTGGTTGAATGGTTTGTTTGTGCTCAAGACCATTGTATTTTATACCTCCATAGCTAGGAGGGAGTGTTGATATTATGGTAGTTGTGAGAGGTATTAAACTCCACTTGTAACCTTTGACGAGACTAGAATATTTTGGGAAGCAAGAGAAACCCTAAAGCTTTGGACAATAGCCCTAGAAGACAAGTCATCTAAAGAGAATAATTAATATTTAGTTTTTAGCCCCCATGAAGAGAAGTTGGCCCAGACAACTAAGAAGGAGCAGTATAAATATAGGGCACTAGATCTCATTTGGGACTCACTCACTTGCAACTGCTAAAAACCAATTGTGCACAAGTTTAGAGAGGAGCTGCAGCTACAACTACTGCAACTTGTATTTTCGGTTTTCTAGCTTGGAATTTCTACTTGGTATTTGGTTATCTTTGCTTGGTGTGCTAGCCTTGGTTGGCTATTGATTTTCTACTAGAATTATTTTCTTTGTCAAGGTTAAGGTGCTCGAGGGTGGCCTTTGTGCCTATGGTTGGGTAACAATATTGCTATATTGTCTATGGTTAAAGGAGCACACCCTCTTTTCTAACATTTAGTGCCAACATCAATGCCAAATATGAACCAATACACTTTTGTTTTTATCACTTTGTCTCTGTAATTTTGTTACACAAATAATAATGCACCTTATGAATTTGCCCAATAATAAAGACATCACCAAAAAACAATGACAACAGTATGAATGGAGAGAGAAATTATGTGTGAAACAATTAGATCCACAAAGGGAATTCACCATTAAACCTTTGATTCAACTAGAGACAACAATTCAATTAAAGAGAAGATCTTCTACTAACTCACACACATGTTTGTTTGCACAAAAATAGATAAATGTCAAATATTCAAGGAACAATGGACAACATATTTTCCCTAGAAACCCAAATGGGAAGAAAACCAAGTTGAATGGGGATTTTATTAAGCAAGAAATTGATTACAAAAGGGTGATATATACACATATTTAGTGTATTGTTATTCATTGGTAGGAAATTTGCAGATGCCCATGGCTCAACAACAATCTTCACTTATCATGGGATAGACTCAATGTTTTCTTCTTCTTCAATCATCAAGTAGATTACTTACTCGAGCTCTCATCTTTGTTGCTCCCCTTCTTCATTTCCTCCTCTCTATTCCATTCAATTCTCTTCTTCATCACAACCTTCATTTTTAATGGGATGTTAGTGCAAGTAGCTCCTCTTTCCCCTTGACCTTGACTCTCCAAGATTTCTTCTTGGTTGTTTGGTTCTTGGGATGGAGTTTTCGGTGAAGCCTCCAACATTTGGCCTCCCAATGTCCTGTCGGTCTACAATACTAGGAATAGTTCATGAAAGGATTGCTTGGCCTTCTAGAGTGCTAACAATTTATATCCTTGTGACTCTTTTTCTTGGATTATAAACAAACCAAAGATATGATGTCATACCTTTTTAGTTTGAGATTATTCTTATTGGTTTGGTTGTTTGGTCTCCCAAGAGTTGGAGTGTATATGGATGGTGGAATCATCTTTTTGTTTCCCTCTTACAAGCCTCTATAAGAATATTTAAGTGGCTCATTGCACCCTTCTTTTCCAAATTCCTTTTCCTCCATGGGAATGCCTGCTTTTTTGGTTCTTCTTACCTTGATGAAGGTGGTTGGAGATAAAATTGTGTTGTTTTCTTGCCCACTACATCCTATGCCTTCATGCTTGGGACTTTGTTGAGCTATAATGGGGATATGAGTCCCTTGGCCTCTCTTTCCTAGCCCTTGGCCATCATAGCCCATTTGCCTCATGATCTTGGAACCAATGCCTCTAGTGTGCTTTTCAAAATAATTGAAGTCTCTTAAGGAAGGGTTTTGGAAGGTGGGTTTACCATTCTTGACTCCATCATGGTGCTAAATTCTATAGTAGCAATGGAAGGGGATTTCTTGGTCTTTTGACAACTTCTTGTAGTTTCTTCAATGTCTCTTCCTTTCCTACCAAATCCCAGTATGACTAGGTAATCACTTCGATGACCCTTTCCTCTTGCCAATTATCTAGATAAGTGAATTTCTCCCTCAATTACAAGAGCTTCGATATGCTCATGTCTAATTCATCCCTAATAGTGGTAAAGGAGTCACGATACTTAGCAAGTTCTTTTTCCATCTCATCCGCTTTCTTCCTCCAACATTGACTTTCCTCTTGGACCTTCCTATTGAATTCTCTCAACTCTTCTAGCTTCGACCTCTTCAAGGCCTTGCACATGGTAAATTATTCAAGGTATCTGATGAACCTACTTTGATACCTTATGATCCATAAAAGGTAGGCCTATAGCATGTTTGTTTCATTAAGACATATCTCTGCAAAAAATTAGAATTCAAATTTTGTTCAATTACAATTTCATTAAGATCATGCTTCTCTGCTTGATATTCTTCAATGATCATGAATGATCCATATTCCATATTTGGCTTATGGGATTAATTGGATGGATTTTAGAGCCAAAAACAATGCCAAATATGAACCAATCCACTCCAATTGTGCTTACTCTATCTCTGCAATTCTATTACACAAATAATAATGCACCTTCTAAGTTCGCCCAACAATAAAGACATCACTGAGAAACAATGTCAATGGTATGGATAGAGAGGGAAATTATGAGTGAACAAATTAGAACCACAATGGGAATTCACCATTAAACCATTGGTTTCAACTAGAGGCGACAATTTAAATAAATAGAATAACTTCCATTAACTCGCACACTGATTTTTTTTTCACAAAAACAAAGAAATATCAAACATTCAAGGCATAATGGACACGATATTTTCTCTGGAAACCCAAATGGGAAGAAAACAAGGTTGATTGGGAATTTTATTAAGTGGGAAATTGATTACAAAAGGGTAATCTATACATAGATTTAGTGTATTGTTACTCACTGGAAGGAAATTTGCAGATGGACATGGCTCAACAACAATCTTCACTCATCGTGGGACAGACTCAATGTTTTCTTCTCTTTTGATCATCAAGCAAACTACTTTCTTGAGCTCTCATCTTTGTTAGTTTCCTTCTTCATTTACTCCTCTCTATTCCATTCAATGTTTTTATTCATCACAACCTCCATTTTTAATTAGATTCCTTGGAAGGCCAACTATCGTAATGGTTCATTTCAACTTCCAAGGAGATTTTGAACATTTTCTCAACTTTGCCAAAAATAATTAAATGCTTATTGCCAAAATTACAAAGAGATTTTGGCGAGGATGTTCAAATTTCTGGACTTTTCCTTGGGGTTATCATGAATTAATTGTGGTATGTGAATCCATTGAATTAAAAATCATATTAGAGTTGCTAGAGACATGAAAGATCATGTGTCAATTGTTGTGAAGTGATTTTATTATGCCTTAGATGTTAGCCTTTATCGTAAGTTGTACTTTGCAAATTGTTGTAGTGTGCTGATATGTAAGGATTGTTGAACCTATTGGGGTCATTCCATGTTCTTTTTAATCCCATTTTGACTTGCAGAGAAAATAATTTTGTTGAAGATGATGGATGAGATAAGTCTAGTAAGGGTCAATGTCATCTGGTGAATAAGTAGATGTCTTTAATTTTCATTAAGTGTCGATAAATTCAAAGTTATGGTATTATGTGATTTATTGAAGATCCATTTTAGAATGGTATATGTGAAGGAATATTCATTTTAAGAGTCTTGGAGTCATGTGAAGTGGCACTTGAAGACAGATTATTTTGAGTAGCCATGTGGTGTTTGGATGGGTGCCATTTTGGTGACTGAAGATGGTTTTGGACTAGAGAAAGAAATTGTTTCACTAACAATTCATTCTTGTTTACATGAACTTATAATCCATGTTGAGAGAAAACCATGAATGACACAATGAAAAATCATATATAGAGAGGATGAAGAAATATTTGGTACATCTAATTGTATTTGGAGCATGAGTGACTCGATAACTAAAACAACTTGATGTTTCATAACATCATATGTGTGGGTATATAGTGATAAACATTTTGTGGGTTTTCCATTTAATCACATGTAAATGGGCATATGGTTGTAAGACAAATTTAGGCATGCATACCCTTGATTTTGTCATAGATATAGACTTAGGTCATATAATTAAGGAAGGTCATGTTGTAATCCCATATACCGATTTAATAAACTTTGAAGAGAGAAGGTGTGTCCCAAGTCAAGTTTAAAGGGGGGGATGTTAGGTTAACATTGATTTGGTCAATGATGGGTTTATCGTAGGTAATTTATAGGGCCATGGAGTTGGGTGGCCCATTGTATTTGATGTGATGAGTCCTATTTAAAGGTTTTCTTTTTCTCCATTATAAATGACCTAAATTGGTCATGGACAGAGTGACTAAGTTAATAAAGATATATTTGAGGTTGGTTTTCTCAATGAAGTGTTTCAAGGGTAAAATATTGGCGTTTGTTATGTGAATTCTTCTTGCGTATGATGTTTCTCTCTTTATGGATTTTAATTAAAAAATATCCATCAAAACTTATTACAAAATCTTTTGTTAATGTTTTTATTTCATATTCTTAGTAGCAATTGATTCATCTAAAATTTTGCATACTAATTTTTAACACATTTCTAGGTTTGAACACTGTGAATGGAGCCATATGTAATTTATGACCCATGGTATTTAATGTGATGAAGCATATTTAAAGGCTAGGTGTTCTCCATTGTAAATACCCCAAATCAATTGACTTGGACAAATTAGCCAAGGTAATAAATATATCTTTTTGAAGTTGGTTTTCTTAGTAAAGGGTTTCTACGGTAACATTGGTGTTTATTATGTGAATGATTTTCATGTTTGATGTTCTTCTCTATGAATTTTAATATGGTAAAAAAGTTATATTGACCTATTGTCTTTAGTTAGAGTGGTATGTGACACAACTCATATATGGGGTTTTAGCAATTTTTCTAAAATTTTAATCAGATTTTGAGCAAAAATAATAAGAAAAAATCCAAATCATAACATGTTTAAACTACACTTATTGTAAAAAACCAATTAAAATTATAAGATCCACTCAATGTGTAAGAGTTGGTTCATTTTAAATTTATTTTGAAACATAATCCAACTTAAAGATAAAAATATGCCAATGTAATAGCAAAGTAGCAATTATTATATACATTAGAAAGAGTTTGTGAAAATTAATATTTTGTTTAATACATTAATGTTTTAATTTTTGCAATGACAATAACTACCTCAACTATGGAGGAAATATGCAAAGTTATTGATCATATACAGTTTATTTTTAGCGGGTAGTGTTCAAAAGATAATAATAGTAATAATGCTTTCAAGAAATTGATAAATTAAATTGAATAAACTTGTATATTAATGGTTTTATAATAATTTGGTTTGTTTTTATAGGTAGTAGGTGTTTAATTTGTTATGATTTCGAAGGAAAAAAATAATTAGAATATGTATGGGTCTTAGTTATTGTTATAAACAATGAGGTGGAGGCTCTAGTTATGTTTTAAGGTTTAACCATCCTAATACAAAAAGGAGTTTGTAAAGTCATAATGATTAGTGATTCAATGATCATAATAAGGGAACTACATCATCGAAAAATTCTTTGAAACTTAAAGATTGTTCAAATTTGTTTCATCTACTCCACGCTTCTTTTGGGGTCACCCCTTGGAAAAATTTGTGAGGTGTATGATTTTGAGCATAGTTGGCATAGTTGATGGCTTCAACCGAAAACTATGGGGTAAGGAATCTAGAATGGATCATGCAATTTTCCATCTCCTTCAAGGTACAATTATTCCTTTTAGCAACACCATTTTCTTATGGACAGTAGGGTACAATATGTTGCAATTGAATATCTTCATTGGAACAATAGTCTTAAAATCTATGGTTGATGTATTCACCTCATTATGTTTCCACAAAAATTTGCTACACTTTCCATATTGATTTTCAACTAAGGATTTGAACATAAGAAAAGTGTCAAAAGCCTAACTTTTGTTCTTTAAAAAATAGATCCAAGTGCATATGGAGTATTCATCGATGAATATAAGCAAATAACATGCTCTTTGAAAAGACAAGGTAGAAAAAGGGCCTACAATAACATTGTGAACAAGTTGAAGACCTTCATAATCTCTCCAAGATTTTCCTTTATCAAAAGTATCTTGAGGATGCTTGCGAAGAACACACCTAGTGAAAACACCATAAAAAAAGGAGATAATTGGAAGATCAATGACCATATTATGCTTACTTAGTTCTTGGAGATAGTGATACTTTAAGTGACCAAATTGATCATCCCATAATTTAATTAACTCATTTGAGTGAGCAAGTAATACATTGGTAGGGTAATCCAACACAAAATGAGAAAAATGAGTACAAGCGTGCATGATGATCCACTTTCCCTATGTAAAAAAATTTCTAGGAGTCCTCAATTTCACAAATAAAAATAGAATCAGGAGTACACAAGATTGTCTTCCCTGAACTAGAATTTACAATATGATAAATTGAGAGAAAATTAGTTGAAATATTAGGAATATATAGAATATTGTTGATCATGCCATTTACCATGTCGATGGAACCCTGCCCATGAAAAACCAAAGTTGAATAGTTTCTCAAAAAAATATGCTATGTATTGCATGAATTAATGGAGGTAAACAAATTCTTATGTGTAGCCATGTGATGTGTAACACACCCCATACTCACTTTTGGGTATATGTCATGAAAATTCAACCTCTGTGTATACTAAAATTTTAAAATTATTTTACCTCGCTCATTAATACTTTGATACCATGAATAATTATTCCTAACATGGATCTAATGAACATATGTAATAATATTCTCTAACGTCATACAATTCAATGTATAACTTATGCATAACACATAATAACATTTCAAAATATAAATATGCACCACAATAGAAATCAAGGACATAATTACACATAATAAACAACATATAAGCACATAACAAAACACTTATCTTTATATAAAAGAACCAATTGGCTACAAACCTTAGGCATTCCACCTAGCCATAGACATTGCTATTCTATCTCTCTCAATACTAGGTCACCCCTAAGTTGAGGCTATGAATCCACTAGGGAAAAGGATACCTAAGGCAACTAAGGTCTCACAGTTAGCACAAACAATGGCTAGGCCAAGGTATCAAGCTCTAACAACAATTTAAACCTAAAACCTCTCATTCTCCATCATCTCGCACAACCAAAAGAAGTGTACCCACTTCTTTGTCCTATAGTCCCTTAGGCTGTCCCACTTCCCTTCCAAGGTTCTAGCATAGGTCGGTCAGGAATTCTGAAATATTTGTAGCTCCAGGAATTCTATCTTCTTTAATGGAGTCTCCAGGGAGACTTCAGGCCTCACACTAAGAGAAAACTATCCCAAACAATTCTCCCTCCAGAGCTCAATCCTTACCCAAGGAGAATTGTTCACCTAAATCTTCTTAGGATTCATAGGGCTTCACACTGTAACATTGTCTCAGTGGCTCACTATCTCACACCCAATATTGTAGAGAAAGAATGACAAGAATGACTAAGAATCCCCCCACTTTTCCACTAAGTCCAAAGTTTATATATGCATGTTCCCTTTTTGACAAGTGGCAACTAAAGAAATTCTTCCCCCACCACTTGGGAACTCATCCCCCCACTTGAGAACTTATGATAAAATCATATGAATAATGAATTAGGACTTAGTAATATAATAATATATTCCTTGGCTTATCTTTCTTGGCTTATCCCCTTTCCTTAAGCCCTCATCCCCCTTTCCATCTCATGGAGTCCTAACCCCCCATGCTCTTTGTTTGACTTGGTATGGGACCATGATGTATTTAATTAATATACCAGAGTGTGATTATAATTTACAATTCTAGGTTGACCAACCTTCCAACATATAGGCTCTTCATCCTAATATCACACAGACACTCTATCCCAAAACATTCTAGCTCACCAGCCTATAAACATATGTACACACACACATTTACAACATGGAGGCATTACATTCCCCTCACCGGGGATTCAACATGTTGACCAATATCTTATCATGTTCATTCATAAAGGGGGTTTTAAAATTGTGAAAAATAGGGTCACATATTGGAGGTATTGGGGGGGTGTGGGGTATGAGGGGGTTTATAGGTATTGGAGGGTATAAAAATTGGTGTTTGGTAAAAATAGGGTATATCTAGTGAAAGTAGGGTTATTTTATTGGAAATATGTAATGAGAGGGAGGATAAAAAAAAAAGAATTTGGGAGATACTTTTCAATATCTAGTGAAATTAGGGGTATTGTTTAATGTAACATGAACTCACTTGCTATGTCACAGGTTCAGTAAGTGGTACCCCGTGATTAACCTCCCCCTTATTTATGCATTTTCCTCAATGAGTTATATACAAATGTATAATCAAAATTATTCAAAAATATTCAAAAAGTTGTGGGTACTCTTCCTGCATGGCATACTCATGATCCCATGTATCATCTTTAGGACCATAGTAGGTTCATTGAACCTTTACCAGGCCTATGGCTCAATTATTGAGCACTTTGAGCTTCTTGTCCAATATGCACATTGAATGGACTTGAAAGTTTCCCTCACACTCCACTTGGATCACAATCCAATCAATTACATGGTTTGGATCATGCACATACCTTTTAAACAAAGACACATGAAACACATTATGAATGCACATGGATGAAAGCAATGCAAGCATGTATTCAATAAGACCAATCCTCTCTAGGTTTTCAAATGGTCCACAATATATTGGTTCCAATTTTGGGCAACTTCCCAATTTCAATGAACTCTTTTTATCTTTCACTTTCAAGAAGACATGCTTCTCCACTCTAAATTCTATGTGTCTTTTACCTTTATCCGCATAATATTTTTCCTATATTGTGAAACCTTTAAATTATGATTTATTTTAACCATCTATTCTTCCATTTCCTTGAGCATTTTTGCCCCAATGATGGCTCTATCAGCTAGGTTGTCCAAACTCATAGGTGTATTACACCACCTTCTATATAATGCTTCAGATGGACTCATCTTCAAAGATGTATGATACCCATTATTATAAGAAAATTCAACCAAATGATACTCTTTCTGTTTGAATGGCTTATCCATCACATACATTATTAGAATATCCTCAATCATCTGATTGATCCTCTCATTTTTCCCATCTGAATATAGGTGATATGTTGTACTAAAATTTGTTTTTTCCCAAATCCTTTAAATAATCCTTTCTAGAAATTTGATGTGAAATTGGGATCTCTATCAAAAACCATGTAGCCTAGAAATTTCCTTCATGTAAATCTCTGCAATGTTGGTTTCCTTGTGAGTTATCTTTAATAGAATAAAATGGGCAACCTTAGTTAATTTATCCACCACTACCATGATGGAATCCTCCTGCCTTACAATCCTGGGAATTTTAGTAATAAATCAATGGTAATAATTTCCCACTTTCATTTAGGAATGGACAATGGATATAGAAATCCATCTAGATGTCTATGATCATCCTTTACATTTTGACATTCTAGACATATATCTATATAATCAACCACCTCTTTCTTCATTCCTATCCAAAAGTATTGTCCCCTTATAACTATATTTGCTACTAAATAGTTTATGGTCTGTTTTTGTAGAATATTGAACATAGTTACGTGTTCCTAGTTTTCAAAGATATAGTTTATAATTGTTTTTCAATTGTTATGATTTTTTTATTTATATATGCTATTGCTCTACTTTTTTTGGATAGAATTAAATTTCTAGTTAGGTTAGAACAACATTATAATGCTCATCTTTTGAATAAATTCTTAATAACTTCAAGCATTTTTCACAATGCCTCACAAGCGTACAAACCCTGGTTGATAATTAAATGCACTTGTATGCTAGATGCCCTATCCATAACTAATAAGGTATTTAATAAGCCTATCAAGTGGAGAGAACGAAAAAAAATGGAGCAGAGAGTGATGGTTGGGAGATATGAAACTCAAGCCAATGGAGGAGAGAGAGAGAGAGAGAGAGAGAGAGAGAGAGAGAGAGAGAGAGAGAGAGAGAGAGAGAATAATACATTGGATGGAGAGAGTGTGTGTCGTATAGACACAAAATAATAACAAAGAGACTTATGAGGGAGAGAGTGTAACACCCTATTTTCCCCCATAACTATAATTATGACAAGACTTCATATAATATGATTATGAAGCTTGTAATTATGTTGTTATTAATGAAAAACACCAAACATTTGACTAAGAGGGAAAAACTTTGAGAGTAATGGTCATGATATCACAAGTGGGAATTGATGACGTGGGATGTATGTGGTGGAATGGTGAGGTGGAATGGAGAAGATTCAATGAGAAAAGAAAGAAGCTTTCTTAACACTTCATCCTACACCTGCAAATTGAATACACCACTTGCCCACATACTTGAGCTTGCATAGAGCCACATGAAATTTTATGAAGGAATATACTTGTGGTTGATGCAGTTAATATTGTTTCTATCCCTAACCTATTGAGGAGATGATGGGTCAACTGAATAACTTGACAACAAGACACCACATATTTTCCCCTTCAAGAATTCATACCCCAGACAACAGGTCGCGTCTGTAGGAAGCCACAAGAATCCTAAGAGATTGTGGGAAGAAGAGGAAAAAGGTGGAAAAACACCACCAGATGAGTAAGGAGAAACATAGAAGGAAAAGAGGAAAGAAAAAACATGTAATACCCACGTTTCCCCCAACTTTTAAATATAATTATAGCCTGCTAAAAGACTATGGGTAGAATCATTATGTGTGGATGTTGGAATTGATGAACCTTTTGTTATAGAAGGTAATGTATATATTTATGTTACTAAATAAAATGGAAGTTGTTGCATAACGACTAAAGGGGTTGCCAATGTAGATCATGATGCACGAGAGAGATGGTGAGGGGAACCAGTAATGGTTGAGATGACCCCTACCAAACCAATACTCTGTTGGATTTAAATTGTTCAGACCCAAAACATTGATTTGACCCAGATAATTTAATTACCAATCAAGCTGGTAGTTATGAGGTCTCCCTCAAGAGTCAATGAGGAGATGGGCGATGTACCCATCTAGCAACTTCCAAATCTGGCCCACAAATTTGGGTAATGGACCCACAAAATATTGTTAAGGAAGGAAAGAAAAGGAAGGAAAATCATGGGTAGAGGAGAGGAGGCAAGGGGAATGGTTCCGGTGACCATTTCTAAAGAGGGATAGCATGTGAAACTCTTTGGTTATGAAGAGAACTGGGAAACAAATTTGTTTATGGGTACAAGAATTGTTGGGTAGTGTTTTTCTAGTCAAGCTGATAAATGAAGCTACAGAAATATGGAGTGATTGAGTGAGAAATCACAACAACCTCCCTTTCTTGGTGGATAGAAAACTAATCTGCCAGAATTGTTGTGGGAGGAGACTGAACTTCATCCATGTATGTTGCTGAACAAAAGGAAGAACCTCTCTCAGGGCATCATGATCTAGCTAGGGGGTGGCTAGTGGTAAATCCTTCTAGGAGTTGTTGTGCCTATGGTTGGGTGGAAAAGGGAACCCCTTTCAATAGTTTCAACACTATCTTGTTTCTAGATAAGTATAGTTTTCTAAATCCCTGTAGTGTTAAGATCAGAGAAAATTCTGTACTATTTTTTAGAGCTCTGTAAGTTTAATTTTGACAAAAGTGGCTTGAGAAACTTAGGTAAAAGGAAGAGAATGTTTTAGTTGAATCTCATTTGATTTCCTTCCTTATTTCTTGACTATCTATGTGTTAAAATGAGAATTATTGGTGTAATTGTTAAGGTTGATCGACATTCACAACCCATCTTCTATTTCTAATAAGAACAAGCAAAACAACTAAAACCTCTACACAAATTTAAAAAGAAAGAGACAGACTTTCTGCCCAAGACTAATTATGATTTAAAGATGTTTTGGAGTTCTGTATTAGAATACTTAGTAAGTAACATACTTCGGAATTGTATTTAGGCTTTAAGGAAATAGTCCAAATGTTATTAGACATTAAAATTCATGATAAATGAGGAATTTCCTAAATTTGTTAAAATAAAAAAAACTCCAAAAACCTTATTTGGACTTTAAGAAGTGTTTATGCTAATTTTGAGCATTAATAAACAATTATGCTAATTTTGTGTTAAATTTCCTACAAATTTGGGAGGGATTCCCTTAATTTTGGTGGGTAGTAAATTATGGTAGAAATACTGAATTTACTGTGGATGAAATTCCCTGACCAATTTCCTTAAATCTAGGTAAGGAAAGTAAAGCTCACTAAGAAGGATAAAGTTTACTCCTTTACGTGTGAGGAAGGGAAATTATAAACCATATTTTAAATGGAGAAATTTTCCCACCTGAAGATGATTTTATTTTATTATTTTAAAAAGTCTGGAATAAGGAAACTAATTTCCATTTTAATTAAACAAACTTTATTTAAACCTTACCAAATATTGACTTCGTTCAAGGATATGGTAGTGTGTGTGTATTTTAATAAACCCATGATTATTAGCTTATGATAATTTATTAACATGCTTCGAAGCTTTGAGGGTTTGGACTCCGGAGGTTTGAAGTGGAGAGTGAACTAGAGAATGACCCAAAGGCCAGAGGATTACATATTAAATGGGATTAATCCACCCATGATCAACCTCTTAATAATTTCAAAATTATTCAGGACATTGAGAGTGATGCACATGTGAAATTGTTGTTAACACACACACACACACACACACACACACACACACACACACACACATATATAATTTATGAAACCTGCACAAATGTTGATGGGGTTTATTATAAAATTGATATATTATAATGAACACATGGACGAGGACCAGATCCTTTTCCATTAAATTATTATTTAACATGTAATGTATGCATGTGGGACCACTTCGAGACTTCGAGACTCTGGGATGCTTGGAGCAATGTAACACACGAGCTAAAATGGCCAAAGGCCCGAACATACCTTTTCCTTTCATGTGGTTACATAAAAATTTAAATATTAATTGCATTATATTATGTTCAACGTAACTGAATTAAGGTAATTGAATATGATAAACATTTAATGAGACTTATTGTATTATAATCTTATATAATACCACGACTTAATGTAAGTGTGACCCCTTCGGGACTTCGGGACTCTAGGAGGTTTGAGATTGGAGAGTGTGTTGAAGAGAAGAAAGAGTTGACATAGATTTTTCCCTCATTCCAATATTAAATATAATATTGGGGATTTAATAAACCTAGATGCAATTTCCAAGAGGGTGTACTATACTATAATATATTATAATATTTGCATGTCGAGATGTTTGGGGTGATATAATGCAAGAACTAAAATGGTCTAAGGCCCGGACTTACCTTTCCCTATTTCCAAAGTTTGTATGAATGATAAATGCAATTAATTACATTATATTGTATTTAATGTAATTGTTATAATACATGTTTAATGTGATTAATTATATTACAATATAATATAATTAGTTATATTTTCACCATATCATAATATAAGTGGAACCCCCGAGGAATTTCAACGCTTGGGAGTTCTAGGTATGTCCAGAAGAGTGTGGAGAGTAAGTTTGCCAAAGTTTGGAGATTTAGTACATTAGTTGATTTTAATAACTCTAAGTGTAATAAATTATAATTAATTATATTATAATGTAATTCATTATGATTATATTATAGTATAATTAATTAAAACTATTTAGTGACATGTTTGGGTTATGAGTTAATGTGATGGGATTCATTATGAGTTAATATAATAATTAATATTAATCCACCTCGAATTGTGGGATATCCAAGGTGAAGGGAAGTAATCCTTGGTTTTACTCGATCGATCATTTAGGCAAAATAAAAATAATAATTAATTATAGGGTTAAGGAATTAATGAAGATTAAATATCCCTAATAGGGATTACTTAAATGATTAATAAAGAGTGGGATTTTATCCTGATAATGATTAATTAATTTAATAGGTCTATAAGAGATAGACAAGCATCAACCTCTGGTTGGGTGAGTCTTTGTATGCTATGATGATGTGGCATGCTGAGTGACAGGGAGCCACATGGATGCCACATGGTGGTGAGTGAATCTAGTCAATGAAGGCCTAAAGAACTATAAAATACCATAATTTCGATCCAGAACTTGGATCTGGACAAATTATAGCCGTTGAAAAACCCTCGTCTAATCGAAGACGATGTAATCCTAGTTACCTGGGTTTGAGATGATTTGAGGAAAGCGAAAAATTTATACCCCATCCCTAAAAAGGGTACTTAGGGGTCGGGTGTGTGAAAAAATAGTTGGTCACCAAGATTGGTATCAGAGACAAACCAATAGACACAGATATATGCAAAAAACAGAGCACACAATGAAGAGAGAAAAACAATATGAGAAGAGTAAGTGAGCGGCAAGCTCATAGGTTGATGGCACAATGATTGTAGGCGATGATTGGTGTAGATCAAATAAGAGAAGAAATTGGAGAGTCTTCCTTGAATAATATAGGAAGCTTGTCCAAAATATTGATGATCACCCTGAAACAGAGAAGACCTAGATCCAGATTGAAGCAATAGGGGATTGTAGCTTGGTACTTATTGGACAAAAATTGACACTGGTAAGGGGAGGTCACCGAGGTACTGTATAAAAGAGAAGGGGATCCCTTGTGTAGAGGAAATCTATTTGGGAAGGTACCTGATAAACTCATGGGAGACTTAAGCTCAGTGGGAAGGGGGAAACTTCTACTGTTGTCAGAGGAGGAAGGAGAGTAACCTTCCTAGATCATTCTAAGCTTGTGATCCAACTGAAACTACAAGGAAAAGACCCTCTAGCGAAGGTTTTTGTGGAAGCCCCTATAAAAATAGCCCAAAAATCTATTTATAGCGAAAGAAACTAGTGGAGGCTAGTGACCAAAGGTTTTAGCAGAATTTTTTTCACGGTGCTTTTATAAATACCGAGCACACCGATGCGTTTATAATACTAACGCACCTGTTCTATAACACATGGTGCACCATGGTAGGATTATTTAAAAAAAAAATACTACGATGCTCTCCTTAAATACTGACGCACCGGTGCTCTAACACATGGCACACCATGGGAGGGTTATTTCAAAAAAATATATACTTTGGTGTGTTCCTTAAATACTAACGCACCAGTGCTAAAAAAAGATGGCGCATCGTGGTAGGGTTATTTCAAAAAATATACTTTGGTGCACTATCTAAATACTGACACACTGATGCTTTAACAAATGGTGCACCGTGGTAGGGTTATTTAAAAAAATTATATTGCGGTGCACACCTTAAATACAGATGCACCAGTGCTCCAAGTTGCTCTAAAAAATCGTGCACCATGGCAGGGTTATTTAAAAAAATATATACTCCCGTGTGCTAGATAAATATGAATGCACTGATGCATATAGCAATCGAGTGCACCGTAACAAGATTAAATAAAAAAAATTTTACCGATGATAAAAATTCATTTTTTACCATTTTCAATGCTATAGAGTTCTCAAGCATCGGTGCAATGTTTGCCGCTCTGAAATGACTTGCCATCGGTGCTTCCCTTTCTTTCCTTCCCTTCGTTTGTTGCTAAGTGCGTGGCTTTCAAATTTTTCTAAACAATGGGAAAATTTGGTTTTTTGGACTATGTGGAAAGCATGCCTCCTCGACGAGAAAATGTCTAGGTAATGTCTTTTTTTCTTTAAAACTTAAAATTTTAACGAATAAAAATTCAAAATTTAGTTAAATTTACACTGTTTTAAATAAAATTAAAATTATGTGCGGTGCGTTTGAGTCGTTTGGCTTGCACCACAGATGGTGCACCATGAAAATTTACAGAGTGCACCGAAAAACAATGCCAATTTTTTTTATGGATGTGAGTTTGTAAATATTAACACATCAGGGTGTAAGTTTACTAACGCACCACATAAAATAATATAGCTAATTTCTGGAGGTGCGTCTAGTTGACGTTAATGCACCAGGTCAGTAATGCTTACACATACTAATCGGATATATTATTTTATGCGGTGCATTGGTAAACATATGCACCGGTGCATTAATGCTTACACAACACACCTCCATAAAAAATTTAGAGCATAAATTCCTAAGTACCGTAATTATTGATTTAAAAAAAAATTAGTGGTGCGGTGCGTTGCCTTTCCTAAAAAACATCGGTGCATGTCGGGAAACAGATACGCACCACAATTATTTTTTTTAAATGGTTTTACGGTTCTTTAATATTTTAAGTTTTTTATTATTTTAGGTGGTGCGTCGGATAACCTTCATGCACCCATGCACTAAGGTTATACAATGCACCACATAAAATAATATAAAAAATTTCATATGGTGCGTTATGTTAAAAAGGAGCACCATCGACGAATCTCACAAGTAATATACGCACCACGGACGGTGCTTGACTGTTTATTAAGCACACCAATGATGAAATTTACTTATTTTTTGAGGGAAGTTGTTTTTCCATATTTATAAATAAATTTCTCATTTACTTGATTTTTGTATGTTTTATGTATGAGGATGATGTATTTCATATGTTAATTATTTAGAGACGTAAGTAGAGAGAAAAACAACAACAACAAGAGCAGAGGGTTGAACTGTACAATGTTGTAAAGGATTGGGAGACAAGGGAGAGGGAGAGGGATTTGTACCCTCGCTCTATTATTGCAACAACCCATGTCCTCTTGAGGAATGTAGGCCTCCTTAAGTACTATAAAGATTCTACTTCCTTGAAGGGGCACTCCAGATTGTTGGTGAAGCTAATTTGTCGATTGGATGTCCATCGACATGAATTCTGTGCTGGTCCTAATCTGTGGTACCATCTCACTTAGGAGGATATATATTTTATCGTTGGGATATCCAGGAGAGGGGATGATTTTCCCTAGTTACTTGATGTCCCAGTAGGTGTTGCAACAGAGAGTCAGCTCATGTACCCTCAAAGATATATTAGGGTTGATGCACTTTCCCCAGTTGATTTTAAGGTGTCTGGTGGACTGCTATGAATCACTTATTTCGGTGTAGAGGAGGTTAGGTGCCTCTCACTTTTAGTGACGACCATTGCATACTTTACCAGTGATGGGAAGTGCATTAATTAGTTTCCCTATTTTGTATTATGTTGATTAATTGGTACAGAGGCCATGATGTATTAGATGGTATGCTATTTTTTATGGTAGTTTTGTATAGCTCTAGATAGATGTCGTGCTATGATACATGGGAGGGAGAACTTCCCTTTTGCTTCAGAGTTGTTTTGTTTATTTTTTGAGAGGTTTCCAGAGACAAGGCCTACTTTTGTCCATCAACATTTTAGGTCGATGACTTATGTGCGGATGCACATGTGGGGCGAGATGATGCCCAAGAGGGGCCAGCCGGAGTTTTCGGCTAGGATTTCCACTGATGCAATGGGGCTACTAGCTAGTGAGGATTGTTATCACGCAATTTGTACTTTCCCAAAGCCAAAAGCAAGTGATCTCTAAATTTGTGTAACAGGAGGTTGTCCTATCACTATCACCTAAACAAGACACCTATTTCTCTTTAGGGGTAGTACTCCAGGGGAGAAGTCCCCGGTGACCCGGGGGTTTGAGAAGGCTAAGGTAAGAGTATCAAGAAATTCCCACCCCTCTCATAGATCACTTTGATCAGAAAGTCCCAAGGGTTTTAATAATATGAAGCAAAGTATTACTTAAGTGTACCTTTCCAGAACAACAAAACAAGAAAAACATTATTTACAAGTACCAATTGATGTTAGTGCTTCATAAAACCATAGACTTTCAATAAAAGCATAAGCTAATACAAAAGATGAAGCAACATAAATATTTATAGCAACAATGTATATATAGTAATAGCTTCACAATTATGCCTCAATAAAGCTTCAATAATGACAAAAAATGATAACTTAAAATTGGCAAAGTGCTAGTATTTGTCAGAAGCAATGAAGGCAATGTAAACTCAGCTTTAAAAATTTCTTTTAATGTGATTTTTCTGCTATTATAGATGGATGTAGCAATATTTTGCAACAACAACAAGATAGTTAGTAGGGTAGTCCAATGTAAGGTTAGAAATGGTTAGTAAAGATCTTGAAGTAGATGGTTTAAAGGTTTTTTTAGTCAATCAATAACTTTGTAAGGTGTGAACTAGTTCCTTTAGGGTAAATGGAGTCACTATTGCGACGACAATTCTTAGGGGAAACAAATTATAATGGATGAGCTAAAGAGAAGAGGGAGGATGGTTGATTTGTTAGTAACCTAAGGCCTCAATCATCCAAAACCCTAGAAGGAAAAAGTTACTAGGAAGTAGGTAACCCTAGGCCCTAGCGATTTTCCTTCTTTTTTAGATCAAGATTGAAAAAAAATATGAGAGATTTAATGAAGAAATAGTACTAGAGTGCTACTAAGTTAGGGCTATACTATATCCTTCAAGGAAGGTGTCTTCTAGAAAAATCAAGTAGGTGAAGAGTTATTAAGAGAAGGATAATAACATGTGCTTTTCTCCTAGGGTTTCACACTAGCAATTTCATAATCTTATAAATGAACAAGTAAAATATACCATAACCATTCAAAACAAAGAAGGCTTGCAAATTTCTACTTACTTCACCAAGAATAATCTAGCCACAAACCCTAGTTGAAGACTTTCCATCATGAAAATGCAAAAATACACCAATAAAATATCCCTCCAAGAGTTGCGCACCACTTAGTTCAACCAATAAGCCTTAAAAGAGGCCAAATTTCAGACCTCACACTTGTGTGAGTGAAAGATTATGAATGAAAATGAGAGTTCAATCTCTTATTTATACAATACAAATGACCTTAATTACATTTTAGGTAAAAAAAAGGCCGACATGGCCAGTTTACATGAGAAATCCATGTTTACATAAAATTGATAAATAAAACAATAAATTCATCTTTTTAGGGTGATGTCATGCCACTCCTAGGGTGACGTTGGCCTCCCTCTTGGAACGCTAGGCCTCCAAAGTGAAATGTTGGGGCTAAAAACCCCTCATGAACTGCCACACGTGCCAACCAAAGTCATCCTCATGTTGGATACCTCAACTGGATGATGTCAAGGCTTTGAATGATGATGTCAGGGGCCTTCAAGGGACAATGCCATGGTGGGAGGGCAAGACCCCCTAGGTCCAGGCCCGTCAAAGTGCCTCTGGTGGAACATCCTCCCTTTTCTCTGGTGCAAGCCTCCAATATCTCTCTACCCCTGGTTGGGGTCTCAACATCCATTTGGTGGGGTTTTATCCCTATGGAGGTCCGAGCTAATCATATCCCCATATGTACCAGCTATCTGTCAGGCATGATCCTGCAGCAACAACAAGTACGTCATCCATGGGATCATAAGTCACATGGATCATAGCAATGTCAATCACATCTAATAATCAAGTACCCAAACATGTGCATAAAACCCCCCTTTTCTCAGAAAAGTGCTCAACGACGTTATGTTATTCTACAAGCTAGGTTTGGAGAGGGTTTAAAGACGTTCTATTGGGATAATTATCCTTAGGTGTGGGGTGTTTCCAGGTGAAGACCAATCTAGGTCATGTAAATGCATGAGATGGTGTGTGGGATGTTTGGGCAAGGGGTGCAGTGATAACAGGGAAATGTAGGTCTTACCTATGGGTGCCTCTATAGAGGGTGAGGTGCACCTTGTCACAGATGCAATTGTTTCCTAGCCCATTCAATGCCTTTTTACTCTTTGTCTTATTTTTTTTTATTTCAAGAGAATAGTTGGAGGACACTTCCCTGGCATGGTGAACAATGGTGACAACATTACCCACAAGAATTGCATGGAGATGAGAAGGTTGGCTCGTGATGAGACCCCCTTTCTCTTGGTTATGCCACCAAGAGACACTACTCTGGTGTGGTGACCAGATGAATAGTAGTGTCATACCATTATGTAACATCCCCAACCACCCACAAGCCGGGCAATGCTACCACTGCAGACTATTCACATATAAATTTATAACATGCATTTTAATCAAGATAAAACACATAACATAGAGTTACTTCTACCATGCATTATCAATGGGATTAACAATAGTTCATAAACGCAACATAATACATGATAACATTCAAGCATCACAGACATGCATAACATATAAATTAAGCACATACTGATACTTATATTTTCAACTAGAATAACACCACCATATGCATGCAAACCTTCCATGAACCTCCTAGCCTTAGAACATGCTGCTCATCACTCTCAGCAGTAGGTCTCCCCTGAGCTGGTTCTAAGCTCCATCTGGTAAGGGAATCCTAGGCTAGGCAAGGTCAACAGGAAGACACACAGTTTATGCAGAAGGATTCTCTCCCAGGAGCCACTTATTTCCACTGCTCATAGACTCTCATTCGCCACATGCTTATCCCACCCCAGGAGTATACACCTTCACTGTCACACAAGACAGTCCTTCAGCTACTAAACCTCCCTTGCCTTGGGCTTCAACAATAGGCAAAACTGGAATTCTTCGAGCTCTGTGATAGCTACATGACCCCTTCTAGGAGTTATCACTTCCTTAGTGCACTCTCTCACCTGGAGAGAGTCTCTCACAGGCCTGACAACCTGTCTCTTCAACCATAACCACCTCCCTCACCTAGAGAGAGTGTTGCACATAGGCCTGACAACCTGCTTCTTAAGCTCCATTCTAGCACAAGGAGGACAACAGTAAGGATAAAAAAGGAACATATGATGACAACAAATCACACTCATCCAAGGGACTGCATGGCCACAACAACCCACAGTTATAACACACACGGCATAGACAATTACGGTATGCTTAGGTTTCACAGAAGACGTGGTTCAATCTGCGGGTTCTCACTGGGTTCAATATGCGTGACTATGTAGAGGTCAAACAGGTTAGACGACGGATCAGTCCACGAGTTTTTCCCACTAGTTTCAAGGTGTGCGAACAGAAAACAAAACACATAGGTCGAGTGCAGAGGAAAAATGATTCTCGAGAAATATTCTAGCGAACTCATGCGGAGTATGGAAGAATCACATAATGACTCAGGTGAAGGATGGAAGAATGACCCGCAAACCCCCAACACAACTGACGCTTAAGCTTTTAACTGCATGCGCCCAGGTCGACACTTGTCTTCTTGGAGCTGCATGTGTTCCCTTTTGCACATGTTCCTTTTCAAAGAACTTAGGACAACAATTGGTCAATTGACCACCTTAGCCTTTAAGAAATAATAATAAATTATTATCCCCTTTAGAGGTAAGCCCCCTATATTATCCCCTAGGCCCACACACTTAGCCTCCTCCCTTACCCAAACTTGTGGAATCTTAGTCCCCCATCACTCTTTCTTCATAGTCGGTCAACACGCAACGATGTTTATATTTTACTAATGACCTGCATAATTACATATACAAAAATCAGGCTCCCGGCCTTTAACACCTAAGCTCTTCGGCCTAAATAACACATAAGACCACCAACTTATATACACTTGGATCACCAACCTATAAACATTATTACAATACATAATATAACTGGGGCATGTTCTTGGGGTATTACAATCCCCTCCCATTATTTTTGCACTGTCCTCCATGCAACTTTTACACAACATCAACAAGATTTTCAAAATATTCAAAAAGATGTGGCTATTCTGCCCGCATAGCATCCTCATGCTCCCATGTTGTGTCCTTAGGACCATACCAGGTCCACTGGACCTTTACAAGCCATATGGCTCAATTCCAGAGCTGCTTTCTTTTTCGGTCCAATATGCACACCAGATGCACTTGCAAGATGCCTTCTTGCTCCACCTGAATTACATTCCAATCGATTGCATGATTAGCATCAGTTATATATTTCTTAAGTAATGAAATATGAAACAAATTATGTACAGTCATGGATGCAAGTAATGCAAGCATATATTCGATGTATATATATGTATATACAGGCAATTCTAATAACATTATAACCTGTATACAAGATACACAACATACAATAAATAGAGAATTGTACTTATCTTTTGATTGAGAAGACCTCCATATCAACATGGTCTATGCCAAGGTACCAAACCTCAACAACACTCCAACCAACCAAACCTCAACATCACTTCAACCAATGGTCTCTCATTCCCCACATGCCTGTCCCACCCCAGGAGTGTACACCTTCACTGTTACACAATCCATCGACTGCTACACCTCTCTTTCCTTGGGCTTCAGCAACAGG
Organism: Picea glauca; assembly: GCA_000966675.3. NCBI lineage: Eukaryota > Viridiplantae > Streptophyta > Pinopsida > Pinales > Pinaceae > Picea > Picea glauca. The sequence goes on along the minus strand of JZKD02S1881868.1, from coordinate 392,637 downwards.
CCGGACTGAAAGTCTTAGAGGACCATGTCTCAAGGAGTTCCAACTGCCCTCAGAGGTCTCCAATTGACATCCTCCCTGAGCTACTCTTTGTAGTCAACATTCCACTTTAATCAACATCATCTCATCTGCATCACCCACATGCAGTTATGATGAGGAAACATTTAATAATTCATTTAGGAACTCAAACTTAGTTCAAAATGGAATTCAACTTTTTCCCCAAACATGAAATTCCATTTCATAATTCTTCTTGGTTGTTTTCATATTAAGATTGCAACCTTCCTTGTGGTTTTCCACAAGCACCAAACTGCATACCATTTTCCTGCAAAGCTTCATCTTGCATACTGCCAACAATTGTCAGTGTTTCCTGTACATCATAATTCAATTGCAATATGTACAGAATCATATGTAGTGAACTTAGAAGTTCCTGCACCTAGCAATTCAATCACAATTACCAAACAATTTAATAAAATAGAATGACTAGTCATTCTATGCATATGCATGTTCATAATTAATAACAGTAAGTTCATTACTTCTTTTTCTGAACCAGAAAATTTCCTGTAGTCAACGCTCATGTGACTACTTGACTTGCAACTTTCCTGTTGCAATGTCTAACACCTCCCTGAAATGTCCTCAACTTCATGAGTTAACAACATTTCAACTGTTAGTAACAATTATTTCCATGCAATAATATATATGCATGTGCTTACAAAACTCATTCAACGATTGCATTTAGTACACAATTCTATCTCTTACTATGCATGAGTGTAATTCTTAGTGCATACTTATTCAGTGCACCTTGAATTGAATTATATAATGCTCTTTATCTTAGTCATGTATCTCACCATCCATAAATTGGAATTCTAGCTAATGTGTTGACACATTCTCCACACACTTCCTCTTGTCTTCCCAATTAATTGGATGCATTCCTTTTCGACCCAAACACTACACCATTAATATAATTCTGTGGTCTTCATTAGTGTTAGAAAAAAGTTTGCAGTCCAAGCTTTATTTAAAGGTAGGAAGATTTTAGTACCTATGTGGCTCATAAACTTTCCATATCCATACCTTGCCATATCCAACCAGGTCATGGTCTCATGCATGACTAGCTTACTGGAATTCATTCCTATAACAAGTTCTTATATTTAATTCTTTGGTTATTACCCCATAACCAAATTAACATGACATTCTACTATGTTAGTGTGTGCATTCAGAAAATAAAAATATTTGAATTAATACAAGCCTCCATCCTTTACCACATCTAGTGGTATGCACTCAATAATATAATCATGTGATTTTATAAAAATAACTCTAGCTGAGGAAATTCTTACCTAAATTTCCTTTCAACAATTATGCAAAAAGAGTAATAAAAACTCATACCTGCATGACTGCCATTCATAAATTTTATACCACCTGAAAGTCTGATGGTAGTAGAAGCTTTCATGCTTCTTTTATCAAACTTATAACCAACACTTCAGCTCTTTGTTGCTTCCTTCCTTATGCAACAACATCACCAAAAACACTTGCAAACGCACAATCATTCTTTCCTCTAGCTGACTCAACAAGTCGTAACATACTTATTGCCACAGAAATTGCAACAACTTCCTTCTCCCTATACAACTTTTCCTTGTTGATCCCAGAAGTCTACAATTCTTCCTGGATTCCTGAATCTTCTTGTGATCTCACTGTGATCATTGTACATGACTATTTCTTCCCTGAGCACTTTCGATGCAGTGCCATTACCTCAACGGGGTCTGCTGACCTCCTGGTCAAAGAATGTTTCAAACTTCTGAGTCACATTTACTCTTCGGGCTTATGATTGAACCCAAGAAAATTATACATAGGTCTTTGTTACACCTCAAAATTACTCACTTCGATAGTGTCACAAGTGTTGTGATTACCATTGTTGTAAGTGTTTCATCTTGTCCGCAAGTGTCGCATATTATCCACAAGTGTCGCATATTGAATACAAGTGTTGCAAGTGTCACAAACATCATACTGCCATCTTGCATATGTCGTGCCTCTAACAACATTATAGGGACACAAAAGACACCTCAAAGACTAGTTTTGAAGAAGATAAATCTGTTGACAAGAAGTACAAGCCTTTTTCCACTGGACAAACCATCAAATATGGATTTTGGAGAGGAGAGCTCCCCTATCCACTGTCAGGGAGTGCTGGCTCTCCCTAAGCCTCTTTGGGGGAGTGTTTGAGTGCCCTGTGCACCCTTTTGGGGGACCACTACCCTTTTGTGAGCAAATTTTGGGTTTGTTGAGACAAATAAGGGAAGAATCCCTCAATTCTTGAAGGTAGTTGGATTCGAATAGATGGTCAAGGAATGATCTTAGGGAAGATCCTCAATTGAAGGAGAGGAATCCTCAACTTATCCCAAATATCTCTCAAGTGGTTGGGCCTCTCTAAGGTTATATAAGGAGGCCTTCTCATGGTGAAAGGTACATGGAGGAGAGACTAGAGATTGATACCAAACTTATGATCTTGTAAGTGGTATGAACATGAAACTTATTGGAGATCTAAAACTTATGATCTCATGAGTGAGATATCATCAAAGAAATCAGTAGAGATTACTTGAGCAAAGGGTTTGGATAAGGAGAACTGGAAGAAGCTATTGCACCTTCATTCAAAGGATTGTAAGTACTTTTATTTGTTCTCATTAATAATCAATGTTTGGCATGTTTCTTTCAAACTTGTGCTTGTTCCATATGAGTTTGTCTGTAGTATATGGATCTATGATTGAGCTAATCTCATTAGAGTAGGAATTCCATTGTATCTTTGTTTGTCCTATAGGATCTATTAGGGAGCTCAGGATCGAATCTCAGCCAGGACTTTGCAGGGAGAAACGTCGATAATAAGGTACATATATTTCTCCTTCTCTTTCATTCATTAGCTTGATTAGATCTAAAAGGATGTCAGTGTCCATGTTAAGCACTTTTCTGTCTTGGACTTAGGAGTCTAGAGACCAAGAGGGAATCCACTTGTCTGCAGGGGGATTCACCTACAACAAAAATTGACTACTCCACTGGGGAGGAGCTATGATTTTTGGTTCCTTTCCCAGATCTTGTTTTGGCCCTTTGCACACTGATTTGATATTCTCTACATTGTCTTTTTATATTCTTATATTTGTTTGATTGCCTCATTATGTCATCAGGATCACCTTGATTGACTGAATTTCCTTGATTTGTTGAGTTTCTTGGCATTTTTCTGAGCTTTTAGAGAAGAGTGCTCCCCCCCCCCTGTTGTTGTCAGAGCGTTAGCACTCCCCTGTAGCCTTACACAGAGCATTGGAATGATTTGGTGCCACTTACACTAGAGTGATACCCCATTTTTGTGATAAATTCTCCAGAATTTTCATCTTCTGAAGCTATTTCTTGGTTTTGGATTTTGCTCAGGGTCCCATATTCTCAGTCCATCTTGATATTGGCTTTCAAAAACCCTTATTTATGAGAATTAATCCTCTTTTGTTTGGGATTTTGACATTTTCTTTCCTTGCCTTGAAACCACTCTTTGTCTTTGATGACCTAGAGTTAACTTGTTGCTTTCTTCTCCTTTATTCGACTGAGTGAAAACTTTTGTGAGGAAATCCAAAGTTCTATGAACCTTTTCATTTGATCTTTGAGGTCAACTTTCCATCATTTCTCTTTTGTTTGAGGTTTTTCTTGGTTCTGGTTTACAAATTTGGTAATTTTTGTCTTTCTTGTTTATTCACAACAAGAGTGTATTTTTGTTTTGTGTGAGGTTTGCTTCTCATTGTTTGATCTTGAACTCTGATTGACATTAGAAGTCTTACATCTGATTATTATTCACATATAAGAAAAAGGACATGTTTTAGTGATTGGTTTGGATATTAGAAGGCATTTCTGAAATTTTTAGCATTCCATTAGATTTGATTGAGAAATAACTGTATGAGGACATTGCATTTTAGTGTTTGATAGTGAAAACAACTTTTCTCCTTCCCTTAAATAGCCATTCATTGAAAGAAACGATTTATTATCATATTCTTGTGCATTTTTTGGAATTGAGTCATCATACCATCAGTTTCATTGTCATACACCCTTTGAGTAAAGAACAACCATACAATCAACGCTAATTAAAAAATTATCTAGAACATTTTTTGTTTTTAGGATCTTCCACCAACATTAGACTAGGATTAGCACTTTGGATTAGGCTGTAAGTACAACTCTCCAAATTTTTCAAAACAAACATTAGCATCCTGAGATAGGGAGAGTCAAATCCAATTGTCGTATAGGCTTTATGGGATCCCCCTCTCACACAGGGGTTACGCACGAGGTCGCATTCGGGTGAGTTACAGAGATTATCCCTCCGTGATTCAACTGTTTGTAGTGGTCGGATCGTATATTGGGGGTCACTTGAAAGAATACCCACGATTATGTGTGGGAGCCTCTCGCGTTGATTTCAGACTTGTTATCCTGCCCATACGTTCGGATCGGACTGTCGACTGTACCTGCCCAGGGGATGACTGGGAGTTGGTGTCCTTAGTTGCCATAATCCTTAGGTACTTACACGAGGTGACAGTGAAGGGAAGTCTCACTGTACCTGGGACAAACATTGGTCAAACTCACTCGGGCTCCTTGGAGGGTAAATCCACAATTACTGCGTGGAATCTTTCACCAAGGTGAAAGTTTGTTAAGCAGGTCACCATTTTAACTGTTCCAACATATCCTAGCCCCTTCTTGACTTGATCACATGACGTTGGATTTCATCACCAACTAGTACGATCATCGAAAGAAGTCTTGTTTGCTTGGTTTTGATTCCTAGATTTTATTAGCCTATGTTGTTTATTTTTGTTAGTTGGCCCTAGATTTTCAGCGTGTATTGTTATTCTCCAAAATTGAGCCTGTAGATGATAAAGGTCTTCGGCAATCGCGTAGGATGCAAGGGCAGCCTCTGGAAGGATACCAACACTTACTTCCTAACCCTCCAGAAGACAACTACCGTGGAGAGGTAGAAAATCAATCTGACGCTAGGAGTGTTGTTACTCCTCCGTTAGACAATCAAGAAGGCGCTTTGGTTACGGTTGAGAATCCCACTCCTCGCACTACATTTGTGTCGATAACCCCTCTCAAACCACTTTTACTTCGTTTAGACTCCCTTGGGAATGTCATAGACGAAGAGGTCCCACAGTTACCTGAGATAGATTTTACTGAAACATATATGGGATCCACAGAACCAACCTTTGGTGATGAGTATAGGACTCCTGTTAGTCCTACCACTGCAGTAGATACAAATCCCACACCTTCTCATTCTGTATGGAGTACATCATCAGGACGCAATCTCTATGAGAATTTTGAATCCTTTCGACAACCCTTTAATCCTCATGACCCTCCTATTGAAAGTGGGCCATCTGGTCAAATGATGAATCATCCCATCAATCAGGTCATTAACCCTACTATTGCGTCAACACAAGTCCATCCTAATGCTAGACTCATCACCTCTACTCATTCCTAAGGCACTTCGATCCCTACCCCCACTTTTACAAACTTTCACTCTACAACTCCACATGTTCCGCAAGATCCTGCTGGGACATCTTTTCACCCGAGAATGCAGACCCTTGTCAACCAAATAAAACCGAATGAAGGAAAACCACCATCTAGCAGACCTATCCCTCCTGGAATACCACCATCCTATGGTGGGCCTACCCCTCATGGGGGACAAACCCCTTTTCATGTTCTTCCCGGAGAGCGACCTCCCTTTGCTAGTCATACCCTGGTCGTTAATCCACCACTGGTAGGGGGGCAACCTTCGTCTGCCAAAAACCCTTCAAAATCCTAGGGAGTATCTTCCAGAGGCACATTTACCCAACCCCACATTGTGGGGCACTCATATCATAACCCACAAGGAGGAGTATCAAATCATGTTCCTTTTGGAACATCTTATGGACAACCTTATCCAGGCAGCATCCAAAACACCACCTAGAGTCCTTAAGGAGAACAACCTTATCCTCCCCATGGGTCTAATGTGTATTCACCTCCGGGATCTACTCCTTACCCTCCTCAAGGGAACAATGTTCATCCTCTTTCTAGGCAAGTGAATCACTCGACTTAGAATGCTCATAACCCCCCGAGTTATGCAAATGTTTCTCAGCCATCATCGAATCCTATTTATCCTGGTCAACAACAACCGTATGTAGGAGGACCTACTGGTTAAAACTATCCACCTAACCCAGTTTATGGTCCTACTAGTGTTCCTATGCCACACCAATATCATCCGCAAATTAACCGACAGCTACCTTTCCTTGCAACTTTGGATCTCCCAGACTTGTCTCGGTTAACGAATGATCCTATTTTTCATTCACCGGTTTGGCCAATTATTCCAGCTAAACTTCCTTCTGATATTCCAAAATTTGACGGAAAATCTAGCGAAGATCTAAATAACCATGTGATGACTTTCCATTTGTGGTGTTCATCAAACTCTCTCATGGATGATTCCATATGTTTTTGTCTTTTCCAGGGAACACTTAATGGCTCTGCAACAAAGTGGTATATTGAACTACCATGGGATTCTTTTCATGATTTCAACTCCCTTTCCATGTCTTTCCTCATGCATTTTCAACTACCTATTCGCTACGAGACGGGTACTGAACTCTTGACCTCCCTTCGTCAAACTGACTCCTTGCATATCTATGACCATATTCATGAGTGGAGACGACGACGAAGGATGATCAAGGTAATCATTCCTGACATATTATTGGTGGAATGGTTTACTAAATCACTTTTACCCACGATCGCTCGTGATGTAGCTATGGGTGGCGTGGTTACCAAGGAAGAAACCATCGCTCAGGCTCAATACTTAGATTTTGTTTAATCACAATCTAGTACTTTGCATGATTTGATTCTGAATGATGCTCAAGCTAATATCGATCCATCCAAGTCGTCATCCTCATCTCATGCGGACGGTGTTATCGGTTCCATCAAAGCTCAATCTACTTCCCAATCGACCACACTCTCCTCTACCTCCCCCCAAACTCAGATCTCTGAGGTGAATGTAGTTCAATCTTCCCCTTCACAACAATCTGGAGGTAAGAAGAAGACAAAAAATAAATCAAAAAATACTAATAACAATGAACAACCAAAACATCAATCTCAAACACTTGCTACCGAAAAGAAACCACAACAAAAAATGAAATTCCCGTGTATCATTTGTGGTGACGATCACTACACTCGAGACTATCCACATCGCAATGAAGTGGCCAAAATTTTCCAGGGAAATTCACAACCCACTGTGCTTACTCAGCCTTTTCTACAACAACAATCCATGGTTTCTCAAACCCCCTCTCCCGGGGGCAGTTCTAGCCATCCTCATGATGAGGCCTCGATGAGTGCACATATTTATATGTTTAATGGGATTAATTTGAATACTCTCTCTCAGACATATGACACACCAGGTAACCCTGACAAAGGAAAAGTCACTAACGGTACCGGTACTTTACTAGATCCATCACCGTCCTCTGTTAGTCCTCCATTGATTAATCCTCCATCTGGACCACTTCAGATTGAGAAACCTACGTTTGAATCTATATTACGCCCTCCTAAGAGCACTATCCATAAATTTACCTTTAATCCTAGTTCATGTTCCACCCAAAACTACAACATTGTTGAAGATTTGGCTCAAGCACCGTGTGCTATGTCTGCGTTAGAAGTTCTACAACACTACCCCAATCAATGTAGAACGCTCTTGGACACTATTGGCACTATTGATCCTGAGTCGTCCAACCATATCATGTTTAACCTGGACAATTATGCATCTCGACTCTCCCACCAACTTGCTTTCCAAGTTGATGTTGTTGTTCACAATCAACAAATCCACCGAACTATTCTAGATGAGGGAGCCTCAACTTGTGTCATGTCTTTAGCATGTTGGAAAGGTTTAAAATCACCTGCACTTAACAAATCCCCAATGATGTTACACGCATTCGATGGGTGATTTTTTCATCCCCATGGGATTTTACAGTCCCTGCCCATCCAGTTGGGTGGAAAAACTATCATTGTTGATGTCAAGGTGGTCGATGCTCCCCTCGATTACAACTTGTTACTTGGAAGAAGTTGGTTTTATGCTATGACTACCATTGCCTTGTCGATATTTCGATGTGTACAATTTCCTCATCAAGGCAAAATTTTCACTGTTGATTAGTTAGATTTCAGCACCACGAATACTCGCGCTCCTACTACCAACAACATTCCTTTCTTGGGAGACCACAAGATCACGTATGAAAGCGTTGGTGTTGGCTTATTGAAATATTGTAGCCTTATGGGTATTTTCCCTACAACACTTCCACCGACTACACATCATATTTCCACAGTCGATATGATTTCGACCGCGGCTTATCAATCTTTGGAATCATCTAACCCTTGGAATGTACCTAGTCCGTTGGAATTCGATGCACTAGGTGACACCGAGCCACTTAGTCCAGCCGAAACATCATACGTTGTTGTCCAATCCGTTTCTCCCTCTTCGGATGACCAACATCTATTGGCACCCGACAGTTACTCGATGTCATCACGGTTAAGTTCCTTATCGTTTGCGATCGACTACATTTCCCCAATTTTTCCCTTGGATGAATCTATTATGGAAATGTTGAGCATTGATGAGCTACCTCAGGATGATAACCATCATCGATCCTGTTTTCTTCCCCCTCATGAAGAAATTCGGGAAGATATACACTCTATCTCCCCTCCTGATGTCGATTTTCTATCGTCTCCCATGCCTTCGACTTCCGATGATTTGGATCCGGTAGTTGACATGGTGATCTCTTTAGTAGGGTTATTAGAGCCTTCTCTCCTTACCCCTATCACAACCCTCGACATGTGTTCCTTCCAGAGTGATTTTCTTCCATCTAGTGAAGATCTCTTGGAAGCCATGATCGAGTTTTGTCCCTTGACATGGTGTTCTTCCAGAGAATTATTCTCTTGGAAGCCATGATCAAGAAGAGGTCACGAGCACAGTTTCTCTTCTCTGTGGAAATCTCGTTTAAAAATGAAATAGAGGCCTTGAGCATAGTTTTCCTCTCTGTAACAAGCTCGTTAAAAAATGAAACAACAATCTGGGGATTGAACCCAGAGCCCTAAGCATAGTTCTTTTTCTGTGTCAAGATTGTTAAAAAATGAAACGGTCACCTCTTTTGAACCTTCATTTCATCCACCCTTATCCTTTTTCTCCATCTAGTAGAGAAATTGGTGAAAACCTCAAAGTCGGTGAATGAATTGAAGTTTGGAGGGCATGTCTCCAGCCTTTGATGATCATTCTAGAGTTAATCCCCTAACTTTCAAGTTGGGGGCATACCGAGCTTAGTCTTTGTTCTTTCTCGTGCTCATAAATACATGAGAATGCAACCGGGTAAAATTTTATCTCTTTTTCGGACCCGCATGGATATACGAAAAAGGAACCCCTTGGAGTTTTCTTTCACCTCTTTTAAAACTCTCTAAACATGAAAATATTGCCAAGTGATCTTGCTCCCTTTCCCACTCATTAAAAGGTTTGAAAGGGCGTCTTTTGAGTGATAATTTATCTCTTTTTCGGCCTCGCAAGACTAAAATTACAAAAAAGGACAACATTGGAGTCATCTTTAAGTTGTTTTCAGACTCTCTAAAAATGAAAAACCACTGAGTTTACTTTCTCTGGACTCGTTAAATAATCATACATTGAAGGGCTCATATGAGACCAAACCCTTAATTCTTCCAGTTCGTTAAACAAAGGAAGAGGGACTTACCGAAGGTGAGTCATATCGAGCATGTGTTACCCTCCTCGATCTCGTTAAAATAAAAAGAGGTACTTGTCTATCTAGATGGGGGAAAAACTGAAAGAAGCAAGCCAAGCAGTTTTTTAAGTACACTACTAGTAACTCTTATGGTCGCCCTTGAACACGACACTTTGTATTTGCACGCATTGTAATCCACTGAACCTCTGCACTGAGCCAATCCTCTCAATTTATTTTACTCCTTTGGTTCACCCGATGAAAGTCACCGTATCCACTACATTATCGTGTTTTGGTCCATGTCAAGTTTCTGTTGTTGTGCCTCAGTGTTCAAGGGAAGTATCTGCCTCGAGAGTCAACCATCAAAAATATCTTGTTTCAATACTCGTGTCATTCCATGTTCATTTGATCTACCAATTGCATCTCTCTGACTGTTTCGTGTCGTTGATGGGGGATACATCAAGGCCCTCCTTCGACGAGTCTATTCCTGTCAACTTAAGCACATTATCTTGGAGCTAGAATGAGAAACGAGTTAGTACCTTGGGACCTGTATGCCTCAATGATAGGATTCCTCATGTTCGACAGTGGGTTTACATCATTGACCCCTGATCGGATGATTCCATGGATGTTCCACTTCAGCTCATTCATTCACATTCGTTGCGATGTACTAGAGTACCTTGGGAATCATTGACATCAATGGTGATCTCCCTCGCGCTTGTTAACGGTTTACATCATTGACCGGTAATCAAGTGGTTTATGCCATGTTCGACATCAGGACATCTATTCACATGGTTAGATTCGTACTACATCGAGATCGGTAAGAAGACCCTAGGTTGAGTAATCACTCTTATATGTACTTTTCCCAGGTTGTGAAGGAGTTCTTTTGGACTATGACACATATACTATTACATAGATCCACTTTGTATTGGCTGTGGCTATGTCTTGTCATCTCGTAGATCCACTGTGTATTCTTCATGGCTACAATCAGTTCAAGTCATAGGAGTATAGATCCAAATTGTATCTTTAGTGGCTATACCTTTGGTCAATATAATTATGGATCCGTAGTGTATTTTATGGTGGCCATACCTAAAAAGTCTTTATCACTCTAGCATAGGTATGTCTACCTTGGGTTTTGAAACATGTCATAATATTTGTTTGATGGTTGTGTGTAGCTTTTTTTGGTTTCTCTGCATCCATACCCTTGCTTGAACAAGTCTACAAAGTACTTCAGTCATCATTGTATTTTAACTTTGTACTTTGGGGGGAAATCTATTACACCTCAAAATTACTCACTTCGATAGTGTCGCATGTGTCGTCATTACTAGTGTTGTAAGTGTCACATCTTGTCTGCAAGCGTTGCATATTGACTATAAGTGTTGCAAGTGTCACAAACATCATACTTCCATATTTCCTATAGGGACACTCAAGACACCTCAAAGACTAGTTTTGAGGAAGATAAATCAGCTGATAAGAAGTACAAGCCTTTTGCCATTGGAAAAACCACTCAAATATGGATTTTGGAGAGGAGTGCTCCCCTACCCACTGCTAGGGAGGGTTGGTGCTCCCTAAGCCTCTTTGGGGGAGTGTTTGAGTGCCCTGTTCACCCTTTTGGGGGAGTGCTACCCTTTTCTAAGCAAATTTTGGGTTTGTTGAGACAAATAAGGGAAGAATCCCTCAATTCATGAAGGCAGTTGGATTCAAATAGATGGTCAAGGCATGATATTAGGGAAGATCCTCAAGTGAAGGAGAGGAATCCTCAACTTATCCCAAAAATCTCTCAAGTGGTTGGGCCTCTCCAAGGTTATATAAGGAGGCCTTCTCATGGTGAAAGGTACATGGAGGAGAAACTAGAGATTGATACCAAACTTATGATCTTGTAAGTGGTATGAACATGGAAAAGATTGGAGATGTGAAACTTATGATCTCATGAGTGAGATATCATCAAAGAAATCAGTGGAAATTACTTGAGCAAAGGGGTTGGATAAGGAGAACTGGAAGAATCTGTTGCACCTTCATTCAAAGGATTGTAAGTACTTTTACTTGTTCTCATTAATAATCAATGCTTGGCCTATTTATTTCAAACTTGTGCTTGTTCCATATGAGTTTGTCTACAGTAGATGGATCTATGATTGAGCTAATATCAGTAGAGTAGGAATCCCATTGTATCTTTGTTTTTCCTACAGGATCTATCAGGGAGCTCAGGATCGAAGCTCAACTAGGACTTTGCAAGGACAAATGTCGATAATAAGGTACATATCTTACTCCTTCTCTTTCATTCATTAGCTTGATTAGATATAAAAGGATGTCAGTGTCCATGTTAAGCACTTTTCTGTCTTGGCCTTAAGATTCTAGAAACCAAGAGGGAATCCACTTGTCTGCAGGGGAGTTCACCTACAACAGTCTCCTTTCCTTCTGTGTGTAGGTCCTAACAGACCCACAAGCTATTCCTGGGCGCTTCCAAAACTCCAAGTCTCAAGCGCTAGCCCCTTTTTCATTAGCCCTTTCCTTCATAAGACCATGGGCTATGAACTCATGGAAAAATGTGATTGCGGGCATGGGAAAGAGTGTTTTAGGACAACCCGCTTTTCTCCCCACAATTGAACTCCAACTGCCACACATCACTTTGTTAAAGCTGTGGTATAAATTGCAACCCACTCTTAGATTTTTAACATCCGAGCAAGTTCTGGCCCCACAATCCATCTCATCCGAAAATCTCCAATCCCTTGGCAATGATCCATGATCAACGACTGCTATCTATCCTCATTCCACACACAATCCCATATCTACACGATCTATTGACACGTAGCTCCCTTCCAAATCAACGGCTACAGTTGATTCCAGCTCTCCGACCCTCGGGAGTTTCAACTCTCAACTTTTTGCTTTTCCTGTATGGAAATCTTTCAGAGTGGAAGATCTATTGACACCTGTCGTCAACAACTGGATGGTTTTGATGAACTCCAACTCTCTGGCCTTCGGGAGTTCTCACATCTCCACACACACAAATATCCAGAGTGAATTTTCCCAAAGTGATAGATCTTCTCCCACTCCTCCTCTCTGAATCAACAACCATGATTATCTTCGAGACTTCGGATCTTTCTGACCAAGACCAGATCAACGATACTTCGACCTCCTCCTCGATCGATGATCAATATCTCCTTCGGGACTTCAGCACTTTCATCCTTTGCTTTCCTCCGGAGTGCTCCATACTTGGAGTTCTAGATCTAGCGCCACGTGTCCACTTTCAGATCAACGAACAAGATTTACTTCAGTTGTTTCTCCTCCTCCTTGTCCACAAACTTCTGAAGTTGTGAATCTTATGCCACCTATTCTCCTTGACGATGGATGGTCCCAAATCACTTTGGGACTTCGGGACTTTGACAAGTCCACTTCTCCTACGCATACAAGGGTTAAGTCTCGTGCACTTACCCTCGAATCCAACGGTCGCTGGTCCTTCACGCTCAAACCTAATAGATGGGATCCGTTCCTCTCCTCTGTGCTTCCTTTGTTTTGCTGGACGCTGATCTAACGGTCCAAGCTCCTCCCCATAACCAATCTGATGGTTGTTGTTGCCCCTCCTTCTAAGATTTTGACTTTTTCGCCTTGGAAGCTTTTGTCAGTGTTCCAAGGCTTTGGCCTTTGACCTTTCTCCTGTGAGTCCACCTCTTGGATCTCATCTTCACTCTCGTAAGAATTATCTCTTCTAATATTTTCGATTTACTCAGACTCCTAAGGGTCTCGACCCTTCTATTTCCTTTCAAAGGAAAACTTTGTGCCCTCTTGGCAACCTTCTTCGCAAAGCACACCTTGCTGAGCATTTTCTACATAGTGTTCAACAACTCTGTGAGTATATTCCTCTGATACTCTTCTCCCTAAAATCGAAAAATATTTCTCTCTGTGCACACTTGCACTCGCTTGATGCCCACTTGGAAGAGACCTACATATTTCTCAGTGACTCTATCTCTCTCTGAACTCAACACATAGTTATTCCTGTGAACTCTTTGCACTTTTGTTGATGAAGGTTCAATGATATCTCTCATGAGATTCTCTGTGGTTAACTTACCTCTGTCAATGCACTCCTTGTGGACAATGTGCACTCCTTGCACTCGAAAACTCAAATAATAGAAACAATTGAAAATTATTCAATACTTCACCAGTTTACGCATTCAAACCAATCTGATTTAAGAAAATGTTCAGATTTCATTTTCTTTCTGAGATATTCTCTGCTCTGTAATAATTTTTTAGCACTAGCCCCTTTCTCTCAGTCCCCAACCCATGCGACCATGGTTCGTGACCAAGCGCTAGATCACTAGGTGCTTACTCGGGCCTTCAACCTTTGACTTCGGAAGATTTCAAAGCACCACACAACAATCTCTCGGAGTTCAGATTATTGAACTCACTAAGTAAGGTGGATCAATCATACACGTCTACTCATCATCTGAGGACTGACACTCACTATGGAACCTCAGGTGTCTGAGTTCTAGGACTTCAGAGCTTCGGAGGATCTCGCATCCACACATCCAAACTATTAATCTCCGAACATTCCCAATCACCCTTGGTGACGTCATTACATCACATCACTTATCGTTTTCCAATTGCAGGGGCATGCAATGATGGTTTGGAGAAACATGCCTTTCGTCTTGCAATTCTTCTAGCGCTGACACGTAACCCCTCAGTGAAACCGGGGTTTGGATTGCGGGATTGCCTTGGAGAATTAACTCCCATGCAACTTGGATCCTCGCAATTCCTCATGGCCATCGATCTTCATGTATCCTGATCAACCCCAGTGGGGGTCCTCCGACCTTTAACTTCGTTATGTAACCTCGGGGTCCCACTAACCATGCTCATACGAAATGCCACGTGGTGGAATACTAGCGACTGAATCATGGCCCAATCATATGGGTGTCACACGTCACGTTCCATATAGCATTTCAACCTTCCACAAGTTCGAAACCCACTGACACGTGGCACACATCCCATGTGTCCACATCCATCCAAGTGACGTCATCATGACTCACTACTTCAGCTCTTCGAGAGTTTTCTCCCTTCACTACTACGTTTTACCTTTTAGCATTGGCTTGATCCAACGGTCGAGCTCTCCTTTCCAGATCTACAGTGTAGATCCACTTTGGAGATTTAGGCTTCGACCCTTCTCTTGTTTCTAGTATAAAACTTCACAGAAGTTGTGACGTCCGAAGGGATTCCAGGTTAGCTCTTCTGCACATTCCCCATATCTGACGGTCATAAGGGATTTCCCTTCCTTCTAAACAGATCCTACGACACAGAACAAACTCTGTTACTCTGTGGATTTCATGGCTAACTACCTTGCAACATTACCAGATATGATGGTCATGAAGGATTCTCCTTCTCCCAAACAGATCCTAAGGTCCACATTACTCTGCGCCCCAATACCACTTCTGTCATGGTTTTATGACACCGCTACTCCTCCTGAGATTCATAACATGACCAAGGTAACTTCTTGGCACTCAGGAAGGTTCTGAGGTTTGAAATTGGTCCTCCAGACACAATTTCCTCTTGAAACCTTGGGTCCAATGACCACTTATCTAGTCCATTCAGGATCAATGTTTGAAACCTTGGCTTTGAGCATGAATTTTGTCCATTTCGACAACAATTCTTTCCAAAAAAATTTCTTCGACTACCACTAACATGGCTCGTTCAGGCTCAATATTGTAACCATTCTTTGATACCAATTTGTAACATCTTCAACAACCCACAGGTGAGGCAATGCTACCAATGCAAAACATTCACATATAAATATATAACATGCATTTTAATCGAGATAAAACACATAAAACATAGTTACTTCTACCATACATTATCAATCGGATTAATAGTAGTTCATATACGCAACATAATACATGATAACATTCAAGCATCCCATACATGCATAACATATAAATTAAGCACAGACTGATACTTATCTTTTCAACTGGAATAACACCACCAACTACCTGCAAACCTTCCATGAACCTCCCAGCCTTAGACCACATTGCTCATCACTCTCAGTAGTAGGTCACCCCCGAGCTGGGACTATGCTCCACCGGGCTAGGGAATCCTAGGCTAGGCAAGGTCAACAGGAAGACACACAGTCTATGAGGAAGGATTCTCTCCCAGGAGCCACTTATGCTCACTTCTCACAGGCTCTCATTGCCCACATGCCTGTACCACCCCAGGAGTATACACCTTCACTATCACACAGGACAATCCTTCGGCTGCTAAACCTCCCTTGCCTTGGGTTTCAACAACAGGTCGGACCATAATTCTCCAAGCTCTATGGTTGCTACAAGACCCCTTCCAGGATTTCTCACTTCCTCCACGAACTCTCTCGCCTAGAGAGATTCGTTCATAGGCTTGAAAAACTTCCTCTTCAACCACAACCACCTCCCTCACCTGGAGAGAGTGTTGCACACAGGCCTGACAACCTGATTCTTCATCTTCGTTCAAACACAAGGAGGAAAATAGTAAGGCTCAACAAGGAACAGATGAAGACAACAATCAAACTCAGCCAAGGGACTGCATGGCTACAAAAACCCACAGTTATAAGACAAACAACATAGAAAATTATGATATGCTCAAGTTTCACAGAAGACACAACTCAGTCTACGGGTTCTCATTGGGTTCATGATGTGTGACTATGTAGAGGTCGAATAGGTTAGACGACGAATCAGTCCAAGGGTTTTTCCCACTGGTTTCAAGGTGCGTGACTAGAGAACAAAACACAGGGGTCGAGTGCAGAGGCAAAACGATTCTCGGGAAATATTCTAGCGAACTCAGGTGGAGTATGGAAGAATTGCAGAATGAATCAAGTGAAGGATGGAAGAATAACCTACGAACCCTGAACACAACTGACACTTAAGATTTTAACTGCATACACCCAGGTCGACACTTTTCTTCCTGGAGCTGCATGCATTCCTTTTTGCACACATTCCTTTTCAAATAACTTAGGACACCACTTGGTCAATTGACCACCTTAGCCTTTAGGAAATAATAATAAATTATTATCCCCTTTAAAGGTAAGCCCCCTATATTAGACCCTAGGCCCACACACTTAGCCTCCTCCCTTAAACAACCTCGTGGAAGATTATTCCCCCATCACTCTTTCTTCGTGGTCGGTCGACACACAACAATGTTTATATTTTATTAATGATCTGCATAATACATATTTAAAAATCAGGCTCCTGGTCTTTAACACCTAGGCTCTCTGTCCTAAATAACACATAATCCCACCATCTTATATACACTTGGCTCACCAGCCTATAAACATGATTTCAATACATAATATAACTAGGGCACTTCCTTGCGGTATTACACATTACATGCCCATGGACCTAATAGGCTGGCTTAGGATGAGACCCCATATCCACCAACTAGGTCTTGAGTTTTATTCTATTTTATGGGTCCCTCCTTTTTCTTTGCTGAGAATCCCTTTATTGATTTCTCGGGGATCCCCAGGAAAAGAATCTCAAGGTTTGATCTTGGCTTTTAACTTTTTCCAGCTACTTTTACCCTTTGGGATTTTATCCCCTTCTTCCCACAAGGCAAGGTACAACCCTTACTAGCTTGGAAAATCCAATGCTTGAACCAATGTAGGGGATATATGAGAGGTAAAGAGATGAAAAGTGATAAGTATGGATAGAATGGACGATGACCTTTCATAGACCCACCTAGTGGAAAATCATCCCTAAGGGAACCAACTTGCTAGGGCACTCTATCATCCCACCTAGGTATGGACAAGTTAAAAGGCATAATGTCCAAGCAAAAATCATGAAGAAAAAGAGAATTAAATTCACATATTCAAATTCTTTGAGAATCAGAGTGACACATACCATGACACCCAGACTCATTAACTCATGGAGAAAGACCCACAGCTACTTCAGAACCAGGTCGATGGGATGGATGTTACTACTGTTGACAGAATGGAGGCAATGAAGAAAAAGGATGGGCCCTCCAGGGCCAAGCTCAAGTCAATATGGATTTTTTTTCTCCATGTCTAGGACCCATGGGAATTGAGAAATAATCTCCTTAGTTATCCCTAGGATAGGGGATAACATCTGGCTCCAACTCGGGGACATGTTCTCACTGTAGAGTGTGAACCTCAACATATCCAGTATGGCCTGTGGCCTTCTAGATCTCAACATAAACAATTAGTAATCATTTGAGGTGGTGATATCACCCTTGGATCATATATAATAAAATGAAATACAAGTAAGCAATCATATATACAAATGGAAATACAACTACTCTAGCATGAAATGTAGATGGTATATATAATGAATGCAAAATGCCTACCTACTTACCTATACTTACCTGTCATGCTGCTGGAGGGTAGTAACACTTGATATGTATAACATTCACAGGTAGCTTCAAAACTTCTCCTTCAAGGGTTCCCAAATTGAACGCGTTTGTTCCTGCATGAGTAATGATCCTGTAGGGACCTGTCCATAGTCCATCCAAGTTCTTGTGCATACCAGGTTTCTCCCTTATTTTGTCCCATAACAATACTAAGTCTCCTTCAGTGAAATCCCTTTCCTTTGCCTTGTGGTCGAAGGTGTTCTTGATTTTCTCCTAGTTTCTTTCCATTTGGCTTAGGGAAACTCTTCTAGATTCATCCAATTCTACTAACTGGTTAATTTTCCCTTGGATTGCTTCCCCCTCAGTGGTGTATTGTTGAACAAAACAGAGGATGGGGATTTGGAGATTCACAAGAATTTTGTCTTCTAACCCATATACTAGTTCAAACGAGGTATTTCTTGTTGAGGTCTTTGTTGTTATTCGATCTGCCCATAAAGCATACTTAATTTTGTTGTCCCAAGACCTTTTGTTCTCCCACACAACCTTCTTGATGATGTTCATAAGGTTCTTATTCCTTGATTCTACCAATCCGTTCCCTTATGGGTAATAGTTCGAGTAATGAGATAGAAAAATGCCATATTTGAAACAAAATTCTACCAATGCAAGAGAGTTGAAGGCTTTGGCATTGTCAGTGGTAATATTTGATGGGACCCCAAATATTTTTATGATTCTTTCCTCCAAAAATTTGATGAATACTTCCTCAGTGGCTTTCTTTGTGGGAATAGATTCCAACCACTTGGTAAAATAATCTGTGGTTGTCAAAATCCAGTGGTAATCGTTACTTGAATTGTCTTTAAACTCCCCAATAAAGTCTAATCCCCACTGTTGAAAAGGAGATTCTACTACTACAGGTTTCAAAGTTTGTGCCAGGATATTTTGTTTACTAGTAAAGTATTGGCAAGGTTGGCATGATCGTACATATCGGTGAGTATCAACGAATAGTGTTGGCCAATAATATCTAGCTCTTAATAACTTTTGTACAGTAGTACAGGCAATGAAGTGTCCACCACAATGCCCATAATTTAATTCTTTCAACAACTAATTGGCTTATTCTTGGTTCACACATCTCAGTCAAACAATACTTCATAGCTTTAAGTCTCATGGCCCTTATTTTATAGTCTACTAGAGGGTATGGGCATGATAAATTCTTAAAGTAGTATATTATGTTGGAATACCATTCATCATGTTCTAACTCACTTACTACCATGTTTATTTGTTCGCTTTCTCCCATTTGTATGGCCTCTTGGTTGCTTTCAGTCAGCATTTGGGATAAACCTTGTCCCTTTACAATCTTAGTGGGATTTATTTCTAAATCATACTCTTGGATCTTGGAAACCCACTTACCCCTAGTACACATACAATCTTGTTGTGATAAGACATATTTTATTGTTGGGTAAGGGAAATAAGCCTTAATCTTATTATAACCCACATAGTTTCTAAAGTGATTAAAGGATTTCAGTAAAGCGTAAACTTTCTTCTCAGTAATTGAATAGTTCAGATTTGAATCCCTAAGGGCTTTACTCATGAAAGCGATGGGGTGTTCATGGTTGTCAACATCTTTCTGCAACAAGACACTTGGAATAGTATCTTGAGAGGCAAAAGAGAATATTATGAAATCCTGTGAATAATCAGGACTAACCATAATTGGGGCTTGGGAGATGGCATATTTTATGTCTTCAAAGGATTTAATGGCCTTGTGATCCCACTCATGGGTTTTATTCTTTTGGCAAAGTTTGGGACAAATTTTCGAATGAAGTTTATTTTTCCGAAAAAAGATTGTAGAGATTTTTTGTTAGTTGGGGGGTGTACATCCTTGATAGATTGGATCCTTTCTGGGTCTATAGAAATTCCCCCTTCTGAGGATATGTGTCCCAATAGTTTTCCCTTATCTATCCCGAAAAAGGACTTCTTAGGGTTCAAGGAGATACCATACTTTCTACATCTTTCAAAAACAATTATGAGGTGTGAGATGTGGTCTCTCCTTTCCTTTGATACGACTGTGAGATCATCTTGGTAAATTTCTATGATTTTCTGAATGAGATCCCTAAAAGAAACGCCCATCACTCTTTGAAAGGTTTCATTTGCATTCATAAGGATGAAAGGCATTCTTAAGTACATGAATGTTCCCCATGGTGTGGTAAATGTCGTTTTAAGTTGGTCTTCTCTTTTGAGAAACACTTGGTTGTATCCATAAAATCCATCTAGCATGGACATCATGCCTGCCCCTGTAACCCTTTGTAACAAATGTTCCATATTTGGGAGGGGGTAGTTGTATTTCAAAGATAGTTGGTTAAGGTTTCAGAAATCTACACACAAGCGAATATCACCACTTTTCTTTCAGACAACTACCAAATTTGACATCCATGATGAATATCTAATGGGAGATATGATGCCAACATCGACCATATTTTGGAGTTCCTTTTGTATCTGGTTTTCCAACTTCGAGTTAATATGTCTTAACTTTTGTCGGAAAGTTTGGCTCCTTCTCTGAAAGCTATAACATGTTGGATGAAATCATCCCTATAAGCCTTCAACTCATCATAATTCCAAGCAAAGGTATATTTGAATTCTCTTATGAGGTCTAATATCTCAATTCTCTCCTTTTCAGTAGTACCTTTCCCTATTTTGACCATTCTTGGATCCATCTCAATGCCGATTTTGAATTCTAAGGCTTCATCTATTTGTTTCTTGGGGTTTTTTCCTTTGTAAACATTGTGTCTGTCAAAGAGGTGTTCTAAAGGGACACACTCTTTTGGAAAAGTGTTATTTTGCAGGTTTACTACATCTAGGTCCATGGAATCAGCTAGGAAGTTTACTTGTGAATCGGTGAATTCTCTACTATTTTCCATGAACATAAAGATTTGGTCATCATATTCAAAGACTTGCTAATTTTCCAAGTTATCAAAGATCGACGGTATAAACAAGACTTCTATTTTGCATAGGTTTTGGAGGGGACCATCTCAAGGTTGTAAGGTGGATTTCGAGACAGCCAAGGCATCCGCCACATATTTTTCTTCTCGGGGAACTACTTCGATTAATAGTATCTCAAAGGATTTGGTAATGGATCTTGCGAAGTCACGGTACCTTTTCAATATTTTATTCTTGGCAACGAAGTCTAACAACACTTTTGATACTATTAAGTCTGAATCTCCTATAACCTTCAAGTGTGTGACACCTTTGTCGATTGCTAAGTTGAGGCCTATAATCAAAGCTTCGTGTTCAAAAACGTTTTTTATACAATGATATTCAAGTATATAGGAGTAATAAAAATTTTCCTTGGATGGGGTTGTGGGGAAAATACCAGCTCTCGAGCCAGAACTCGAATGAGCTTTGTCAAATTCCAAAGTCCATATTCCCCCAGGTGTTTGGGTAAACTCATCCTTTGAATTTCCCCCTTGGATAAACCAAATTTCAATCCCATTGTTTACACAAAGGATCTGATTATTAGGTTCCTCAAGAGTTTCAATAAGGAAACCTGTGATGGGTTCTTTGTGAAGGGTAAAGAATCCTCCTTCGGGGTGAGGTATGACAACTTTGGACCCTTGGTCTTGGAATATTTCGGTCAAGTTTTCTATCAGTTCCTTACAGAGTAGGATTCCCCAGTTTCTTAAAGTGTCTATCACTAAGAAATCAATAATTAAAGGGGCATTAAGACAAGCATGGAAGGAAACACTCAGATCCTTAATGATGCCTCGTGTAAAACCACCTTGTGTGTTTGGTTGTGATATACTTAGGCCTAGCTGGTGCATAACCCTTTCGGTCATAATATTTCTAGGGGTATCTGGGTCAAACACACAATTATGGAGAAGGAAATCACTAATTTGGAGGGTAACATAAAAGGGTGCAAGTTCTCCATATTTTTTTCCCATGTTCCCAACTTGGTAGACAACAGAGAACTCCTCTTCAAAATTATCTTCCTCATCGATTTGTGAAAGGGATTATTCAATGTCTTCAACCTCAGGGTTCCTAAATGTTTCTTGAGTGGGTTTCAAATCCTCAAGAGGCTCATTTTTCTAAGATAACAAGGAATCATCTTTCATGTTTGAGAAACTTGTGCTCCATTTTCTAGGGAAAGCATTATATTCTACCTCTAGGATCTCTGGGAGTTTATGCTTAAGCTCTACCATTCTCTCCCCATTTGGTTCCCAGATGTCATTATCATTAAAGAAGTTAACCTGATGGATGGGATTTATGAACCTAAGGTTCTCCTCAATTTGGAAAGCATCCTCTTAGGCCTTTTCCAGGCTTGTAGTTGATCGATCCTTGAGGGTAAATTGTAAAGTTCCTTCTAGGAGTCTAGGTAATGATGGAGAATAACTCCTTTTGGGAGAAAATTTGGTGGAAGTTTTCTAATGAGAGTTTTGAACCTATCATTGAATTCCCTAATGTCTTCGTTGGTCTGTTTGCAAACTTCAAGGTATTGAGAATAAAATAAGGCCAAGCTTTCTTATTTACCCCAACTCTTCATGAAATCTTGTTTCAAATAATTAGGAGTTTTGATGCTTCCACTCGGGAGACTATTGATCCTAATTCTGGCACTTCCGGTGAGTGAGTTCAAGAAAAGTGTCATAAAGGTGTCAGGGTGTTCCTGTCCTGATTGATGAAATTCATACTCCTCACAAAATTTGGTCCAATTTGAGTTTCCATAAGATCCCACTTCTCCCAAGAATTTAGGTATCTAGGAATTGGACTTTTTTGAGAGACCATGTAATCCACCTTGGGTGTTAGCTAAGTCCAAAGGGAAAAAAATTTCTTCGGGAGACCATTTAGGAGGGGCCATGGGGGAAATAGGAACTACAAGAGAAGAAAGTGTGTACTGGCATCCTCTACGAGTCATCATTTGTGGAGTCACCGGACAATATTCTTGAGATTATAAAAGCAATGAGGGGATAACCCCAAGTGGAGTCGCTAGATAAGCTTTGAAAAGTAAAGGATATTGAGGAATGGATTACCAAAAAGTGTCGTATTTGAGGAGAATTGACTCAGTGTTCCCCGACAACGGCGCCAAAATGTTATCGTGCAATTTGTACTTGCCGAAATTCAAAGGAAAGTGATCACTAAATTTGTGTAACAAGAGGTTGTCCTATCATTGTAACCTAAACAAGACACCTCTTTCTCTTTAGGGGTAGTACCCAAGGGAAGATGTCCTCAGTGACCCAGGGGTTTGATAAGGCTAAGGTAAGAGTATCAAGAAAGTGCCACCCCTTTCACAGATCACTCCGATCAGAAAGTCCCAAGGGTTTTAATAAGTTGAAGCAAAGTATTACTTAAGTGTTCCTTCCCAAAAGAAGACAACAAGAAAAACACTATTTTCAAGTACCAATTGATGTTAATGATTCATAAAACGATAGAATTTCAATAAAATCATAAGCTAATATAAAATATGAAGAAACAAAAATATTTATAGCAACAGTGTATATATAGTAATAGATTCACAATTATGCCTCAATAAAGCTTCCATAATGACCAAAAATGATAACCTAAAATTGGCAAAGTGCTAGTATTTGTCATAAGCAATGAAGGCAATGTAAAATCATCTTTAAAAATTGCTTTTAATGTGATTTTGCTGCTGTTATAGATGGCTGTAGAATTTGTTTGCAACAACAACAAGATAGTTAGGTGAGTAGTCCAATGTAATGTTAGAAATGGTTAGTAAATATATTGAAGTAGATGGTTTAAAGGTTTTTTTAGTCAATCAATCACTTTGTAAGATATGAACTAGTGCGTTTAGGGTAAATGGAGTCATTATTGCAGCAAAAATTCTTAGGGGAAACAAATGATAATGGGTGAGCTAAAGAGAAGAGGGAGGATGGTTGAGGTGTTAGTAACCTAAGGCCTCAATCATCCAAAACCCTAGAAGGAAAAAATTACTAGAAGTAGGTAACCCTAGGCCCTAGCAATTTTCCTTCTTCTTTAGATCAAACTTGAAATAAAATATGAGAGATTTAATGAAGCAATAGTACTAGAGAGATACTAAGGTAGGGCTCTAGTATATCCTTCAAGGAAGGTGTCTTCTAGCAAAATCAAATAGGTGAAGAGTTATTAAGAGAAGGACATTAACATGTGCTTTTCTCCTAGGGTTTCACACTAGCAATTTCATAATATTATAAATGAACAAGTAAAATATACCATAACCATTCAAAACAAAGAAGGATTTCATATTTCTACTTACTTCACCAAGAATAATCTAGTCACAATCCCTAGTTTAAGACTTTCCACCATGAAAATGCAAAAATACACCAATAAAAGCTCCCTCCAAGAGTTGTGCACCACTTAGTTCAACCAATAAGCCTTAAAAGAGGCCGAATTTCAAACCTCACACTTATGTGAGTAAAAGATGATGAATAAAAATGAGAGTTCGATCTCTTATTTATACAATAAAAATGACCTTTAATTACATTTTAGGTCAAAAAAGGCCGACATGGCCAATTTACATGAAAAATCTAGTTTTACATAAAATTGACAAATAAAACCCTAAATTCATGTTTTTAGGGTGACTTCATGGTCCTCCTAGGGTGATGTTGGCCTCCCTCTTGGAAATCTAGGCCTCCAAAGTGAAACGATGGGGCTCACAACCCCTCAGGAACTGCCACACGTGCCAACCAAAGTTGTCCTCATGCTGGATACCTCAATTGGATGATGTCAAGGGCCTTCAAGGGACAACGTCATGGTGGGAGGGTAAGAACCCCATGGGTCCAGGCCTACGAAGTCCCTCTGGTGGAATGTCCTCCCTTTTCTCCGGTGCAAGCCTCCAATATATCTATGGCCCCTAGCTGGGGTCTCAAAATTCATCTGGAGGGATTTTATCCCTATGGAGGTCTGAGTTAATCATCTCCCCATATGTACCTGCCCATTGGGCATGGTCCTGTAACAAGAACAAGTACACCCTCCATGGATTCATAAGTCATAGGGATCATAGTAATGCCAATCACATCTAATAATCAAGTTACTCAAACATGTTCATAAAACCTTCATTTTCCTAGACAAGTGCTCAAAGAAATTATTCCATTCTACAAGCTAGGTTTGGAGAGGGTTTCAGGATGTCCTATTGGGATAATTCTCCTTAGGTGTGGGGTATTTCCAGGTGAAGACCAATCTAGGTCATGTAAATGTATGAGATGGTGTGGGGGATGTTTGGGCAAGGGGTGCAATGATAAAAGGGAAATGCAAGTCTTACATGTGGGTACCTCTGTAGAGGGTGAGGTGCACCTTGTCATGGATGCAATTGTTTCCTAGCCCATTCAATGCCTTTTTACTCTTTGTATTATTTATTTTTCTTTCAAGAGAATAGCTAGAGGAAATTGCCCTGGCGTGGTGACCAGTGGTGACAACGTTACCCACAAGAATTTCACGGAGATGAGAAGGTTGGCTCGTGATGAGACCCCCTTTCTCTGGGCTATGTCACCAAGAGCTAGTACCCTGGCGTGCTGACCAGATGAATAGTAGTGTCATATCGTTACATACCCATGGACCTAATATGCTGGCTCATAATGAGACCCCCTATCCACCAACTAGGTCTTGAGTTTTATTCTATTTAATGGTCCCTCCTTTTTCTTACTGAGAATCCCTTTATTTCTTTCTCGAGGATCCCTGGGTGAAGCATCTCAATGTTTGATCTTGGCTTTTAACTTTTTCCAGCTACTTTTATCCTCTAGGCCTTTATCCCCTTCTTCCCATAAGGCAAGGTACAACCCTTACTAGCTTGGAAAACCCAATGCCCGAACCAATGTAGGGGATAGATGAGAGGGAAAAATATGAAAAGTGATAAGTATGGACAGAATGGACGATAACATTTCATAGACCCACCCAGTGCCAACTCATCCCTAAGGGAACCAACTTTCTAGGGCACTCTATAATCCCCCTAGGCATGGACAAGTTAAAAGGCATAATGTCCAAGAAAACATCATAAAGCAAAATATAATTAAATGCACATTTTAAAATGCTTTGAGAATCAAAGTGACACATACCATGACCCAGACTCATTAACTCATGGAGAAATACCCACTGCTACTTCAGAACCAAGCCGATGGGATGGATGTTGATGCTGGTGACAGAATGGAGGAGCTGAAGAAAAAGGATGGGCCCTCCAGGGCCAAGCTCAAGTCAATATGGATCTCAGTTCTCCATGTCTAGGACATGTGGGCCTCGAGACATAATCTCCTAAGTTATCCCTAGGATAGGGGGTAACAAATCCGATCACACATTGGTGATGGTGGCATGTCCTTACGCGGGGTTGGATTGAAAAGGATGTCTGAACATCCTCTTTACACTTGATGAGTCACCAGATGCAAGAGGTAATATCAATGTTTTGTTTAAATTAATATAGTTTCATTTTATTGTCTTACTTAATTAGAATAAAATTAATTCTAACACGTTCTTTAACTTGTTTTATTAAATTATTGTTGTGTACTATATATTTTGTAGATATTGGCACATTCATTAGGGACATGCCTCCTCCCCCACCATATGACTATGAGGAGATGATGCCTGAGGCCATGGCGGGTCAGGGTCCTCGAGTGCAGATTCCTAGTGGCATGCGTCGTAGTCCAGATACTAGATTCAAGTTGGAGTTGGGAGACTGACTTTGTGCACTTTTGGCTGAGGTGGGAGTCTACCCTATGTTGATGCAAGACATCAAGGCATATCCTATTATCTTGGATCTTTGGAGGGAGTTATTGCATGATATGATGCCTCTTATGCGTCATATCATCAGCACTGCCAGGATACTAGCAGTGAGGAGGGCTCGCAATGATACACACTCTTGTTCTAGTACCCATTCGTCCAGTGCCCCATCGATTGATGAGGGTGGCCATGATCCTTCCCCACATCCTCCTCCTCCTCCTCCTCCTCCTCCTCCTCCTTCACCTCACCAATATCATGAGTAGGAAACACATATTCCTCCTCCTCCTTCACGTCACCCAGATGCAGACAACACCTATTCCTCCACTGCCTATTTCTAATCAGAGAGTCGACCAACCACTTCCTCCTGACCATCCATCATCTTCTACTATAGACCATGCCTCCACTACTATTGTAGACATGATTATCTCATCGAATGGACCATATATGTTATAACAATTTTTTGACTTGTTCATGATATATATATATATATATGTTGATGTGTATATTTTTAGGTCATGTTAGATATGTTTGTTAAATGTACTTGATAGATGTGTATGTTATAACAATGTTTGTTAGATGTGCATTTTTCCTATTGATCATGATGATGTACTTAAATAATTTATATGTTGATGTTGATGTGTACATTGTTAGGTCATGTTAAATATGTTTGTTAAATGTGCTTGATAGATGTGTATGTTAAATGATTCTTGTTAGATGTGTGTGATGATGATGTTAGGCAATGCTTGTGTTTTGTTAGATGTGATCACAATGATGATGCCATGTTATATTATTAGATTTGTGTGATAGCTAATTAATGATGTTTATATGTGGTAGAGGTATATATAATTTGATGATATTAGCAAATTTAAATGTGTATTTTAGATGATGTTTATGTTTGTTAGATGGTTATCATCATGATGTTTTTTTTCTTATTAAATGATCTTTATTATAGATTATGTATTGGTGAACTTATATCAAAATTATATATATGAAACATAAATACTTAATTTAAATAAAAAATGCAAAGATATTTTTATAAATTACAAAGTTCAATATGGCTGAAACTATAATTGTAAAATTACCATAAACATTTATCTATTGCATAGATAGTTCATACATATTCATTATAACTAAATTATTAAAAAAAAAAATTACATATGGATAAATGTTATTATCCATTGTACTATTTACTCTTTTTGAATAGACTCTTCTACACTAAAAATTGTTATTATAAAAAGTTATGATCTCCAATGATAAGCATTCTATTGGCCCTAAAATTTTATGGATGCAAATCTTCCTATTGTTATTTTTGTCATTATAAAACTTTATATGGAGAAAGTAGAATTTCATATCCCATTAAAAATTCAGTTGGTTTGACTTTTTTCAGGATTTTACAATTGGAAATACTTAGTTTTAAGTGTAAAAACGTTTGCGAATCTTACCAATTATATAAAATTCCAACTGTAAAATGTTTGGCGATTTTTTTTTTCTAAAAACATGTTGTTACGAATTTATCATGAAAATAATTCTTAAAATTTTATATTAAACATACGACGACATACAAATATCTTCAAATAAAAATATAAATTCTATTTCAATCAATCGTTCCATGCAATCACAAATAATTTAAAAGACAAACACATTATGCATCAAACTGACTGTTAACCAACTAAAATTGTTCAAATATTTGTTATAACTAACTTTCCATTTCCTCCGTCACAAGATGAATAAAAAAAAATATAATTAGCAAAACAAAGATAACAAAATTATACAACAACAGTATAAATTATGAAATAAAACATGTACATATCACTCTTCATTGTCATCACCATGATTATCTTCCTCGCTTGGCATGATAACACGGTTGTTCTCAAATATATGTTTTGATCTAGGGTCATGACTTAATACGAACCACTAATCCTTATCCAACACATCTGGGTTAAAAAACACTTGGTTGCAGTGTTTTTGGAAAACACAAGGCTCCTTAGCTTAATCCCACATATTTCTAGATTTGATACATATCAACCCACTATCGTGATCTTCCTTTACATTATTCCGATCAAAGGTGTCCCACCACTTGCATCTAAAAATAACACATTGGAAAGAAGAGAATTCCACTTGAATGATCTCTTGTATCTTTCCAACGTAACCTGACTTCCCTCATATTAGGTTTTGATCGTGGTGGATAACACAACTATATTGGCCAAACACAACTTGCACTCCATAGTCTTTTTTCATGTCTCCATCATCAACATTCTCTGTGCGAAAATGATTTCATGTGCCCACATAGATGAGAACAAATGCACCTATAAAAAAGTGAAAAAATCATAGTGTCATGTGTCTAATAACCCGACCATTAAAATATAAAATATAGATGTTACAATTCAAAGTTGCATTCTGAAGTTAGAAATGTACACAAAGAGATTATTACCGAGTTGATGCACCCAATCCCTATGTTTAGTGCATCCTCTTCAACATGCGGGTAATGACCGAATGTGCCATTTTTATCTCTGACTTAGTTAGCAACCCAACTGTTGGGGCATATCATTCACATATTTTCTTTTAAATGATTAGGATAAGGCATGCTTATACCATTCAACTGTCTGAATTATTTCATTTTACTGTCCCTTTTCCTCCTCTTCTGTTCGTACAATGTGACCCACATTGTGTTGCCTTCGAACTGTAAAGAATGAATTTATTAATGGCATCAATTTATGAATTCATTGATGTATATATTCATGAAATCAAACCAAAATTTAGTACGTATGAGATCAAATTATATGTTATGAAGTTCAGTGTGAACAGTTACTGTGTAGAAATTTGACAAACGATAAGTCACTTACTCTTTATCAAGTGCATTTTTCCATTCGTTTGGATAAGCTCCCCTTCTCTTTTGTATCCATCCCTTTCATTGTCCCAAATCACCACACCTAGTGTGTTTTCAATCTTCTTGATGTACTCACTCTCATAATATAAATACTCCTATGATATGTACCCCTCTGCCATAGACCCCTCAGGTTTTTCCCTTTATCGAACAAATCCTTTCAATTTCTTCATGTACCTCTCTAAGAAGAACATCCAATGACATGAGACCACTATGACTAATTCAACCTCATCTACTAGGTGAATTAGAATATGAACCTGCAAGTCCACAAAACTTGTCGACAGTTCCTTCTCAAACATACAAACCATCTCAACTATCTCTTGATGCCACTGTGGAATGCTAGTCATACGAATATCCTTTGATGTGATCCAAACTACAAATGCATATAATTTAGATATGGAACATAAAGGTCCTGGGGTAAGTCATGGTTCACACACCCATGAATAAGAAGAAAATAATGAAACTACAAAGTAAACTCATACAAAATTAATTTTGTTTTATCCCATGGCATAATAATAATAATAATAATAAAATCATGTTTTTGACATACATACTCTTAGAAGGTTCAAATGGTCATGTGATTTCAACCCCGACAAATGGTATTTTACAGTGAAGTTGCATCGTAGTGAAGAACCATATACAGAAGACACCTTCACACCCAATATAACTTCATTTTCCAAAGAAAGATCATATTTCTTCAAAATCCATGGGACATCACCTTCTTTGAAAGACCAAGAGGGGCCAACCTATCCTCTACTTTCTTCTCTTGGCCAATGTTTCTTTTTATTTTTAGAAGAAATGAGATCTCTCCTAACAACCAATGTGTCACTTTATTTTGATGATATGTTCCTCCATAAAGAAGCTGAAACATTTTTAAATATATGCATGGGATACGGTAAGTGGGAACTCTTAAAATGCTCCCAATATGGGAGCTCATAAAAGAGAGATTTCCTTTTCATCCCAATGTGCAATTTCTCAACATAGGTGTCAAATAATTCTGGATCATCGAACATAGGATCCCCATTTGAATCGAACATTTATGTAATATCCTTCTCCTTCTCTCTCTCATATGCTCTAAGCCATTCTTTTGGTGTCATTATTGCAGGTCTTTGGGTTCTCTTTGGTTTACCATTGAAATAAGATGTTTCTCTTCTGTAAGGATGTTGTTCCGAGAGGAATACCATGGAGTAGTTGTACCCTAGATTTCGAAGGTGGTTGGACCAACTAGCCTTCAAAGAAGGTCCATAACATTTACATCCATGATACCCTTTTGTTACAAGACCTGCAAAATTATTAATGTATATAGAGCACGTTAGCGTCAAAGATCGGAACAATCACAACGAATTAAATATGCCAAAAAATAGTGTTACATATATAAACAAATAAATAAACATGTAATTTACCAGAGAAAACTCCTAATCTTGGATAATCATGTGTGGTGTAAGCACATATTCCATACAACGTAAAAATCCTATCTATTGCGATGGGTCTTCATACATCATATACATGTATCCCTTCACATAATTCCTTCAATTCATCTACCAATGGTTGTAGGTAGACATCCATATTTTTCACTTGTCTTCTACCAGGGATTATAAGATCCAACATAAGATGTTCATTCTTCACAGACAACCATGGGGGGGCATTTTTATTGATCACTACTACATTCCAAACAAAATAGTTGGTGTTTTGGATGGAATATGGGTTGATGCCATCTATGGCTATGCTGATTCGTAGACTTCATACTCCATCCTTGAATTTTTTGGGCCATGTATCCTCTATATGATTCATGTCTATTGAATCTATTGGGATTCACATAACTCCCGACTCACTTCTGTGTGAGGCATGCCATACCTGAAACATAGATAATTCTTTGCACGAAAGAGCCTTTGAATCCTTGGTATTATAGGCATGTTCCTCAATATCTTATGAGGAGGACCACGTGATTTTCCCTTTTTGTTTGATTTATGGTACATATCATGCCCAAATTTCAGTCATATCTCTTTGTCTATATATTCTTCTCTATATGTATTGAACACCCAACATTTTCAACATCTTCTTTTCCTCTTCACATCTACCATAAAATACATTATCACTCGGAAGAACCTAATCTTTGAATAACTTACAGTTAGTGGGAAATAGAAATGTACAATGTCATTTAACGTTCATAAAATTGACCGTTTTTAATGTTGACTGTGTGATTATATTTCTCAAAATACAAGGGACTTGATGGTTAGTTACCTCAATATTGCCGAGAAACATGTGTTTGACATGCCAAACTTTTCTTTCAACTTGTACAGTAACATTGTTGTCCCAGTATGGGTATACTTTGACCGGCTAGGTCCAAAGAGAGGGATGGTGGAAGCATATTTCAAGCTTTAAAAAAGGGTATCAGTGATATGAGCATCATTCTCTAGCTTATCATTCTAGAATGCATATAAAAACATTGTCTCCATGGAAGTAGTATCCTGTAAATAACCATCCATACCAACCTCTATTTGAATGAATCCATTGCCAACTTGTGAAGAACTACTATTGTTGTAGTCATTCCTAATTGGTGAATATGGACATAGTGGGAATTGAATAGGTGGTTTATTAAACCATTATTGGTATGCTTCCTCTCTGATTTGTGCTCTTATTGCATCATTCTCTCGATTTGACATTGTAGTGGGGTGCAACGGAAGATGATAGGTAGGTCACTCATCATCAAAATCCTAATTTCAAAAATATTGAATATTAGTACATCAATGATATTAGTAAGCATATTGTAATTGGTTTGTTCAAATTACATTATACAAACAATTAGTACCATTGTTGACCCAAGATTGCGGCTAAAAGACGACATGTTACAATTGGAAGGGTAAAGCAGTTGTCCATTTTCATCTACCAACTACTTGCGGTATGTTGCTCCTAATAAGAGCTTTCGATGTTTTTGAACTGGTGGAATATTTTATGCATCTAAACTCGATTCTAAATCAAAATCCTGCAAATTTGGATACATTTTTATTCAGATTGACATGGATAAAAAAATAAATTCAATTAGATAATTGAAATATAAATAAAATATGAACTTACTGTAGATGGAAAGGGAGAACTCCGCGATAGAATTTGAGCAATTTGGAATGGGGTGGAATTTAAAGAATTGACGATTTGATATTATAATCTTTTCTCCCTGCATATGAGCAAAACCAACAATAAAATTTTAAGAATAAGGCAACTTTAAGTAGAAAATGTATACTATGAAGTATGACAAGTCATGTGGATGTGGTTTTTGGAATTGATGATATATGGATGGAAGGAGATCCGTAGCGAGGGTTTCCCTAACCGTAGACCTCTCGTATCAACTTTTCTATCTAGCGGTCCACGCTCTCTCTAAGGCCTCCTTCAGCCTAACGCTTCCTTCTCTCGATGGTTCTCCTCCTGATTAGGATACTTCCTTTCTTGGGTTGCCTACGGGGAGGTCTCCACCCCTCTCATTCCTTGATCTTGTGCGGATTTGACATCTCCTGGTTGATGGTGGATGCCCCTCTTTTATCTGCAGTATATTCAAGTTTTTTTTTTATCTGCAGTATATACAATTTTTGCAGTTCCAACGCACCGGATCTGGTTCGTACCCACTACTCAGACTTGCTTCTTTTGGGTGGGCTTCGGTGCTCACAGATCGACTGTACCATTGGTGTTTTCTATGGGAGAGGATCCATTTTCTTGCTTATGGGTGCATCTGCAGAGTGCTTCCTTTCTTCTTAGATTTGTGTCTCTAGTATTTTCGGTGTTCCTACTGGGGTGATGCCTGGGTTTCTTTTTATCAGATTCAAATATTCTAAGTGAGGTCCTTTCTTTATATTGCTCCTTTTTTGCAGTTACTCCCTCTGGGTTCTTAGGCTTGTTCAGGGTTTGATGTATGTTTAGATATTTCTCCTTTCAATGACCATTTATGTTTTTACTATCTAGCGAAGGTTGTGCCAGAAATTTGAGGTCCCTCCTTTGGGCATGCGGTACCGGGTCTACACCTTGAGGTTCATGGAAGGGGCGTGCAATTCATGGTTTTATTGATGTTGTTTTGGGGTATTCATCGACGTGGTTGCTAACTGGTTCTACTTGTAATGGTTTTCATACCGCTCTGACCTGGTCCATCTGATCTCCTTGGTTGTTTGGGCTTACTGTTTGGAGTTTTATCCGGTGGTAGGCTCTCTTGTTCAAGGTTTCTGGCCTATTAAGGGGTTCTATCATTCTATCTTTTCTTTTTTTGTCTCTCCAACCAATTACTTTGTGTCCCTTTGGGATATTATACCCAGGTTTGGGTCATTCCTTTGGCACCTACAAAATGTAATTTGGTTCTCTTTGGATTAATAGAATTCCGCTTTTTTCCGGGGAAAAAAAACAAGTCATGTGGATGCATCCTAAAAGATAATTTAAGATGAATATACTATTTTATGTGCAAATACAAATTCAGATAAATTTTGAAGCGTAATGATGTGCTTAATTAAACCAAATGCACCAGTGCATATATAATAATGTAAAGCACTAGGGCGTTTAGTTACTAACCACACCGATGATCAAGTTTTCAAATAAAAAAAGGAATTATATGATATCGATGCTCCAAAAATATTTAGCGCACCGATGCATTTCATAAATGAATGCACCGATGCATTATATTAATAAATGCACCAGTGTTTCAAAAAACTTAAAAAAAAGAGCGACTTTGTTTTTTTACAACTGAAAAATGAGCGGGGATTTATTTTTCAAAAATATGATTTCATAAAGTCCTTTAAATAGTAAGAAGTTATTCACTATTTCATTATTTTTCCAAAATTTACAGGGGAGATATTTTCAAGAGAGACATATCGGGGAACACTGTGGAGCAGTAAAATACTTTGAGACAACCGAATTATTCATAAGATCATAATTTGAAGGCTACGATGATTCACTCAAAACCCTTTTCATAAAATCCTTTAAATATTATTAAGCTATTCACTATTTCATTATTTTGGAAAAATTTATAGGGGAGAGATTTGAAAGAGAGACATACTGAGGAGCATTGTGGAGCAGAAGAATACTTTGGATCAATAGAAATATTCGGAAGATCATAATTTGAAGGGTATGGTGATTCACTCAAAACCCTTTTGGAGCAACAAAATTATTCATAAAAAAAAAATAAAAAATCATACTTACCTTAAAACCTTGCTTCTTCTTTCTCATGTGACTGCAAAATTTCAATTTAGGGTTTAAATCCCTCTATCACTTCACAATTAGGTCTTTTCATTTTAGGAATTTTAGATTTAATGGGTTTGTGTTTCTATATATAAGGCATTTGGTCTGTGATGCAAGGGGACCACTTACTGCATGAGATCCAAACCCTCTCGGCCCTGTCACGTTAAAAAAAAATGGTTTATGGTTACTGTTGCGCCTATTTGACTATAACGCACTAGTGCACTTAATGATAAAGCGCACTGGAAATGTTGTAACATAATTTTTAATTTTTTTTCGTCCATCGGTGTGTAATTGTTTCGGTTATTTTTTTTGTCCAGTGTTTTTTTTTTTTCATTTTTTAATCTAGGCACAGTGCGATTATCGATACATATCGCACCATTATAATTTAAAGTATTTTTTAAAAATTCATTTTTTTCCTGTCGGTCTATCTCCTATATCAAACACACCGGTGCATTCATATTATTATTATTATTATTATTATTTATTATTTTTTTTTTTTTTTTGTACTGGGGGAATCAACAATGGGCAGTTCTCGTACTCGCGTGACACGGGGTCGATACTCGTCGGCTACCACTATAACCCCAGGTTCAACCAACCAGCCCGCAAGAATGGCGCATGAGTAAATCTGGGTGAGAATCGAACATGAGACCTTTTTACAAATTTCCTTCCATTTACACGGCACTTGCCAATCCGTCTACACCCGTGCGGGTGGTGCATTCGTATTATTACAATGCACCATGTTATAACCCTATATAATAGGGGATCAGTCTTCTGAATAATATTTGTCTATTTGAGGCGGATGTATTCGCTCACGTCGCTGGGCGAAGGCAGCAAAAAACGCCCGACACTGACCAAGCATAGGATGGAGGCTTGCGCGCAAGCATCAAAGTGAGTTTTGGTGTATTGTCTAGCAAAAAGAATAGTGGATTGGTTCGAAGTGATAAAATTTTAACGCTGGTGAGCGAAAACAGAGTTGGTTTGTTCGTAAAAAATTTGGTGAATTTGGCAAAAAATGGAAAATGGCCCCTCGGCCTTTGCTTTTATGCAGAAGTTTTATGAATTTACTAACAAAAGTTTCACCAAAAAAGAATATATTGGCCTCGGGCCAACCCCCCAAATCTCGACACCAAGGTATAAGCACCAATCAATACACCTACAACAAACACAAACCAAAGTCAGCACCAATACCAAACCCCAAAGCCCAAGCCTCGGGCTTATTACTTGACATACCCTGTGACTGTTGTTTTATTTAAATGCACAAACTCAATTTCACCACGCGAATGTGGGATGTTGCCCACGGGAAACCAAAAAATATA
>JZKD02S1881868.1:336738-349139 GCA_000966675.3 Picea glauca | reverse complement strand
GGCAGAATTTATTATCCAATACTCTGCCTCCCGGCTTGTGGTGATTTTGATGTTTATCTTCTAAAAAGGCTAGCTTAGGGATTCTTAAGTGCTCATTTGCCTGCCTTTTTCCTCATCTATTTCTCCTCTCATCCACGCCATTTAAACTTAAATCGATCCAATGTTTCTGCTGCCTTGCCTTGTGTAACAGTCTTGTCCAAATCTAATATGTCAATCACTTTTAATCGCAGACCCCATTTTCCCAATGTCTCTCCCTGCAATCCCAAAGTAACCATCTCAAAATAAAAAACTCTATATTTTTCTTGCTTTTATAGCTAGCCTAACATCAGACCTATTACGAACAAAGCTAAATCTTAAAGAGAGATCCCTCTCTGAGTCTTGGAGGGCTAGATCCAAGACTCGAAGCGGTTCGAGGTTACCTCTGTGTTTGCCTCAGCAGCCTTAGGCAAATTACAGAGTGCTAACACACCAGAAACTAGATTTGTTTTTATTTTTATTTTTAGCCTAAAATTATGTGATTTATTTATGAAATATATTTAATAGCTTCTATATTGAATGGTACATATTGCATATTGATAAAAAAATGTGTGAGAATAGTTCAAGTAACAAAAATTCTGATCAACACAATGATAACATATCCGAAAAAGAAAAAAAAGAAAAGTTCTTTGTAAATTCTATACAAAATTAATATGTTTGAACTATATGTAAGTTTAAATAATATGTATTGATTAGTGTGTGTCATGCAGAGCCACAAAATGAGGAATCTCAATAAAATTATCTGTGGTATAAGTGTAGAAGAGCGTAAAAGCTTGATGGAAAATTTGCAAAAGGATGAATCATGTGAAAGAAAAAATACTATTCAATATGAGTTATTTTTTTAATTTTCATTAATAATATAGTTAAGAATATTAGATAACATATTTCAAACAATATGTTAATTCACATATGTTTAATCTTCTACAAGAACCAACAATGAAGGAACGAAATGTTGTCTTAAGAAAATAAAAATTATAGAAGATGGAAATGATGATGAATTGGTCCTTAGCTCATCTGGAGTGGTGATGGAGGTTAATGAAAGGGGAAAAAACTTTTACAAAAATATGAGGGATATAATGGAACGAATGTATAGATGTACTTTCCACTTACAATATAGAAATCAATCCAATGATTCCAAGAACCAGGTTATATCTAAACTAAAGAAAGCTTTTCTTGAGAAATGGTTAATGAGACATGTCATATTTGCAATAGAAAAAACATACAACAACAAAAAGAATCATTCAAAAAGTAATATTCCTATAAATGTTTTAATTCTAGAATATGTATATATTAGTACAAAGCAATTCTTTATTAATATCAATTTTGTCATATTTAGTTTTCATATATCAATATAAAAATAGTTTATTGTTTGCATGTTACTTTTTTCAAGAAGATTATGAAAATCCCAAAGGATCAACGAGCTAATATCCAAAATATGCCAGTAGGAATGTCCAAAAAAATGTGCAACTAGATGGTCAAAGAAATGGACACAATTACATCGCTGGAGGAGCCATCTCAAAAACAACGTGCTTCAAATGCATGAAATCATTGAATTTTTCTATTAGGTACATATAAATAAATAATTTAGCATTAAATATTAATTTTCAAGTATTTTCTTGCAAAAAATAAAACACAATGGAACCCATTCACACATAAAACATGACGACAAGGAAGAAAAGGGTTGATAGAAAAGTTTGTGAGTAATTGTTATTTCCTTATAACATTAACTTAAGATTTAATTTTTGTACATTTTAAGTTGTTTTACAACAACCATCCTTGAATGTCTTCAAACAGGTGCTAACATACAAACAAGAGCCATTGGAAGAATTGATTGACATTGGGTTAAGTAAGGGTTGTGAGTATATGTTGGCATATCAAAAATTAATTGTAAAATTTGTAAGTATCTATGTTGTTTTACTTCTCTCATTTTATAATTAATGGAACAAAAAATATCATTTATATTAAATTTATGATTTATTATGGGGTATAAAACTTGCAAGAAAGAAAGTATGGAAATGTGCCCAAAAAAGAGTTGTTGAGAGAAGGAATAAGATTTGGTTTTGAAAGAATGTGTATCATTCAAGTCTCAATTATTTCTATGGTACATCAGTTTTCAATTTACATTCATGTATATTATTTATTTCAATTTTCATTATTCTCACTAATGTAGATACACTCATTACACTTTATTTTTATTTTTGTAGATGGAACTTGAAGACGAGGAAAATTATCGAGGCAATCAACAAAACATTTGACCAAATAACCCAAGTCATGGAAGTAGCTCGAGCACTGAAAATAGTTCTAGTGAATAATGATGATCAATATATTTGGATATCGATGCAAGCTATTGTATTTTTTGAAATAATTGTCTGTGAAAACCATACATTTTGTTTAATTTAATGGACATAGTGTCCCAATTGAAAGACAAGGGGTTACCAATAAGTGTCCCATTTTGTATTAAAAAGAGCCTCTTATTCATATATAATTAAATACATTTTTTTTTATTCTATTGCGTTGTCCAATGTCACTGTGAAATGTTACGTCATTGATTAAATATATGGATGATTAAATATTATAGTGAAGAGATGTGAAATCTAATGATATAACAAATTAATCCAAACATCACATCCAAATGCACTACTCAAAATTTAATTTATATGAATACTGTTATAATATATATGTTAATTTTTTTACGAACAATGGAATTAAAAAATAACAATAATTGCACTGTCTCAAGTCGATGTTTCTAAAAATATAAAATGAAATCCGATGCGTTTAATGCTAAAAAAAACCGTGTGTTTAATGACAAAAAAGACCAGTGTTGTAATGAAACGCACACCGATGTTGATATATAATGAACCAACATCGATCGTTATACTATTTTAATAACACCAATTATAATAATAAAAAGCAGCATTCCAATGTGTTTAATTAGAAAAGCGCACCGGTGCTTCTATATTATGCTTCTGCATCAGTGAATTCTAAATTCCATGCACCGATCGGCTTTGTCTTGTAATGCGCCGGTGCATGGTATCATATATTCGACTGGTGCATCTTTGTTACTAAAGAACTGGTGCGTTATGATTTATAAGAGCATTGATTCCCCAATATTTTTTGGACAACTCCGTTGCTTTCTATGAAATTTAAGCATTGGTGCCCAAATATTTTAGGACTGCCCTGATGCTTTCGGTGAAATGTAAGCACCAATGCTTTAAGTTTGAGAATGCACCAGTGCGTATACACCATGAAGCACATTGCATAGAAAAACATCCATTAAAACCTCTACCCACCCAAATTTTTTAGTTATAATGAAGTTCCATTACAACCTCCACAAAAACATCCACTACCAAAAATTAATGTTTTCGCGAAGGTTTTTTGGACAATTTTTGCCAATTTTGTAGCACTAAAAACCTCCACTACAAGTATTTTCGTTGTAATGTGAAATCATTCCCCTTGTGATATCATGGCTTAGCATGGGGGTGACATGCTATAGGAAGGCACTCTGCAACATAGCCTATGGTTGGGAGGAAAGACATCCTTTCTCATTTAGTTGGTTGGCTGTCATATTCAATTAACAAATAAGTGTTTAACTTGGCTTGATGTCTAATATTATAAATTTGTTGTTTCTGGTTTGATTATTAAATGTGAAAAACATGCATGGAATGGTTGAATTCTTGAGTGAAATGGAATATTATTGTTTGTTTTCTCTACCAATCTAATAACTCATGAAATTAAGTGCTCACTAGATGGATATCATGTAGTCCAGAGAGTCGTGCAGTCTTGAGATCAAAGTTTGCAAGATATGGAAAAAATATCCATTTGGAGGGTGATCTAAATACCGTGGTCTTAGAAGAATCCTTGTATGGATGAAAAGGGATTTAAGCCTAAGGTATTATTTAGTAATTAGGTGGAAATCTTGTAATATATGCAAGAAGTCCCCTTCGATGAAGTAAAAAATACCTAGTTGGCCTAAGAGTAGTTCCATAACTCGTAAAGATCTGGTAGGATCCTCAAAGATCCCTTGATATTGGATAAGTTCCAGTTTCATACCATTACCCAATATAGAACCCTGTATTTTAGTTGGGGAAATTCTCAGCCGTCGATTTGGTATGAAAAATGGATCTTAGCCATATGTAGATGGATGAGGTTGTCGGAAGTTTCGGGTTTTCAAGTGGGGAAAGAGAGGATATAATGATGAATATTTACTAGAACCATCAATAGTTGTTAATTCGATGCAATGGCTAGATCAATACCATTCATTGTGAATCTAAGTTGTTAAAGTGACCAAGAGTTGGAGTGGGGAGCTCTAACGATGATGAGAGAGTGCCGATGATGAAGGCCTGAGAAAGAACGAGAAACGTCGATTAGTGTAAGGGAGAGATTAAATCTTAGCCGTAGATCATTGTGGTCCCTCTTAAGTGAGGAAAAAGGGAGAGTGATGACATGTTTATTAGGATGGAAGCTTGGTAGCTAACATGTCTCGAGGGGTGACGCGTGGTGATAACTTATGGGTCGACAGAATGAGAGCAGCCCCGTTAGGTGAGGAGGCCTCTAGGTATTCACTGTAAATCATGGTCATCATATTTGTAGGCCTATATATCCCAAGTGTTCATCGGAAGATGACGAATAGA
Organism: Picea glauca; assembly: GCA_000966675.3. Lineage (NCBI taxonomy): Eukaryota > Viridiplantae > Streptophyta > Pinopsida > Pinales > Pinaceae > Picea > Picea glauca. The sequence goes on along the minus strand of JZKD02S1881868.1, from coordinate 344,472 downwards.
GGTCCAAAGTGAGGACAAGAGGATGAGCTGATGAAAAAGAGGGTAAAGTGACAACCGTTGATCAATGAGTAGGAGAGATGAAATCTCAGTCATAGATTCACTGAAGGTTGTGTAGGTTCACCCTAAAAAGGGTTGATGGGATGAAGTTAATCACTGCTAAATTCAAAGGTACTGATGTGATTAGAGCCATTAGATGTCAGGGTCAAGATTCGTTGGATCTGGAGATAGATCCCTAAAAATGTTTTTCGTCAGAACTTGAAGGTTGAGGTTACTCACTGCTTGAAAGAAAGAGGAATTCGATGACGACAAAGATAAGCCCAAATGTTTGGATTCATTGATCTTGAGTGACTGATGGGCCAAGTGGAAAGTGCCACATCACAGTCTAAGTTAGTGCCACATTCGATGGTATGAGTGACAATGAGCCACGTGGTGATGAGGTGGAATTTTCCATTGGAAGTCCAAGAATTTTGGGACGATGTGACTTTTAATTTAGAGTTAAGTTTTGAGCATGGATACTGTCATCGAAGAGCTCTTGATGATCAGAATCCACCTATGAGATTTTTTTTTCGAGAAGGAACTGAGTTGAAGAAGAGGAATTTTAGACATCCCACTAGCCTAAGTGAGGGTTAGGGGGTTGGGTGTGTTACCAAGTGGTATTAGAGAAAGAGTTCAAACTTTAGGATTGAATGGGTCACCAAGGCTACTTGGAATTTTTAAGAAATATTTTACTTCACCAAGATGCATGCTATGAGGATGATTCATGTAATGGCTAAAAATGTTTTCTATTTCAACATGTAGGCCAATGTAAGTGAATGAGGAAATTTAGATATCCCACTATCCTAAGTGAGGGTTAGGGGGTTGGGTGTGTTACAGAGTGGTATTAGATCCAGATTTCAAACTCTAGGATTGAATGGGTCACCAAGGCCGCTTGAAATTGTTAATAAATCTTTTACTTTGCCAAGAATGCATGCTATGATGATGATTCATGTAATGGCTAACAATGTTTTCTATTTCAGCATGTAGGCCAATGGAAGTGAATGGTGCAACGCAACATAGAAGACACAACACACCTCATAGATGGGGAATCTGATGGCTAAAGGGACAGAGAAACCCCTCCATATTTGGTAGCCACTTCCAAAAGTATGAAGGTATATAATGAAAGGCTCATGAGAGCTCAGGCTGAGCATGCAGAGTTGAATGTAGTGCTATTGTAGAGCTTGTCTGAAATTTAGAAGGACTTGCAACAAGGCCCCAGTAATACAAAGTTTCATCAATGAGAGAGGTTAAAATCCCCTTCAGATGCCAAAAATCACGGATTGGACCATAGCAATGCGGGAGATATTTCTTCCAAGAAAAGACATCAAAATGTTAAGAAGATTAAATTTGGGGGAAGTATTTCCATGTAGTCATCTAGCATGAATAATTCCTTCGAAGAGTTGTCCAACAATGAAACTGGGTCAAGGGGAGACATCCACAAAGTTCTCCGACTAAATAATTCAAGAAGACTAAACCTCCTACCTTTGATGGAGAAATTAATAAGGGAGAAGAAGTCGAGACTTGGTTCTTGGGTTTGAAGAAGTACTTTTGAGTACACAATTATTTTGAAAATAAAAAGGAAAGTATTTCCATCTTCAACCTGAATGGAGGAGACTCCATATGGCGGGAATATCTCAAGGAGCTAAAAGTATTGAAGGAAAGAAAAATGACCTGGAAGTAGTTTCAGAAGTACTTTCAGAAGGCATACCTATCAGAGAAATACTATGATGACAAAATCAAGGAATTCCATGAAAATAAGTTGGGGAAACTTACTATGGATGCCTATACCAAGAGATTTATGGAGTTGTTGAGGTGTGTTACTTACCTCAAGGATGAGAAATCAAGAGTGAAATGTTTTCTCAATGGATTACCACAGTTCTACCAAGAAAAAATCAAATTTGATAATCCAAAGACATTGCAAGACACTATAAGGAAGGCCAAGTGTTATTATGATCAATCCAGGCATAAGCCAAAGCTTTCTAAGGATTGGAAGAAAAGGGATAATAGTGGGTTCTAAGAAAATGGATTCATATTATTACCATACAAGAATCCAAACAAGGGTGCACAATTTGGTCAGCCAAGCAAAAGTGTGCATCGACATAATTCTCCATCATAGAGTGGAAATAGGCCAACAAAACAGGCAAGAGAAAAGGTATAGGAACCAAATAAAGGGCCTCTACAATGTTGGGGTTGTGGATAACCACACCTGTTTATGGATTTCCCTCACAAACAACATGAAATCAAGAAATTTTATCATGTGTAGGAAGAAACCATAGTCAATTATGTGGCCAAAAGTATGCCAAGGATATATGCAAATGTGGAAAATCGGTAAGCAGACCAACAAGCTTCTGTAGTAGATATGGAAGGTATAATTTCCAAGCAACCTATTTTTATTTTAATTGAATCTGGATCTAATATTAGTTATGTCTCACCTCAATTTTTTGAAGCATGTGATTTACAAAGGAAGAAACATGCAAGGGCATGGTTAGTTCAATTAGCTACATGAACTAAGATAAAAGTGCATGAGGTCATAGAAGCCTTTCCATTTGAGATAAGTGGACTGCATACACGAGAACCCTTGAATATCATACCCTTAGGATCATATGATGTGATTATAGGCATGGATTGGATGGATACCCACAAGGAAATATTAGATTTTTATGAGAAGATATTGGAATGTGAAGATGAAGAAGCCAATGGAAGAGTTTTTCAAGGCATTTGAAAGTGAGTTTCAGTTACGCAAATATCAACATTGAAAATTAAAAAGTTCATTCAGAAAGGGTGCTCCTTGTATGCTATACAAGTTCTTAACACATCAAAAGACAAGGAGTTGAAGGATGAAGATCAACCTGTGTTGTGGGAGTTTAAGGATGTGTTTCCAGAGGAGGTGCTCAAACTACCTCCAAAGAGTGATATTGATTTTTCAATAGATCTTGTACCTGGGGTGATACCAACATCAAAAGTTCCCTATCAGATGAGCACATCCAAATTGGTGGAGCTGAAGGTACAACTGAAGGAGATCTTGGATAAGGGTTACACCAGGTCTAGTGTATCCCCATGGGGGGCACCATCCTTTTTTTTAAAGAAGAAGGATGGTACCTTGAGACTTTGCATTGACTATAGGCAGTTGAACAAAATGGTCATCAAGAATAAGTATCCATTACCTAGGATTGATGATCTCTTTGATAAGCTCAGGGGAGTTGTAGTCTTCTCAAATATTGACTTAAGGTATGGATTTCACTAAGTTAGAATTAAATATGAGCACATCAAAAATACAATGTTTAGAATGAGCTATGGACAATATGAGTTTGTAGTGGGTCCATTCAAACTTACAAATGAACCAACCACTTTCATGTGTTTAATGAATATTGTGCTTAGAAAATATCTAGGCAAGTTTTTCCTAGTGTTCATCGACGATATTTTGGTGTATTCCAATACCAAAAAAGAGCATGAGGAGCATCTCATGATGGTGTTACATGTGCTGAGAGAACATCAAATATATGATAATTTTATCAAGTGTGATTTATTTTAGAAAGGAATATAGTATTTAGGTCACACAATCTCGATAGAAGGAATTCTAGTGGATCCCAAAAAGGTCAAGGAAATCATGGATTGGTGTGCCCCTAGGAATGTGACATAAGTGAGATATTTCATGGGATTGGATGGGTATTATAGAAGGTTCATAATGGTATTTTACAAGATTGTAAATCCATCACTTCATTACAGAGAAAGGGAAATGAATTTTTGTGGTCAACAGAATGTGAGGCCATTTTTTAGCAGCCACAGCATATTTTGACTCATGCCCCTATTTTGAATATTGCAAATCCTAAAAAGGACTCATTGGTTTGCATTGATTCTTGCAAACAAGGACTCTATGGAGTTCTTATGAAAGAAGGGAAAGTGATATGTTATGAGTCAAGAAATCTAAATGAGCACATGCAGAAGTATGTCACTCACAATCTAGAGCTTGCGGTAATTGTGCATGCATTAAAGATGTAGAGACATTACTTGTTGGGAATAAGGTTTGACGTTATGATAGAACACTGTGGATTAAGGTATTTTTTTGACCAACCAAGATTGAACACTAGACAAGCCAGGTGGATGGTGATGATCAAAAAGTTTGATTTTGAAATAAAATATATTAAAGGGAAGGATAACAAAGTGGCAGATGCACTCAATCCAAGTGTGCACATTATACACTTAGAAAAAAAAAGTGTAGGAGAGTTTGACATCATGCTGTGGATTAAAAAAATCTTACTATAAGATGAATTTTTCAACCAGGTGAAAGAAGGGTTACATCAAGAACCTAGGGGGGGGAATTATGAAGGATACCAACTTGTAGCTGGTAATTTGTTGTTGCATAAAAACAAGATGCACATGCCTAATTCAACAGATTTTAGACACCTGAACATGGAGGAGTTACACAAGAGACCTTATGTAGGTCACCCTAGTCATCAAAATATGGTAACATTAGTAAGCTAGTTGTATTACCGGCCTAGGATGAAGTAGGACATTTCTAAGTATGTTGCCAAGTGCTTAGAGTGTCAATAGGTGAAAGTTGAACACAAAGATCCTACAGGATTATTGCAGCCTTTGCAAATTTCAGAGTGGAAATGGGAGATAATCTTCATGGATTTTATTACCATTTTTCCAAGGACCATTAAGAAACATGATGCAATCATGGTTGTAGTAGATAAGCTAAGAAATGTAGCTCATTTCATCCCTATTAAATATACTTTTGAGGCCATCGATGTTTCTATCATTTTTATAAAAGAAATTTTCATATTACATGCTCTTCCCAAGACCATAATCTCAAATAGAGATGCCAATTTCACCTCAAGTTTTTGGAAAAACTTGTTTGCATGATTGGAAACACAATTAGTGTTTAGCATGGCCTACCATCCTCAAACATATGGTCAAATTGAAAGAGTGAACATAGTATTATAATACATGTTGAGGATGCATGTTAAGCATTAGCTCAAGAAGTGGGGAGAATACCTACCCTTGGTAGATTTTTCCTATAACAATGGTTATCATGAATCATTGAATATGAGCCCATTCAAGGTTCTGTATGGCATAAAGTGTAGATTTCCAATTAGTTGGGACAATCCAATGGATAGGATCAAACTTGGACCATAATTTCTGAAGGAGATGGAACAATCAATGAGTAAGATAAGGCATAATCTAAAAGTATCCCAAGATAGGAAAAATATCTATGTAGACAACAAGATGACTCACAAAGAGTTCAAAGTGGGAGATCATGTATATCTTTGAATAAAACCCAAAAGGAGTTCCTTTAGAGTGGGGACATGTGCTAAGTTGACACCCCACTATTGTGGACCATTTGAAGTATTGGAAAGAGTGGGGCTAGTATCATGCAGACTTGCATTACCTCCCACTATTAGAGTTCATAATGTATTCCACATATCCTTGTTGAAGAAATATATCCATGATTCAAATCATGTTATTGATTGGATTGCGATACAGGTGGAACCATAAGGAGAATTTGTTAGGTTCCTAACCCGCACATAGGTAGAACAATATATTCGGATGTAATAAAGGTCAATATTAATAAGGCCTTGAAATAAAATAGAATAAGTCGAATGTAAGAAGACCTAATAGAATCTTCCACTTCTAGAAGGATCTTCCTCTAGATGCTTCTTTTGATATACATATTTATTATAAATAGGAGTCGAGGGTATATTGAGAACCCTAGCTTGGATATTATTGTAATAGAGCTCTGCTCGATTAGAGGTTTCCCCCTCGAAGAGGCCCGTGAACATTGCTCTCAGAATCAAAGTGTTATTTCTGTTGTTATTCTTACATCATTTCGGTGTTATTGTGGTGATTGTTCTTGTTACATTGCTATTATTCTGCCATTACTAGCATTTTATTTATGTTCTGCATACTTTTATATATGGTATATTACAAGTGGTATCAGAGCACTTTCCTCGACAGAAATTATGGGTAATTGTTTTTTTTAGGGTAGAGACATATTCCAGCGTCTTTAAGCCACAGAGATCTGTCGTTACGTGCATAAACCTGCAGTTGAGGGATTCATACACGTAGGAAATACAAGTGGTACTTAAGCACACATTAGTTGGCCACCCTTGTAACCCCTATTGGTACCCCTTCGAGTGGTAGTGCATCAAACAACACTTGTGTACAGATCGTCCTAGATTACCTGAAGCCCTCTTTAGATAAACCGATCGACCGCTTAACTGCTATAGTGACACCGAGAACAACACTCGGGAATATACTCTCTATTACCTAGGTATTCAGGTAGTATGACTAAGGGTACGGTCTAGCCTCCTTAGTCAGTGCCCTAAGATATTGGGCCGAGTACTACTATTGGACCCCGCACGTATATCAGAGAGATATAGCACAGAGCAAACCCTTATCTGTAGAACCCTTGAATACCTAACCCTTGGGGATAGAAACATAAATAAATTAAAACAAACAAGATCTATTGCCACGTAACTGTGTTTGGGTTACCAAACCACTACACATTTCTTCCTGGCTAAGCATTTGGGCATTTAATCACTACATTATTCTTCAGACCAGAGTATAACTCCGCAGGTGTAAAATAAAAAAAATAAAAAATCACCTCTTCACCCTTATCACATTCATACATATCATTTTTGGGAAAACAAAATTGACCCCACTCACCCCTTTTTGGTTCCCTCATCCTCATGGCCCATACCCGTAGCCAAGACTTGGAAGCTCACTTCAATAACTTGCAATCTAGTCTCACCAAGACCCAACAAGAAGTGAAACAACTCAGTGCCAATGTTGTCACCATCAATACAACCATGCAGTCCTCAATGGAGGAAATCAAACAAGACCTGACCACCCAGCTTGAATCTATCTTTTCATCGCTCTAAACCAAGATGCATATCCCTACATATAACCCTTCCTCCGACCCACCTTCACATACTGAAGCTGAAAATTCCTCTCATTCCCATAACTTTCAACACCATCACTTTCAACATGACCTACGCCTCCCATGGGTGGATGTGACCAAATTTGATGGCTCGGGTCCCACTGGTTGGGTAACCCAAATGGAACATTATTTCTCTTTATACGACATTACAGATGACTTGGCCAAACTCTGCTATGGTGTTCTCCATCTAGATCAAGAACATTGGCAATGATGGTAATGGAGAAAAACTTCTCGTCAAGGGTATATTGCTTGGACACACTTTGTGGAAGAGATTTATGAATGCTTTGACACTGACACCAACCATTTGGGCCGTTTGACAAAGTTGAAACAATCAGGAACAATGGAATACTTTATAGCTTCCTTTGAGTGCCTAGCTTTTTGGACAGAGAGCATGTCTAATGCCTCTTTCTGAGAGTGTTTTATCAGTGGCCTCAAGGATGAGATTCGACCCATGTCCTCATGGATCGGCCTTAGAGTTGGGTGGAGGCTACTAAAAGAGATAAAGAAGCACAACATGTTGTATCTTCTCAAAACCAGAAACCCTCCTTTATCCCTCGCACTAAACCAACAAATCCCACTACTCCCTCCGCTCCACTAAAGATCCAAAAATTGACGAGGGCTGAAATGGCTGAATGCCAACTGATCTAAAAATGAAGAAGACTTGAAAAACTTGAATAAATATTGCAAGTGAAATGTTATGTGTTTTAAAGCAACCGGATCAATTTGCAACACATAATTAAGGATTACTTATGTAG
>JZKD02S1881868.1:306462-330648 GCA_000966675.3 Picea glauca | reverse complement strand
CCCCGCGCGTGTTTTTAATACATGGTTTATAACAATGAAATGTATTTGCAATACATTGCAACATAATACAATCCATAAACTTTGGTTTAATACGCCGCATGGATATGTTATATATAACATATGGTTATAACATATGTTTTGTATGGTATGCGATATGGGTCGGGGCTAAGCCCCGGCCCGCCCCCTTTTCAAAACAATACAACCTTCAAACATAAATATAAAAGCGCCAACCCATATGACAAGGAACAATGGGCGGCATAGTGGTTAGCGGAGGCTTTGCAAAGCTTGGGCTATGGGAGGTCCAGGGGTCGAACCCCGTGGACTCCCAAAACAATTTTTACATATAAACATAATGTCCAACGAATGAGCGACACGTGGCGCCCTCGGGTTGGGCCACGTGTCCTCATATTATTCGCCCAAAACGGACACGTGTCAACACCGTATTCGCCAACAAACAACCAACCAGCAATTGCCACATCATCAAACTGCCACGTCATCATGATGGTACGACCCTCCACGTGACCGTACGGACTGTACCGACAGGTACAGTCAACATCCCAAGTTTTTGCCTGTTTGGCTTGGCGGACAGATCATGATATCTCCTCCATACAGACTCTGTTTGCGAAAGTAAATATACCGTCGGAATTAGGAAGACGAGACGAATGCAATGGCACTGTTTTCATCGCATTCCGAACACTTTGAAAATTGAGCAAAATTTGATCCCCTGATCACCAACTCAAAGGCCTTTGTTATAATTGTGATGACAAGTATTTCCCAGGCCACAAGTGTAAGGAACAAAAGTTTTTTATGTCCATCTCGGAGGATATTTCAGAAGAGGATGATGAAACTACCCTTGTGTCTGAGTCACCTGAAACCACTAACATAACCCCTCCCTCAGACCCTCCCGAAGTAGAACCGGTCATTTCCCTCAATGCTCTCACTGGATTTTCTACTCCCCAAACCCTCAAGCTAATCGGTTACATCAAGCATAGGAAGGTCATCATTCTAGTTGATAGTGGAAGAACCCATATTTTTATTCTTCATTGTATTTCCCAAGAAACTCATTTCTACATCCATGCTGTCAATAATTTCCAAATCATGATTGCCAATGGTGGCTCCATGAAATGTGGAGGGCATTTTGAAAATGTGCGTCTCCAAATTGGTGAATACCACCTGAAATCTCATATGTTTGCTATCGACATGGGTTGTTGTAACATTGTGTTGGGTGCAGACTGGATAAGGACTTTGGGTCCCATTCTCATGGATTTTAAGGAATTAACCATGCAATTCGACTAGGAGGGCCACCAATATAAGTTCCAAGGCATCACCCTTGGTTCACCTGAGATCATTAGTTCCCATCGCATGGAAAAGCTGCTCAAAAAAGGTCATTCAGGTGTTATTTCCCAACTCCATGCCATACAAGCAACAAAGACACCCTCAGTGTCGCAAGACCTCCAAGACATCCTTTCTAAACATCAAGTGGTCTTATCCACTCCCAAGGGACTCCCTCCTTCCTGTGGTTTTCATGACCATTCCATTCCCCTTGTACCTAGAAGCCTTCCTCCCAATATCTGTCTGTATCGTCACCGCTTTTCCCAAAAAAATGAAATTGAGAAAATGGTCCAGGATCTCCTTAATGTAGGCATTATCCGCCCTAGTACGAGCCCCTACTCTTCTCCTGTGGTCATGGTCCTAAAGAAAGAAGGTTCTTGGCGAATGTGTCCTGACTTCCGTGCCCTCAACAAACTTATCATTAAAGACAAATTTCCCATTCCTGTCATTGATGACCTCTTGGATGAATTGAGTGGCGCCCAATTCTTTACTAAACTTGATCTCCGTTCGGGCTATCACTAGATACATATGAAAGAGGCAGACATTCCCAAGACTTCCTTTAGAACTCATGAGGTCCACTATGAGTTTTTGGTCATGCCCTTTGCCTTGTGTAATGCCCCCTCCACCTTCCAAAGCCTCATGAATCATGTATTTCGTCATTTTCTCCGTCATTTTTTCTTAGTTTTCTTTGATGATATCCTCATCTATAGAAAAACCTGGACATACCATCTTGCTCATGTGGATCGAGTTCTCCATATACTCTCTCAGCACAAACTTTTTCTGAAATAGTCTAAATGTGCTTTTGGCACCTCAGAAGTTGAGTACTTGGGTCATATGGTTGGAAAGGACAGCGTCAGGGTGGATCCTAAAAAGATTGAATCTATGCAATACTGGCCTCATCCAAAGACTCTTAAAATCTTGCGTGGATTTCTGGGCTTAATAGGTTATTATCGCAAGTTTGTTAAGAATTATGGAAAGATTGCAGCACCTCTCACTGCACTCCTAAAAAAGAACTCTTTCACTTGGACTCTGACCACTGCTCAAGCTTTTCAAACCTTGAATATGGCCATGTGCACCACTCTAGTCTTGGCCCTTCCTAATTTCACAAAGACCTTTGTCTTGGAATGTGATGCTTCAGGGAAAGGAATTGGTGCTATCCTTATGCAAGAGGGTAAGCCTTTGGCCTTTACCAGCAAGCAACTATCTGAAAGAAATATGGGAAAATCAATCTATCAAAAGGAAATGTTTGCTATTTTTCATGCCGTTGATCTGTGGCACCATTATCTATTGGGGAAATGCTTCCAAATTAAGACATACCATCAAAGCCTCAAGTATTTTCTGGAACAACACATTTCCTCCCCGGAGCAATAAAAATGGGTGACTAAGCTCTTTAGATATGATTATGATATCATTTACAAGAAAGGAAAAGATAATGTGGTTGCGGATGCACTTTCCTGAAAATATGAAGACGAAGGATCCCTTTCTTCTCTTTCCTTCATTGTACCAGATTGGCTCCAAGCCATTCGCCAGTAATGGCTACAAGATCCCAAAAGTTTGTAGCTGATCCAACAATTGTAGTCCAATGCTCCAGCCTCCCCAGGGTACTCTTGGCTCCATGATGAGCTTTGATACAAAGGGTGTTTGTATTTACGTAAACAATCAAAACTTAAGTCCACGGTACTTTTTGAGCTTCATGCTACACCCACAGTGGGGCACTCCGGGTTTACCAAAACCTATGACAGGGTCAAACGTTCTTTTTTCTGGGATGGTATTAAACAAGAAATTCATAATTTAGTCGTTGAATGTGATGTATGTCAATGCAATAAGGGAGAAACAGTCAAATCTTCAGGCACACTACAACCGCTTCTGATTCCACCTGCTATTTGGAGGTACATCTCTATGGATTTTATTACAGGCTTACCCAAATCGTGAAATAAATCCGTCATTATAGTGGTTGTTGATTGCCTTTCCAAGTATGCTCATTTCTACGCTCTTCAACACCCATTTACAACATCTACGGTGGCTCAACTTTTCATGGATCAGGTCTTCAAGCTTCATGGCATGCTGCACTCTATTGTTTCTGATCGCGACCCAACTTTCACTAGCAATTTTTGGCAAGAATGGTTCAAGCTACAAGGCACCCAATTTCATCTCAGCACAACTTATCATCCCCAGACTAATGGTCAAACGAAAGTTGTCAACAAGTGTTTGGAAACATATTTGAGGTGTTTTTCCTCAAAAAAGAAAAATAAGTGGGCTCAATGGTTACCCTTAGTTGAATGGTGGTACAACACTTCATACCATATAGCTACACACATGACTCCTTTTGAAGCAGTATATGGATAGAAGCCACCTTCAATTCTCTCATACTTACCTCGTGTCTCGAAGGTCCAGATAGTTGAACAAACACTTACAGTTCAAGAGGCTATTCTCCGTACCCTCAAAGAGAATTTGGTCATGGCACAGAACCGCATGAAGAAACAAGCAGATCAAGGTCGCTCTGAACGTCAATTTGTAGAAGGGGATCAAGTGTTTCTTCGACTGCAACCTTACAAGAAAAATTCCCTCAAGGCCGAGCATTGTCAGAAGCTAGCGCCCAAATTTTATGGTCCTTATACCATTCTCAAGCATGTCAGTCAGGTGATCTATCAGTTAGCTTTGCCCAGTAATTCGAAGCTACATCATGTTTTTCATATTTCATGCTTAAAGAAGGTTATTGGAGCTAAGTGCCAAATTCAAACGAACCTTACCGAGTTAGCTGAAGAAGGATCCATTTGGCTACAACCACAAGCAGTTTTGGACTAGCGTGAGTGTCACCTGCGTCAGAGAACCGTCAAGGAAGTGTTAGTCGGGTGGAAAGATACAACTCCAGCAGATGCCACTTGGGAACCAACTACCATTCTGCTGTAATTTCCACATCTCAAGCATTGAGGACAAGGCTGATTTTAAGGGGGAGGACATGTTAGGGTCCTAACCCGCACATAGGTAGAACAATATATTCATATGTAATAAAGGTCAATATTAATAAGTCCTTGCAATAATATAGAATAAGTCGAATGTAAGAAGACCTAATAGAAGCTTCCACTTCTAGAAGGATCTTCCTCTAGATGCTTCTTTTGATAGACATATTTAGTATAAATAGGAGTTGAGGGTATGAGAACCTTATCTTGGATATTATTGTAATAGAGCTCTACTCAAATGGAGGTTTCCCCCTCAAAGAGGCCCGTGAACATTGCTCTCAGAATCAAAGTGTTATTTCTATTGTTATTCTTATATCATTTCAGTGTTATTGTGGTGATTGTTCTGGTTATATTGTTGTTATTTTCCCATTTCTAGCATTTTATTTTTGTTCTGCATACTTTTATATATGGTATATTACAGAATTATAGAGAAAACCTCAATGAATCCTAGACAGGAAGGAAAAAATGTTTCAGAACTGAGGCATCCTACAGGTCAAGGTGTAATGGAATCACTTTGGAGCAGATGAGGCTACATGGGAGCTGGAACATGCCATGAGAGTGGAATAATGATTTTTGATTTCTATATAATTGTATATACATGGTGTTTTAAACATTGAGGACGATGTTTCCTTAAGGGGGAGGGGAATGTAATACCTTGTTTCCCCCTATAACTATAATTTTTCTAAGAGTTCATATAATATGATTATGAAGCTTGTAATTATGTTGTGATTAATGAAAAACACCATAAAACTGTCTGAGAGGGAAAATCCTTGAGAGTATTGGCCATGATATCATAGGTGGGAATTGATGAAGTGGGATGGATGAGGTGGAACACTCAGGTGGAATGGAGAAGCTTCAATGAGAAAAGTAGGAATCTTCCTTAACACTTCAACCTGCACCCACAAATTGAATACACCACCCACCCACGTACTTGAGCCTACATAGATCCACATGAAATGTTACGAAGGAACAAACTAGTGGTTGAGGCAGTTAATATTGATGAAAACCATGACCTCTTGAGGGGACGAGGAGTCAACTGAATAACCTGATGACAAAACACTATAGATTTGTCCCTTCAAGAATTTGGACCTCAAATAGAAATTCACATCTGCAAGAAGCCACGGGAATCCCAAGGGATTGGGGCAAGAAGAAGCCAAAGGTGGAAAAACACCACCATATGAGTAAGGAGGAACAAATAAGGAAAAGAGGAGAGATAAAATAGTTGGTCACCAAGAGTGGTATTAGAGAGAGACCAATAGACACAGATATGTGCAAAAAATAAAACATGCAATGAAGAGAGAAAACACAATATGGATAAGATTAAGTGAGTGAAAATCTCACAGGTTGATCACACAGTGAAAAAATGCGATCATTAGCGTAGATCAAAGAAGAGAAGAAATTGGAGAGTCTTCCTTGAAGAAAATATGAATCTCATCCAAAATATTGACGATCACCTTGAAACAGAGAAGATCCGGGTCTAAACTGGAGCAATAGGGGACTACAACTTGGTACTTACTAGAACAAAATTGACATTGGTAAGGGGAAGTCGCCGAGGAAATTTATAGTAGAGAAGGGGATCCCTTGTGCAGAGGAAATCCAGTAGGGAAGGTACCTAATAAACCTATGGAAGCCCTAAGCTCAATGGGAAGGGGGAAACTTCTACTACTGTCAGAGGAGGAAGGAGAGTATCCTTCCTATATCATTCTAAGCTTGTAAACTAGCGAAAATCATTCCCCTTATGTTATCATGTATTGGCATGAGGGTGACATGTTGTAGGAAGGCACTCTACAACATAGACTAAGGTTAGGAGGAAAGGCATATTTTCTTCTTCAGTTGGATGGCTATCATATTCATTTAAAAAATAAGTTTTTAACTTGTCTTGATGTTTAATACTGTAAATATGTTGTTTCTAGTTTGATTATTAAATGTGAAAAGCATGCATGGAATGGTTGAATTCCTGAGTGAAATGGAATATGATTTTTTTTTTTTTATATCAATCTAATAACTCATGAAATTAAGTGTTCACTAGATGGATAACATGTTCTTTGGAGAGTCTTGTAGTATTGAGAGGAAAGTTTGCAAGATATGGACAAAATATTCATTTGGAGGGTGATTTGACTACCCTGGTCCTAGAAGAATCCTTGTATGGATGAAAAGGGCTTTAATCCTGAGGGATTATCTAGTACTTAGGTGGAAAGATTTCAAGATATGTAAGAAATACCCTTCGATGAAGTAAAAAATCCCTAGTTGGCCTCATAGTAGTTCCAGAACTCATAAAGATCTGGTGGGATCCTCGAATATCCCTTGAAATTGGGTAAGTCCCTATTTCAAACCATTACCCAATAGAGAACCTTGTGTTTGAGTCGGGGAAATTATTAGCTAATGATTTGGTATGGAGAATAGATTTTATCCATACGTATATGGATGAGGTTTTCATAAGTTTCGAGTTGTGAAGTGGGGAAAGAGATGGTTCGATGATGAAGAATTACTAGAACCATCAAGATTTGTTAATTCAGTGCAATGGGAAGATCGGGATTTTTTGTTGTGAAGTTGATTTTTTAAAGTGACCAATAGTTGGAGTAGGGAGCTCCGACGATGATGAGAGAGTGTTGATAACAAAGGCATGAGAAATAACGAGAATCGTCGATCGATGCAAGGGAGAGATTAAACCTCAGCCAGAGATCATTGTGGTCTTGCCTAAGTGAGGAAAAATAGAGAGTGACATCATGCTGATGAGGATTCCAACTTGGAAGCTATCATGTCTCGAGGGGTGATGAGTGTCGACAAATTATGGGTCATCAGAACAAGAGTGGCCTTGTTGGGTGAGGAGGTATTTAGGTATTCACCTTAAACTGTGGTTGTTAGATCTGTAGGATGAGAGATCCCAACCTTTCATCAGAATATGGAGTGTTGGAACTAACAGTCACCCTCAGACAACTAGAGGATAATCCCAGTACCCATCAAATAGGTTTGTAATGGTAAATTTATGATAAAGTGTCAAATGGATAAAACTTAGCGTAATAATGCACCAACATAGAAATTTCTAAGCAAGATGCATAAGCAAGTGAGGTCTTGGATAACTTCAGTCAGTGATTTAAAGAAAAGTGTGGGTAGATGGAATACTTTAATGAGGAGGATGAATAGTCTACTATTAGCATCATGCCTTACTAGCAGACAAGTGAGGAAAAAAACTCAGACACGAGAACTTCTTTAATCTAATCTTTAAAACAATGGTAATCATTACAATAACATCACAATCAAACACACATTGTAACATAGCTATAATACCTCAATTGAATCATTCAATGATGATAAAATCAGAGTGAGAAAGAACTAATATGATGGAAAAGAAAGTTGACTTCTATTAGGCAAAATTTATCAAATCTCATACATAAAAACCAGAGTTTGGCTCTGTTACATCAAAACATTACTAAGGGGGTCTATGCTCAAATATTCGAACCCCCTAATGACTTATAATTCCTATATTATATCCTAGATAAGGATGATATCATTATAATTCGAATTCCATCCTCTTTCCCAAAATATAAATAGTTACAAACAAAGAATGACATGTTTTAACTAATTTCCTTCTTTTCATGAGGTGAAATTCTAAAAAATAGGCTTCAAACCGCCACTTGTAATTCTCACAATATAATAGATGTGTAAAATATGAGAATGATTTTTGTCGATAATATTGTTATAAATAAAAACCTCTATCGGTTTCTTGAAATTCATCTCCATCTGTTTGGAATACGTGTCACAAAAACATGCCTCAAATAGGAAATCATGAAAACTGAAAAAAATAGGTCTCAAAGATTACTTTGAATCTCCAAATCCATGACACCTGTGTGAAAAATGAAAAAGGTTAATGTTCTTGGTTTTGTCATTGAAAATAACCTCCTTTGAAGTTTGAAAATTCATCCAGGTTCACCCAGAAATCCTCCTGGAAGTCAACTAGTCAAAAATACCAGTTCAATAGTCCTAAAACAGAGTTTTTGCAGCACATTTCGCAACAATTTCCATAGCGCCTATATGAAAATGCTAGTTTTTGTAGCACCAAACTAGGATAAATTTGAAATCCTTTAGCATGAAAAAAAGGTAATGATGGGAATGAATGAATATTGCGGTATTGGACTCATATGTAGGATCAAGTGCTCTTGCTTCATAAAAAATGTTGAAACTTGGTGTTTGAGGAAGTTGGCACTGCAGAATCTCCTAATTCACAGTGCTGCAAAATAGACTGTAAAAATATCCATATTTATAGTGAAAATCCTATTTTCTAACATTTATCTCCATAGGGGATGGATACCTCCCTATGAGGCTACAATAACATGTAGTTCTAGTGCCTTGACATTGGGTTATGGAGTCAGTCTTAGGTGAAACTGTCAGTAATCCTATTGAATACATCATGCTAGAAAACCTACACTACTTACAAGCTGAAATAAAACACTCTTGCTCAAAAGAGATTATTTATGTACATGCCTACACTCACTGGTTTTACAATGTACTCAGGTGAAAGCGAACTTCCACCATAGCCACTCAAACAACTTTATGAAAAAATTATTTTCTTCTTTGTAGTTTATCAGTAAAAGGTAAGGGAAGTATGACAGCAGAATGAATACATGTTTTAGGGAATGTTGCTTATCTTAATGAGTGGGTTTCATAAATAAATATGAAAACTTTGGAGAATCATAGAAATACAACTCCAACACAAGTGCCACTATGTCCTCAAAACTATGATTTAAAACCCGTTTCTTGAAAGATGATGACAACCACTGCATGAAGTATTTCTTGCTGATGCAAAGTTGACTCTATTTTTCTTCAATTAATAGATCTTGGACATGATTCAATTCATGACATCTATTGGTACAGGGGCAGACCTAGGGTTCATCTCTAACAACGCACCAACAAGCCCTAACTACTGGCCCTTTCAGCAATACCTGCGAAGCAGATGCAGTCTCACCCGAAGTAGCGATAGGGGGTTGCAGGAAACAGGTGTCTACAACCAGAGGAAATGTAAAGAGGACCCAATACAACAACAACACAACATCTAGATATCATCTACCAACTTAATCCTACTTCACACAATTATATCTCAGATCTAACATAACGATGCATCAACAAAATATCAGAGGACAAAAGAAAACCACATCAATCACACAAATAACAAGATATATGTGGTTCACCCTCTACCTAGGGCTACATCCACATAACTGTGTTTCTTGATATTATATAAAACATATATTTCTATCTGCACTCTTAGCTTGCATATCTCTCTCTTCTTCTCTCCCCCTTCCTGCAGACCCAACTGCAGGGTTGATCTTCACACCTAGCTAAAGATCTTACAACACATACTTCTCTCACCACACGATACGTCTCTCTCTCAACAGTAACAACAACTATTCATCATAACATAATCAAACCCATCCCAAGTCCTCTTGACCTTTATTTATACATTCATTGACTCTCGGACAACCTTAGGTCAAAACCTACGTGTCAAAAACCTAGATACCAAAATCCTAGGTGTCTAAAACCCTTGGTCAAATTGACCCGCGTTTTCCAGGCTTCGCCAGCCTGTATTTCCTTCCTTCCCACGAATTGCTCCAAAGCATCTATTGGTGGCGTTTTCCGTTTGTTGAGTAGTCCATGATCCATCTTCCTTGCTGATATTTTCTCCTTGATCCTATCGACCAACAACTCGTTCTCCCGTACTTCGCTCCTTCTCTTATGCTTCTGTAGTCACTTCGACCTGATCTCAGTCAGTGTGTCTTCCACGCAGTTCGCATTTTATATTTTCTCTTCCTTTTTCCTCAATTTTCTTCCTCAATCCATACCTAGGGTCAACAGGCTCCCAACACTCACCTATGACTCATCCTGAGGCACTCTAATCTGAACCTTCTTCTTTACTTTGACTTTAGACTACGTAGCGCAGCCTATGATTTCTACTTAGTTTCTCTCCACTGTGTGCAGAGTGTTTTTTCTATACCTGGTACCCATTTTCAAATGCACCTGGTACCTAGACCCTTCTCCTTTTACTTCTACTGAGAGCTGCAAGGCAACTGGTTGTCATATTACAATTTCAACTGTCACCCATTCACTAATCCTTCCTTCCATTCTCCATTCAAAGTATTCAACTACACAACTCCTCCTTTTGTAATAAAGGCCACCTCATATGGCCCAAGCCAATGTGTCCTAAACTTCCCTAGATGCTTCATGAACTTGTTGTCATAAACCAATACCAGATCTCCTTGCTTAAAGGATTTCTTCTTGATGTCTATGTCATGGTAAGAATTCTCTCGTTCCTTCTGTACCTACTGATGGAATCCTGCAATAAATATGTCTTCCTCTAGCTCTACCAACTGCGTAAGTCTGTCTTGCAGAGTGTCAATGTCATCCATATCTGTGAATGCTACAATTCTTAGGCTAGGAACTAAATATTCCATGTGTACTACGACTTCTAGACCATAAACCAATTTAAATGGAGTCTACATTATCAGCTTCTTACAAGTGGTTCTATAGGCCCATAGTACTACTGGTACTCTCAAATCCCAGTCATCTCTGTTTACACTGCAAATATTCTTCAGCGCAGTCTCCAAGATCTTGTTGAAGGCTTCAACTGTACCATTCGCCTGCGAGTGGTATGGAGTGCTCTTCTGGCGATGAAATTCAAATTCCTGAGTCAAGGCTTCATTAGTATTATTAATAAAATGTGTACCTTGATCACTCATAAGGACCTTCGGGCATCCAAACCTAGTTATGATATCATCAAATATGAACCGCGCAACTGTAGTTGCACTACAGTCCTTAACTACTCTTGCTTATGCCCATATGGTCAAATACTCTATCGCAGTAATGATGTATCTTGCTCCTGTACACTTTCCCGGTGGGTTGATAGGTCCCACGAAGTCAATGTCCCGTTTATCAAATGCATGTAAGGTTAACCGGGGTGCTAAAGGAATCTCATCTCTTTTGAAAGGTTTCCCAACTCTTTGGCATACATCACATGCTTTGTAGTATTCTTTAGCATCTCTGTGTAAAGTGGGCCACCAGAGGCCAACTAGCAGAACCTTCTGCACTATTTCTCTCCCTGCGTAGTGTCCTCCTGCAATGCCCTCATGTGATTCTATCAGAATTAGTGGTCTTTCTGCCTCCATAACACATCTTGTCAAGATCTCATTAGGTCCCATCTTATATAGCTATTCAACTATAAGTGAAAAATATACAGCGAGCACTACCAGTTGTTTCTTCTAAATGATTGTGTATTCACGAGGTTCCATTCCTGTTGACGAGAACTAAACTATCTCAGTGAAGTGATCGTCAATATTCCTGATGGCCAATAGTTGTGCATCTAGTAGTGTTTCCTCCAAAATAGTAGGTTCCTCTCCATGCTCTAATCTGGACAAATGGTCAGGTCCCTTGTTCATTCTCCCTGGCTTTACCACAATTTCAAAATCATATTCCTGAAATAAAAGAAGCCATCTGCATATCCTCCCCCCCAACACTGGTTTTTTGACCAGTTATTTCAGTGTAGAGTGATCAATGAGCATCTTAAAGTGTCCTCCCAGCAAGTAGTGGCGAAACTTTTGTAGTGCATACACCATGGCTAAACCTTCTCTCTCAGTGGTGGTGTAATTTATCTCAGCTATTGAAAGCTTTCTGCTAGCAAAGGATAACGAGTGGTCAATATCTCATGTTCCTGGTTGTGCTAACAATGCTCCCAATGCAATAGAGGATGCATCGATGTGCACATGAAACTCCTTAGTCCAGTCTGGGAAAACCATAATAGGCACAATAACCATTTTCTGTTTTAGTGTGTCGAAGCTCTGCTGACATTCTTCTATCCATTGAAATTAGCAATATTTCTTCAAAAGATTCTCCATGGGTGTTGTGATATATGAATCTCCCTTAATGAACTTCCTGTAGTATCCAGTATGTCCCAGTGCAGTGCGCAACTGTCTGACTGAAGTAGGGGGGTATGTCAACAATAATGGAAATCTTGTACGGATCTACCAAAAACCCATGCTTACACACAATATGGCCTAGCAGCACTCCAAAGGGTGAAAATAAGATGCATTTCTTCAGGTTCAGGGCAATCTGACATTGCCCGCACCTATCCAACATTAGTCTTAAGAATTCAATATGATTTTGAAACAAGCTAAAAATATTCCAATCATCAAAATAGGCTTCCAGAAATTTATGTAAAAAATCCTTGAATGCTTCGACCACCACCCTAGAAAAGATGACTGGTGCATTATTTAGTCCAAAAGACATCATTGTATACTGGTAGGATCCCCATTTTGTTGCAAATGTGGTCTTATGGTGATCTTCCTTG
The DNA here is from genome assembly GCA_000966675.3 of Picea glauca. Lineage (NCBI taxonomy): Eukaryota > Viridiplantae > Streptophyta > Pinopsida > Pinales > Pinaceae > Picea > Picea glauca. The sequence continues at coordinate 318,024 of JZKD02S1881868.1, read as the reverse complement.
ACAATTTTGATCTGGTGATAACCTGAAAATCCATCGGTGAAGGAGTAGACTTTCTGTCCTCCCACATTATCTAACACTTCATTAGTGAACGGTGTAGGGAATGGATCATGGAAGCATGCATCATTAAGTTTTCTCAAATCTACACAGATTCTGATCTCTCTTATTTTCTTGTCTTGAACCACCATAGGGATAATCCATTCTGACTCTTCAACAAGTTCTATGATTCCTGCTTCCAACATTTTGTCTAATTCAATCTTAACTTTATCCTTATATTTGGAATTCAATATGTATGGCCTCTGCTTGACTATTCTTGCATCTAGTTTCAGAGGAATCTTCATTTCTCCCATAGGTCCTTTAATGCCCTTCATATCAGTGAACTTGGTTGGAAACAAGTCCTGATATTCATGCAATAATTATGTGATCTTATCAATAGTGGCATCATCCCAATAATCTCCCACGTTGGCCAATTTAGGTGCTTGCTATGTCCCAATATTGACTTTCTTGATTTTAGTTGGATGTCCAATAAAGGTAGTTCGACTCCTGGTCCTTCTATATCTTTTTGTCCTTTTGTTTCTGCGATGTTCACATTCCTAGGATCATCATATTCATCTGTATTGATATTGTAACATCCTTGCAGTTTCTGAAGAGGTGCAGTCCATTCATCCTCATCTTGCTCCAAAGGGAATTTAGGTGCCCCCTCAAATACTTTATGTCTTATAACCTATAAATGTTGATCTACCATAGGGTATTGACTTTCAAATAAGAATGTGGCTACACAATTCGGAGTCATACCTTGCCAATCTACAGTGATAAGGCGCAGTTCTGCTTGAAGATACCAGTTGATAGGCATTGTATCCAGTGTGTTAATGAATTTATGCACCCACTACTCCCGAGGAATGTTGCTCCAGGATTCCTCACAATTTTGTACATGGTCTTTTAGACAACTTTGACCTGTGTATCTAAATTCCCATCCTTCTACTTGCTCTGAGAAGCACACTGTTATCAAAGTGAGACATTGCACCCAGTCCACGATGTTCTTCTTATGCACTCCCCACCATCTTGCTGGAGTTGATTTCAAGGCCTCGTCCGGTGCCAACAGTCTCTATTGTACTGATGCAATTTCTTCAAATTCCAGTAAGAAAGTTTCTAAGTGATTCAAACCATCAAAGGTGGGAAGATTACTTACTGTTGTGCCGATCCAGTGAACTTCTCTAGTTAATATAGCGCATCGCTGCGCAGAAAATTCATACATCTTGTTCTGTTAGTTCTCTAGTGCTTCTTCTAAATCTAATGAACATGCGTTGTCACTTCGCCAACTTAAATTCCCATCCGTTGTAGGATTAATGTAATCATGTTGTCTTGCGGTTAATTTATATATATATTCTAGTTCATATGCGCGGTCCTCTTCTCTTATGGGCTCTGTATATCTACGACCTTCATCAGGATCCAGAGGTGCAATGACCCTAAGGTTGTCACCTTCAAATGCCATTCTTCTTTTCTTTAAGTCAACAACGGTAGAATTATTGAAAGCCCAATCAATTCCTAACAACGTGGGATAAGGACAACTATCGTCAACTATCCCAATTACTTTGAAGTCTACAAATGTTCTGACCCTATCGATGTCCACAGGAACATGTTCTAGTCTTCAAAAGGGGCTCACAACCTGCTAATTAGACATCCTAAGCCTTATAGGGGAATATATCAACTTAGTTTTTCCTATTAGTGCCCAGGTCTGCTTCATCATAACATTGACCTCTGACCCTAAGTCAAGGACCACATAATCTATATCATAATATCCAATCTAATCATTCAGATGTAGCTCCTTATTTGTCCTTCTCTTTTTAGATACTTGATGTACTACTCTACTCAGTAAGGGATCTACCTTCCCTCGCTCATACTATCTGATCAAATCTTATAGCTCTTGTACATCGCTTTCATCCTTTATCAAATTAATGCAAGTGCATAAGAATTCCATAATATTACTTACCTGTTTTCCCTCTTTGGGTGAAGCAGACTAATCAAATGCCAGAGGCATTCCATATTCTCTTACTTTTGGTCGAACTTTCAATGAATAAGCCTGGTCTCTCTCGAATTCTTTTCTTTCTTCCTCAAATATTTGTTTCTCTTTATTTGGATCAAATTCTTGTGTCTTATCTATCGCTTTTCTGACTCTTGATTGTTCTATAGTCTTTCGCAGTGTTACTCTATCTTTTCCTATAGCAGTGCCTCCTCTAGTGATAAAAATGACTCTAGGATACACTCCGTGAGGTTCTGTTGAGATCAGTTGTACTTGTTGGTTTCCTCCTCGTCTTTCCTGAAGTTTGGCTAACAATGCAAGACAACATTCTATGACATGTTCGAACGAGTTACAGTAACTGAAAATGGTACAAGGGTTCTGACAGTCCCTTTCCAAGTGACATGGATGTGAGTGGTTATAACAAATGATTTGACTGTGACCTCGGCCCATACCTCCCCCTTGTCCTCTTCCTCTGAATCCACCACGAGGATTGAAGTTTCCTCTTCCTGGGGAATTATAGTGCGCAGTGCTTCCTTCCTATTGTACTTCACCTTGAATCCTATAAGCATCCCTTGACCTTTCATGCAAGAGATCATAAGCTCTACAGTCCTTCTCATCATGCCCCACAGATTTACAGAATGTGCAATAGAGATTCATAGGTGTCTGAACATATTTTTGCATGTAGTAGCATTCACCAGGGCGATGTCTATTTCTACATACCTCTCACCAAGGTAGAGCAACCTACTTCAAAGGGCCCAAAGCTCCAGAAGCCAAGTATTCATGGAATAGGGGACAATGCTCCTTATCATGGCCTTCTAACTTGCATATCATACACCATATGTCTTCTATTTTATCTTTTCCCTTGTCTTTCTTCATGTATTCAACCTGCAAAGACAAGCTAGTTAACTGACTCAAGATTTGACTCATACCTAAGCTGGATTCTCCCATGGGGGATGATTCTAGTTTCATGGAAATCTCCAATGCCTCATCCTACGAAGCAATCTTTTGTTGCATCAGAGGGTCTCTGATGTGTGGTAGGAGGGAAACAATGAATCATTCCTTGTTCTTTTTGTCTGGGATCTGAAAATTCAAACAACCTGTCAAGCTATTAAACCTCTGATCAAACTCCCAAACCAGTTCAATTACTTTCTGCTTGATTTATTTTAGCTCTGTAATGCACTATGACTTTGATTTGGGTTTCTTGAATTCAATAATCAACGCAGTCTTAATCTCTTATACTCATCTACTTGTCGCTCTACCCAGGGATATATTCAACATGCTCAAATTCGATCCCCGAAAATGACTCCGAGAATGTTGGCACTTAGAGTCACCCTAAGACTACTAGAGAATAAGCCCAATACCCATCAAATATGTTTGTGATGGTAAATTTATGATAAAGTGTCAAATGGATAAAACTCAGCATAAAAATGCACGAACACATAAATTTCTGGGCAATATGCATAAGCAAGTGATGTCTTGGCTAACTTCGGTAAGTGATTTAAAGAGAAGTGTGGGTATATGGAATAATTTAATGAGGAGAATGACTAGTCTACTATTAGCATCAGGCCTTACTAGCAGACAAGTGATGAAAAAAACTAAGCCACAATAACTTATTTAATCTAAGCTTTAAAACACTGATAATAATTACAACAACATCACAATCAAACATACATTGTAACACAACTATAATACCTCAATTGAATCATTCAATGATGATAAAATCAGAGTGAGAAAGAAGTAATATGATGGAAAATAAAGTTTAATTCTATTAGGCAAAGCTTCTCAAATCTCATACATAAAAACCAGAGTTTGTCTCTGTTACATCAAAACATTACTAAGGGAGTCCATGCTCAACCATTCGAACCCCCTAATGATTTATAATGCATATATTATAGCCTATATAGGGATGATAGAATTACAATTTGAATTCCATCCTCTTTCCCAAAATAGAAACAATTACAAACAGAGAATGACATGTTTCAACTAATTTCCTGCTTTTCAGGAGGCAAAATTTTGGAAAATAGGCTTCAAAACGCCACTTGTAATTCTCAAAATATAATATATGTGTAAAATATGAGAATGATTTTTATATATAAACTTGTTCTGAAGAAAATTCTCTCTTTGTTTCTTGAAATTCATCTCCACATGGCCGCAATATGTGTGGTAAAAACATGCCTCAAACAGGAAATCATGAAAACTGTAAAAAATAGGGCTCAAAGATTCCTTTGAATCTCCCAATCCATGACACCTTTATGAAAAGTGAAAAAGGTTAATGTTATTGGATTCATGATTGAAAATAACCTCCTTTTAATTTTAAAAATTCATCTTGATTCACCCAGAAATCCTCCTGGAAGTAAAATGGTCAAAATTACCAGTTAACAGTCCTAGAACAGAGTTTTTGTAGCACATTTTGCAACAATTTCCATAGTGCATGTCTGAAAATGCTAGTATTTGCAGCGCCGAGCCAGGAGAAATTTGAAATCCTTTAGCATGAAAAAAATGTAATGATGGGAATGAATGAATATTTCATTATTGGACTCATATGTAGGATCGAGTGTTCTTTCTTCATAAAAAATGTTGAAACTTGGTGTTTGAGGAAGCCGGCGCTGTGAAATCTCCTAATTCGTAGTGCTACAAAATAGACCGTAAAAATAACCAAATTTCTAGTGTAAATTCTATGTGCTAACATGGAGGATAGATTTCCGGAGTGAGGACAAGAGGATGAGCCAACGACAAAGAGGGTCAAACAAAAACCATTGATCAATGAGTAGGTGAGATGAAATCTCAATCGTAGATTTGTTGAAGGTAACATAGGGTTACCTTAAAAAAGGTTGATGGGCATGCATTAATCACTGCAAAAGTCAAAGGAACCAATGCGATTGGAGTTTTTGGATGTCAGGTTTTGAGAGTCATTGGATCCAGACATAGATCTATCAAAAGGTTCATCATCAAAACTTGAAGGTTGGGGTTAGTCATTGCTCCAAAAAAGGAGGACCCCGACAACGAAAAAGATAGGCCCAAGTGTTCGGAGCCATTAATATTAAGGTCCATTGATCAATACATTATAATGATACTCTTAAATATCTTTCATACTTATGCGAAAGTCTGGACTAGAAACATGTTCTTGCATAGATAACAAGCGTTTACGAGACCGCTTGGCTACTATGTAAAAGACATACAAAATATTTTGACTGACAAAGTTGCAATAGGCTTCTATGAATGATTTTGGACACTTGTATTAGTCTCTACAAGAAACAAACTGATTAGACAAGCAAATGGTGGAAACAATAAATACTTTTTCTTCAGTGACCAAATCGTAAGATATACCTTTTGCAAGTAAAAAGATCAGGGTTTGACCTCCCGTTTTTTCATTTAAAAAGAACTCCTACTAGCAAAAAAAATGTTAGGACCTAGTAATTCTTAGTGCATTGATAAGAAATGACTTTAAAAATGAGAAAATTTCTTTAAGCATACCATAGAAAGTGTGTAAAAATATTGTGCTACTTTCCGAGGCTTCAACCTTTATACTTTTTTTTACTAAGAAATTGATAACTTCCAATATTTGTTTTAAACCGAAAAAATGTTAACTAACTATTAACAAGTGGTTATATGGACAAAACATGAGTTATTTTATAACTTCAAGCTGACTCAAAACCAAGTATATGAATATATCAAAATAGAACAGATTTTAAAGTATGTTTTCTAAACAAAAGTAAAAAAGGGGGGCCTCCCTTATCCATAAGGTTTGACGAACTCTGATCATCATAGATATATGCAACATAATACCAAATCTAATCATACCACATAGCCATCAATTCATGCAAAGTTCCATATATATATATATATATACATATATAATCAAATGAGTCTGCAAATTGTATGATTACTTGCACTGTTCATAACATCATTTAACAATTCACCCATAATCGAGGTATACATATTCTTGATCCATCCAATTTGTAAAATTAAATATCAGTTTTGGGAATGAAAACTGAAATCAAACAAATACCATTTTGAACTAACACCACTGAACTTCAATAATTGCAATTCTCTTTATGTGCATGTATAACCACAATAACACAACTGGAATTTACTGCTAGTACATCTCCTGTGTGACACAAACTAGACCCATGAACATAATCAAAATAATAACCAAAGGCAACAAAGATACTCAACAACTCATCTCCCTTTAAAACCAAACACAAGTATCAATTGCAATTAGTAAAAATTGAGTATTCATAAACAATGGGTAGGGTATCGGGTTAATATATTGAGGGAACAAAGCTCTATGTTCAGTCAAAGGAATGTGAAACATATAACATAGAAATAATATGTATGGTGATGTGTAGTGAAAATGTCATGACATATTTATCATACCTAAGTGCACATATAACCATTTTCCAAATTGTTTAGCCATGTATATAACATTTAGAACAAATCTAATATTATTTTAACATATGCGAATGCAACTATAGAATTAAAGGGTTTGGGATATCATACATTTTTATACATATCCACACATATATCCATGCATATACAAGCTAGAATGTATTTTAAACACGCCATGACATTTATAGTATTGAAACCATACGAGGATTGCATGCACATTGTATTTACAATGTCATTTGCAAACTGCTAACAACCATTGCGCAAATGGAAATAGACTCGTGAGGAGATTATGGTGACAGGTTCAAAAAAGTGAGATTAGGAATAGAAAGTGATGAGGTGGGTGAGGTCATGTTCATAATGTGAACATTAAAAAATACTTCAATTGAAACCATACGTATAACATGAAGTAGAATGATTCCCGTAATCAGAGCTAGGGTAAAATTGAATAGAGCGAAATAGTTTGTTATAAAACTCAGAACAAACTAACACATTGGTATTATGAGTGGTTAACCATGTGTATATAATTCTTATCTTGTCTTGCGAATGAAGCATTGATCCATATTTTTTTCTCCATATTGTTAAATGACTGATACCACCATCAGGTATGAGAAACACCGATCATTATCCTCCATACAATATCGGGTAGGAAACTTGAACAAAGATCTCAAGATCGATCTTACCTAAAATAAATGAATGCCAGTCGATATGATATCGACGTCATTAACCCACGACTTAGACTGGGTGCTATCTATGCATGAAAAATGAAGTTGGTGGCAATCTAGAGCTAGGACAATGGCCATGTGGCAACACTAAATTGCATGTGGAATCTGGTGTGATATATCCACCATCGATATCACACCTACCTATTTCAATGCGATGTACATTAGGTTGGTTGTTGTTTTTATCACGCATTAACTTTGCAGCTCAAGACTTGAGCTTCGTATCTAATATGTCGGTGTTGAAAGATTGGTTATCATTGATGTCAACCCTGGAAGAAGTCAGGGAGTACCGAAGGTATGGTTATGTAACCCACAGTTTATTGAGGAAAAAAGACATGAAGGACATTGTATTTGAAGGTAACTCGCTCATGGATGGACAATATGTGTCATGCCTAGTAAGGGGAGGTCGTCGAGGGAATGTATAGTAGAGAAGGGGATCCATTGTTTAGAGGAAATGCAGTCGGGAAGGTACCTGATAAACCTATGGAAGCCCTAAGCTCAGTGGGAAGGAGGAAAATTCTATTATTGTCAGAGGAGGGAGGAGAGTAACCTTTGTGGATCATTTTAATATTGTGAACTAGCTGTAATCATTCCCCTTGTGTTGTCATGGCTTGGCACGAGGGTGGCATGCTGTAGGAAGGCACTCTACAACACAACCTAAGGTTGGGAGGAAAGGTGTCTTTTCTCCGTCAGTTGGCTAGCTGTCATATTCACTAAAAAAATAAGTGTTTAACTTGGCTTGATGTCCAATACTGTAAATATGTTGTTTATAGTTTGATTTTTAAATGTGAAAAACATGCATGGAATGGTTGAATTCCTGAGGTTAATGGAATATGATTTTTTGGTTTTTCTGTCAATCTAATAACTCATAAAATTAAGTGCTCACTGGATAGATAACATGTACTCTGGAGAGACTTGCAGTCTTGAGAGCAAATTTTGCAAGATATGGACAAAATATTCATTTGGAGGGTGATTTGATTACCATGGTCCTAGAAGAATCCTTGTATGGATGAAAAAGGCTTTAAGCCTGAGGGATTATCTAGTACTTAGGTGGAAATATTGCAATATATGAAAGAACTCCCCTTCGATGAAGTTGGAAAGCCCTAGTTGGCCTCATAGTAGTTCCAGAACTCGTAAATATTTGGTGGGATCCTTGAAGAGCCCTTGAAATTGGGTAAGTCCCAATTTCAAACCATTAACCAATAGAGAACCCTGTATTTGATTTGGGGAAATGATCAACTATGGATCCTCGAAGAGCCCTTGAAATTGGGTAAGTCCCAATTTCGAACCATTAACCAATAAAGAACCCTGTATTTGATTTGGGGAAATGATCAGCTATCAATTTGGTATGGAGAATGGATTTTAGCCATACATAGATGGATGAGGTTGTTAGAAGTTTCGAGTTGTGAAGTGGGGAAAGAGAGCATCCGACAATGAAGAATTACTAGAACCATCGACACATGTTAATTTAGTGCAATGGGCAGATCAGGAATGTTCATCGGGAAGATGAGTTGTTAAAGTGACCAAGAGTTGGAGTGGGGAGCTATGACGATGATGAGAGAGTGTCGATAATGAAGGCCTTACAAATAACGAGAATCCTTGATCTATGTAAGGGAAATATTAAATCTCCACCATAGATCGTTTTTTTCTCGCCTAAGTGAGGAAAAATGGAGAGTGATGTCATGCTGATGAGGATTCCAACTTGACAACTAACATGTCTCGATGGGTGACGCATGTCGACAAATTATGGGTTGAGGGAATGAAAGAGGTCTCATTGGGTGAGGAGGCCTTTAGGTGTTCACCTTAAACCATGGTCATTATATATGTAGGCTGACATATCCTAGACATTCATCGGAAGATATAGGATAAATTTCTGGAGTGAGGATAGGAGGATGAGCCAATGGTGAAGACGGTCAAACGACAACCATTGATCAATGAGTAGGTGAGATGAAATCTCAGTTATAGATTCGCTGAAGGTTTCGCAGGTTCACCTTAAGAAGGGTTGATGGGAGGACATTAATCACCACACAAGTCAAAGACACCGATGTGATTGGAGCCATTGGAAGTCAGGTTCTAAGATTCATTGGATCCGAATATATATCTGTTAGAAGGTTTGTCGTCGAAACTTGAAGGTTGGGTTACTCTCTACTCCAAAGAAGGAGGACCCTAAAAATGACAAAGATAGGCCCAAGTGTTCAGAGCCATTGATCTTAAAGGCCTGATGGGCCAAGTGGTAAGTTCCACATCATATTCCAAGTTAATTCCACATTAGGTGGTACGAGTGACAAGGAGCCACGTGGAAATGAGGTGGAATTGTCCACTAGTTGTCCAAAAATTTAAGAGGCTGTGACTTTTAATTTAGAGCTCGGTTTTGAGCATGGATACAGTCGTCGGAAAAATATTGACGAGCATAATCTACCTATGATATTTATTATCGAGAATGAACTGAATTGAAGAAGAGGAAATTTAGACATCCCACCAGCCTAAGTGAGGGTTAAGGTTTGGGTGTGTTACAGAGAAATACTAGAGAATTTTGAAGGGTTGGGTGGGTTTGGAAACTATGAAAGAAAATTCTTTGATACCAAATGACAAGGCTCAAGGAGCATCATCTAACAAAATCGTGAGAAAACTAAATAAAAATCATAACCATAGAGAAAAAAGGGCAACAATTGAAAACCTAGAACAATTTTATTACCTTCTTCACTTGGCTAAAGGCCTTCTTATAAATTTACAATGGGTCCACATAAAACTAACTTGCAAAAAAAGAATAATAATCTAATATGCATGAAGCTTTAAGGCTAGAAACAAATAGTAAATCATGAAATGCACACAACTCAAGGGTTGAAAGTATGCAACCAAATTCTAACTAATTGTGTTGGATTTCTTAGAATGTGTCCTTAAAGGTGGGGCACTACTGGTTAGGCACTCTCCTTGGTGGATGCACCCTTGTGTTGTGTATCAAGCTTGAAAAAAGTTTGTGGAATTGTGAAAATTTGATGGTGGAAACATGAGCACTCTTTATGGAACCATGAACAATGTTAGTGGAACCATGATCATTGTTAATTGAACCATGAGTACTTAAGGAACCATTAAAGTTTTTGGTGGAACCATGAAATGTATTGGTGAAACCAAGGCCATTGTTTATGGAACCACGAACATTTGGTAGTGGAACCATGAGTATTGTTTATGGAACCATGAACATTTTATGTGCAACCTTGAGAAATGATTGTGGAACCACCTATTGATCAGAGGAAATAAGATTTCCTCTGTCAACTTTTTGACCTATTGGTCGGCTAAACCAATAAGAGGCAAGAATGATCACCCTAATTTTATAGCCTAAGTCTTAACACAATCTCTAACTTCATGATAAGTTAGGAAAGATAACATAAAATAAAAGACAATATATGTATGAAACTATTCTAAACATATAACAAACATAACATCATACATGGATGTACTAATAACATAACAAACACATGAATGGTATCTTCTCGCCACTTTAAATGTTTATGTGAATATTTATTAACAACAAGATCTGAAATGCAATGGAGATACTAACACATAACATCAAGTAAAAACTGAAATTGAAATTTGTATAATGAAAATATCAAATATAATATCTACAATGAATGAGAATGACATTCAAGTGGAGAGGAAAAAAAAAAAAAAAAACATCAAAACAAAGGAATATGAATATGAAAAAAGCAGTCATCTTTATTCAATTTCTGCCTTATCAGTACATTAGACTACAAAATATTTTTTCCTTGGCTATTATGTAAAAGACGTACAAAATATTTAGACTAACAAAGTTGCAATAAGATTCTATGAATTATTTTGGACACTTGTGTATTAGTCTCTACAACCAACAAACTGATTAAACAAGCTAATGGGGGAAACAATAAATATTTTTTCTTCAGTGACCAAACAGTAAGATATACCTTTTGCAAATAAAAGGATCATGGTTTGACCTACCTTTTTTTTACTTAAAAAGAACTCTTGCTATAAAAAAAAAATGGTTAGACCCTAGTAATTCTTAGTGCATTGATAAGAAATGAGAAAATTGCTTTAAGCATACCATAGAAAGTGTGTAAAAATATCATGCTACTTGCCTAGGCTTGAATCTTTATACTGTTTGTTACCAAGAAATTGGTAACTTCCAATATTTGTTTTAAACCGAAAAAAATGTTAACTAATTGTTAACAAGTGGTTATGTGGACAGACCATGAGTTATTTTATAACTTCAAGCCGACTTGAAGAAAGGAATATGAATATATTAAAATATAACAAAATTTAAAGTATGTTTTTTTAACAAAAGTAAAAAAGGGAGGCCTCCCTTATCCATAAGGTTTGACGAATGTAGATCATCATAAATATATGCAACATAATACCAAATCTAATCATACCACATAGCCACCAATTCATGCAAAGTTCGATATA
>JZKD02S1881868.1:291974-306354 GCA_000966675.3 Picea glauca | reverse complement strand
TGATTACTTGCACTGTTCATAACATCATTTAACAATTCATCCATAGTCTAGGTATAAATATTCTTGAGCCACCCAATCTGTAAAATTAAATATCAGTTTTGGGAAAGAAAACATATATCAAACATAAACCAATTTGAACTAGCACCACTGAACTTCAATAGCTATGATTCTCTTTATGTGCATTTATAACCACAATAACACAACTGACATTCATTGCTAGTACATATCCACTGTGACATAAACTAGACCCACAAACATAATCAAAATGATAACAAGAGGCAACAAAGATACTCAACAACTCATTTCCCTTTAAAACCAAACACAAGTATCAATTGCATTTAGTAAAAATTGAGTATTCATAACCAGTGGGTAGGGTATTGGGTTAATAGATTGAGGGAACAAAGATCTGTATTCTTTCAAAGGCATGTGCAACATATAACATAGGCATATTATGTATGGTGATGTGTAGTGAAAGTGTCGTGACATATTTATCATACCTAAGTGCACATGTAATCAGTTTCCAAATTGTTTAACCATATATATCATTTAGAACAAACCTAATATTCTTTTCACATATGTGAATGCAACCGTAGACTTAAAGGGTTCAGAATGTCATAACTTTTTATACATGCAGTGCCGAGATATCCACGCTTATATCCATGCATATACAAGTTGGAATGGATTTTAAACAAAACACAACATCTATAGTATTGAAACCATACAAGGGTTGGATGCAAATTGTGTTTACAACTTCATTTGCAAACTGCGCATAACCATTACACAAATGGAAACAGACTTGTGAGGATATTATGGTGACAATTTCGAAACAATGAGCTTAGGAATAGCAAGTGATGAAGGTGGGTGAGATCATGTTCATAACGTGAACATTAAAAAAAACTTCATTTGAAACCATACATATAACGTGAAGTAGAACGATTCTTGTAATCATAGCTATGGTAAAAACGAATAAGTGACAGAGTTGGTTATAAAACTTAGAAAAAAAATAACACAGTGATATTATGAGTGGTTAACCATGTGTATCAAATTCTTAACTTGCCTTGTGAATGAAGCATTGATCCATACAATTTTTCTCCATATCGTTAAATGACCGATACCACCACCAAGTCTGAGAAACACCAATCATTATCCTCCATACAGTATCGGGTAAGCGAATTGAACAAAGATTTCAAGCTTGAACTTACCTCAAACAAATGAATGTGATTCAATATGATATCGACGCCATTAACCCACAACTTAGAACAAGTGCTGGATATCCATGAAAAAAGAGTTTGGCGGCAATCCAAAGCTAGGAGGATGGCCATGTGGCAATGTTGAAATGCGTATTGAATCTGGTGTGATATATCCATTTTCCATCTCACACCAACCTATTTCAATGTGATGGACGTTAGGCTGGTTTTTGTTGTATCACGCATTAACTTTTCAGCTCAAGAATTTAGGGTCATATCTCATATGTCAGTGTTGAAATATTGGTTGTCATTGATGTCAACCTTGGAAGAAGTCTGGAAGTCCTAAAGGTATGGTTATGGAACCCACCGTTGATCAAGGAAAAAGGACATGAAGGAAAATGTATTTGTAGGTAACTCATTCATGGATGGAAAATATGTTTCATGTTGTTTCTAATGATATGTGGTAAACCACATGGTTCCTCACGATTGAGGAGTTATGGCCTTGTAAAGTTGAAGGATCCCGAAGAATGATCTAGAAGTCCCTAGAAGGTCAACAATAAGTTACAGGTCATTCATTAAGGTTAAAGTAGTTGAAACAAGAATTTAATTAAGGGTAAAGTAGTTGGAACAAGAGAGTGTGGGTTAGCACTAAAATAAGGAAAAATATTAAAACTATTACAAGCTAGCCCCTAAAGGAAGTCACTTGGAAAGTATAAATAAGACTTCAAGAGACTCTCATTAACACCTATTGAGCACGTTGAATATCTATGTTGTAAAGTGTTATGGGTTGGTACTATTAATTGGTCTGAAGCAGTGAGCCAAAGGAAATGAAGTTCAGAGAATACTGAAGTTGCAGGAGACGAAGGGATGGAATTGAGCTTACTGTTCTAGGGTTCTCCTGAGGTTATCCTTGAGTTGCATTGAAGGAAATCATGTACATCTGCAAGTTGCAGACTCAGAGAAGTGAAAACATACGCAAGGTTCAGTGAAGGAAAACATGGATGCAGTAAGAAGCAAAGAAATTTGCGAGTTGCAGATGAAGTAGAGCGCAGACATCTATGATCCACAGTGGGATAGAGCACATAGATCCGTGGGTTTACAAAGAATAGAGTGTGGATCTGTTGAGAGAAACTAAATTTTAGAAGATCAAATCCATCAGGTTAGCTACAACTTGAGAGGTATAGTTTATTGTGTATGTTAGGGTCTATATTATGTAGTAATACAACACATAAATGTCTTAGTAGTTCATGAGTATTTGATTTGAAAGAAATTCTTGTGGATCTTGGTATAAGGGTTTGAGGCATATGGGTTTGAGTGGTAACAGTTGATGAAGTATAAAAGCAATGATAGGTTGTAGAAGTGATAGGGACATATCAGTAACAAGTTGATTGATTCATTGGTAGTGACAGGTTATCTACATTTATATTTCTGGGTGGTTGGATGGGGAAAGGAAAGGGGGTTGTAGCCTCCTTCTGGTTGTTTCTGAAGAATTGGTGATGCAGACCCCCACCCATTTCCAGGGGTTCGCGCGACCTCCTGGTCTAGGATCGATTGAATTTGGGAGTTGGATCAGCTCAAAAGTTCCTATTGAACCTTCAGATTCACTTCCACATGATTTTTCCCTCTTCTTCCCACGAGAAAATCAAATTTGCGGGGTTCCTAATACCCCAGGGGAATCCTCCACGTATTCTAGGCCAAAACCATAGGCCAAACTTCACTTTTACATCAAATTCGGGCACTGGCCCCTTTTTCCCAGTGGGAATCACATATGACCGTGAACTATAACTAGGTGCCAAGAAAAACACTCTTACTTCAGCACTCCGGAGCTTCGAGCTCCAGGAGATCTGCCTTCACCACCTTCCAAAACTGTTGAACACAGAATTTAGCGAACACCCGAATGCCTACGGGATCAATGGTCCCATATCCTCAAATTTATCTACGGTCCATGAGAAACTTTGGGACTCCAGGATTCAAGAGCTTCCCTTGCTCCAACAGAAAACTTCACCGAATACGTGAAGTGGTGAACTATGACGAGTATTAATGATCCTCGTCAAGTGCCGAGATCTACGACTCATACATCCTTTGGAAATTTGGGCTTTGGAGGCTTTTCTCGCTCCAACAACAATTACTCGTGAACTGCCAAAATTCCGGAGTGCTTAGCAGATCGAACAATCTATGTTTTCTTCAAATCAACAGCCTCTAAATACTCCACATTCCAGGATTTAGAGTGTTTCAACACACCACACCTCAAATCCCTCAGAGTGCCAAAATGGTGAACATGCGAAGGGCCTTGATCAACGACTCTCCACTCTCCAGCAACCAATGGTGGAGATATAATTCAAAATCCCAGGCTTCAGAAGTTTTGAGATGTACATACGCATAAGTTTTTGGATCGTCACACTTTGAAATGTCGGGGAGTCGTGAACTACTGTCCACGCGTCCATGCCAACAAAAGACTATGATATGTTCCAGAATTCGGGATTTTTCGACCCAAGTCACACCCCACCTCAGATCTTCCATAGTGTTAATTCTCTGAACCACATGAGTTTTCTCCACATGTCCTTTCCAATAGATGACTAAGATTAGTTCCCCCCTTCGGCCTTTAGGAATTATACTACCACACACCTTGGTCCTTCCTGAAGTTCGAACTAATGAAGAGGTAGATCCTTCATCCATGTCTCTTTCTTCGACCAATGGTCGATATTAACTACGAACTTCGGGCCTTCAGGAGCTCTCGATCCAACCCAACATATAACTCAATCTCCTGAGTGCCAAGTCTCTGAACTTCAAGTTCTAGCGCTCCGTGTCTCCTCCTGATCAACAGTCAGGATTACTTCGCAGCGCTGGGATTTCCAAGATGAAACACTTTTCTCCATGATTCCTCTAGAGTACTAAGCCTCTAGACCACGAGATCTACTACCATGTGTCCTCTCCCAATCGACGGTGAGTATCTTCTCTACGCTTCGGTGCTTCGGGAGGATGACAAATTCTCTCCACCGCACCTCCTTTCTCCTAGATAGACAGTCTTTCAAACTGTGTGATCCACTGATGTGTGTCCTCCTCTGATCAATGGTCCAGAATGATTCTAGACTTCATAACTTTGGGATTTTCGACTCCTTTGCACCCAAGCTCTAAAAACCTTAAAAATCCCAATCAAGTCCGAAGGACTTCTAGGTTTAATGCCTGTGAAACTTACCTAGATCTGTCGATTGTCGATCCACACACTCAGATCCTACAGCTTGGATCCATCCTCCTTCATGCATGCTCCTCCTCCTGTCTGGAATCCGATATGATGGCCCAAATTTCTCCTGACAGTTGATCTGACGATAGTTGTAGCTCCTCCTCTGCTTTGCTTCCCTTCACTTCAAAGAAGGAATTTCTCAAATTCTCAAAGGATTTGACCTTTGAATCTTCCTCTGCAAGCCTGACTACTTAGTCTCTGCTTGCGTTGCCTCTCTTAATCTTGAAATTCTTTAAGTTTCAAAGGGTCTCAGCCATTTTTTCCTCCAAAAATTTCTTCCCTCCTGGCATTCGTTCTCTTTTCCTTGAGCTCTGAACTTGAAATAAGTTTGCATGTGCATTTCTTGCACTTACTTGTTGAACTTGTAAAAGACTTATACTTAAATATTTTTCTGAAAATATTTTTGTGCACTCCTTGCACTCATCTTCTGGTGTGCCCACTTGGAAACCTCCTCTTAGAACTCGAAACATAGTTCTCGTGCATGCCTTGCATTGAATCCTCAAAGTGTTCAATAACTCTAGTGTGCCTTATGAATTTACTCCTTCTGAGCTTCGGACTTGTTCTAGTGTGCCCACCTGGCACACTCTCTCTTAGTGTAACACCTGAAGCTTGAGCCCCTGTTGAATTATAATTATGCTTATAGGTTGGTGATCCGAGTGGTTATAAGCTGAGAGACTTATGTGTTTATTAGGCTAGTGAGCCAGATGCTAAGGCCAATGAGCCTGATTTTGTATATGTAAATACACACATATCATTAATAAAATTACACTCCTGCATGTATAACCTCCACGAAGAAAGAGTTATGGGGGACTAAGCTCCACTAAGTGGGGAAGGGGCTAAGTGTCTAGGAATAGGGGTTGAGATAGAGGGCTTACCTCTAAGAGAATAATATTATATTATTATTTCCTAGAAGATAAGGTTTGATATAACCATGTTGTCCTAAGTTCCTGGGGGAAAGGGGGACGAGTGTTAAGTGGAGATCATGAAGCTTCAAGGAGACATGTGTCAACCTGGACGCATGATTTTTCAAGTGGGAAAGTCAGCTCGTTGGGGGGGTGCTCATCTCATTCACGAGTCTCATGATTATGTGATGCAGGAGCATCATCAACAAGCACACGTGGAGAGACAACTCAGTGCCTTAGTGTGCCTTTGAATCATTTAGGAATCTTAAACGATGGTGTTTCCTACAAATCTTTTCTTTTGAACTGATTGAAAACTAAAGAAGATCAAATTGCTTGGGAGCAAATGATCACGAGTGATATGGGAGTTTCACTCCTAGAATTCAATGTAATAGAACTTAAGTAGTAGTTAGAGTTTTTTTTTCTGGAGCACAGAGGTAGTCAGAGGGAACCCTAAGAGCCCTCTAGGATAAGTAGAAGTGTTGTATGCTCAAATGAGGCTGCAAAACATGAGGATAGCTTAAATTTGTTAGATTGTTAAATTGTAGTTGTTTTTTTTCATAGCTATAAGCATTTTTACATTGAATGAAGATAAACGAGGAAAATTGATCCAAATGTGTGTGGAGTTGTTGTTTCTAAACTCTTCTCTGTTATTTCATGTTTCATGAATGCATGGATTATACTATTGAATATATGAGTGTGTGAAATATTAGATAAGTTTCAATTGTTTCTCTTTTGAGAGCTCAGATGCAAGGAGTGCATATTGCATGCAAGGATTGTGTTGACAAACCCTGGATTTAACTCAGAAAATCTCGGAAGGGATAACATGAAGCTTAGATCGAGTGTTGCAAGGAGTGCACAGGGTCAAGAATTGACTAAGTGTTGAGAGATCGGGACTGTTAAGCGCAAGGAGTGCGTAGAGAAATTTCTCTTGGAGAAATCACTAAATCCAAACTTTATCGAATATTCCAAGTTCGCAAGGAGTGCATTGGAGTCAAGCTCAGGAGAGATAGCGACAAAGATCCAACAAAAAAGGAGAGATCTGTTGAAGGTCGCGAAGTGATGGTTGGGATCCCTTTGGAAGGAATCGGGATCACGAACAACCGTTAGATCTCAGGAAGGTGCGAGGAGGTTACACCTCGAAGTATTTCGGACTTCACATGTTCGGAGGTTTCTGTTTGCGAAGGAAGAAAACTTTCCGAAGTTACGGAACCCAAAGTCCATCTGGAACGTAGATCCCTTCAAAGGAATTGAGATCGTTTCAAATCGTCGGATCTGGGGAAAAGTTACGTGGTTGTTAGCCGTGAGTTCCTTCGAAGATTCGTGGATCGGAGGATTCGGAGTATCGAGGAATCAAGACTCCCAAAATCATGACGTGTGAGAAGATCACCATCGTTGGTCATAGGAGGGAGCGCGAACCATAAATCTGGTTCTGAGTAACTCCGCTAGTTTGGAGTCCGCATAGAAAGAGACTAGTTGCACACAAGGCAGCCAGAGCCCGAAGTTGCAAAGGCGCAAAGTGCGACGAGATTGTCATCGTTGGTCATTGGAGGGAGTGAAAACCATAGATTCAGTTCTAGGTAACTCTGTCGGTTCAGAGTTCGCATAAAAAAAGATTTGTTGCACCCAAGGAAGATGAGGTCCGAAATCGAAAAGCACCAAGAGATTAGCCCTAGGTCATAGCCCAAGGATGAGTGAAGGAGAGGGACTAGAGAAAAGAAGCTAGCACCCAAATTTCTAAGTCTATAGAAGCGTTAAGGAAGGGGCCCGCAGGTTCCATAAGACCTTCTCTTAAGGATAAAAAGGGGACCTGTGTGAATTGTTCCAGGGCCATTGAAGGTCTGAAAGAGCTAATCCAACTCAATAGATTAAGATCCTTGATTGAGATATTGAGGACCCTTTAGGAGAGAGGGGGAGTTTGCACCAAGTGGTATCAGAGCCTGAAATTGTTTTTAGGTAGCTTAAAAAGAGCTCAAAGTTGTACTCTGTGTGTGAGAAACCATCAGCACAATGCCACTGAGAAGACGTGTGGAGACACCTATAGCCAATCGCACTGTAAAAAGAGAAATGAGAGAGCTTCGTGCAAGATTGGAGGCGATGGAAGCAACGCAGAGGAGAGCACCTGATGCTGGAGACATCAGTGATGCAAAAAGTGAAGAAATAGAAGTTGAAGAAGCTGCAGGGGAAAATGTTGTCAAGGAACACTTGCTCAGAGCGGTTGTTAAATTGGGAGCTATATCAAATACAAACATCCCAATGTATGAAGGCAATTTGGATGCTGAAGAGTTGTTGGATTGGATAAGATCCATGGAAAAATATTTTGACTATGAGGATGTCGATGAGGAAAAGAAGGTGAAACATGTTGTCACCGGGTTAAAAGGAAACACATAACTGTGGTGGGATGAACTGCAGGCTGATAAGAGAAGCAAGGGAAAACAAAAGATAAATAATTGGGGCACAATGGTAGCCAAGTTGAAGGCTAAAGTCATACCCAAAGATTATCAGATAAATCTGTTTAGGAAGTTGGAGAACCTGAGACAAAAGGGTATGACAATGAAAGAGTACACAGAGGAGTTCTACAAGCTGAAGATCAGGACTGCACAACGAGATAAGGATGAGGAAAAAGTTGCCAGGTATATAAATGGCTTGAGGTATGAAATCCAGGATGAGATCAGCATGATGTTAGTAAGGATAGTAGAGGATGCTTATCAGATTGCTCTGAAGGCAGAGGATAAGTTGGCCAGAGAAAATAGTCAACGAAACAGAGGCATAAGCCCAATAAAAGGTAAGGGAGTTGCCCATGACAAGGCACAAAAACCCAAGGACGAGACTGCGAAACCACATAGTCACTCAAAAAGAGGAGGAAGTTCTCAAGGGAGACAAAGTCGTGGAATAAATTCTTCTTCTGGAGGAAGAGGAAGAAGCAGAGGGGGAGAGGTAAGGTGTTATGCATGTGGAAATACATGACACATGTCTTAGGAATGTCTCGAGAAAAAGAAAGAAGGAGGTGAAGCTCACATTTCATAAGCTCGGAAGCTGATTTTTGAAGCAGAAGGAGCAGAAGATGGAAGATCTCTGATATTGAAGAAGGTTCTCTTGAAACCAGAACCAAAGGTTGAAAATCTATTGCAGAGGAAAAATTTGTTCAGTACTACTTGGAAGACTAAAGATAGAGTATGAAAAGTGATAATTGACAGTGGGAGAACTGATAATTTAGTATCCACAGAGATGGTGGGGAAATTGAAGCTGGAGACAATTGCACATCCAAAGCAATATAAAGTCTCATGGTTACAAAAGGACACCAAGTAATGGTCACTAGACAATGCCTCATTGAATTTAAAATAGGAGGATATAGAGATGAGATTCTATGTGATGTGATTCCCATGGATGCATGTCATGTTTTTTTGGGAAGACCATGGCAGTTTGACAGGAATGTCATTCATGATGGGAGAAAAAATACTTACACTTTGGAGAAGAATGGTAGGGCACACATGTTGTTGCCAATAGAGGAGAAGAAAGTAAAGGAAGAAGGAAACACAAGCATACTTCTCATGAGTGGGAAGGAACTCCTGAGTGAAGTCAATAAATAACAAGAGATGCAATTTGTTGTGGTGAGGAAACCCAGAGTTTTCCGTACAAGTAATTCTATGGATGATTTTCCTTAGGAATTTCAGGAGCTTTTGGAGAATTTTGTTGAGATAATAGTGGATGAGTTTACTAACTCATTGCCACCCATTAGAAATATCAGTCATCATATTGATTTGATACCAGGAGAAAGTATGCCGAACAAAGAAACATATAGATTGACACCTCAAGAGAATGAAGAGGTAAAGAACCAAGTCCAAGATTTGTTAGACAAGGTTTTGGTCAGAGAGAGCTTGAGTCCATGCACAGTACCAACTGTGTTGAGCTCGAAGAAGGACAAAGGCTGGAGAATGTGTACAGACTCAAGGGCCATAAATAAGATCACCATCAGGTATATATTTCCTTTGCCAAGAATGGATGACTTAATGTATTGTTTAACTGGAACAAATTTCTTTTCTAAGATATATTTGAAAAGTGCATATCACCAGATAAGGATGAGAGAAGATGATGAGTGGAATTTTTTTTTTAATACAAATGAGGGGTTTTATGAGTGGCTTGTTATGTCATTTGGCTTAACAAATTCCCCAAGTACTTTTATGAGGTTGATGAATGAAGTACTGAAAGATTTCATTGGTAAGTTTGTGATTGTATATCTGGATGATATATTGGTCTTTAGAAATTTGAGACATCTACCCTTAGTGATGAGGAGACTGCAGCATGAGAAGTTGTTGATTAATCTGAAGAAGTCCTCTTTTATGAAGATATAACTCATATGTTTGGGTTTTTTGATCGCTTCAAATGAATTGAATATGGATCCAGAGAAGGTGAGAGAAATCAAGGAATGGCCATCACTAAGGATTATATTTGAAGTGAGAAGCTTCCATGGATTAGCAAGTTTATATCGAAAGTTCATCAGAAATTTCAGTGGCATTGGTGCACAAATGATGGATATGGTGAAGAAGAGGCACAAGTCTTTTAAGTGGATAGAAGAAGCTGAGAAAAGCGTCAACATATTGAAGGAGAAGATAACGAAACAACCAATTCTGGTCTTGTCGAATTTCAAGAAAACATTTCAAGTGAGATGTGATGCAAGTAGAGTTGCAATTGGAGCAGTCTTGAACCAAGATAATAGGCCTATTGCATATTTCAGTGAGAATATGAATGATACTAAGAGGAAGTACTCCACAAATGATAAGGAATTTTACGCAATAATTCAAGCCTTGAAGAAATGGAAGCACTATCTTGTACCAAAGGAATTTGTTTTTTACAATGATAATCAGGATTTACAATTCATAACCAGACATGAGAAGTTGAATCAAAGACATGCTAAGTGGATATATTTTATGCAACATTTTACTTTTGTCATTAAACATATTTCTGGTAATGCTAACAAGGTTGTTGATGCATTGAGCAGGAGATGTCTGATTCTGCAGGAATTTCAAGTGAAAACCTTGGGGTTTGAACACCTTAAGGATATGTATCATGATGATCCAGATTTTAAAGAAGCATATGAAGCATGTGAAAATATTGTTCTCGGAGACAGAATCCAATGGATAGAGTATATGATTCAAGATGGATTTTTGTTTAAGGGTTTCCATTTGTGCATACCAAGGTGCTCAATGAGAGAAAATATGCTGAAAGAAAAACACAGTGGAGGTCTGGTAGAACATTTCAGCCATGACAAGACATTTGCACAGTTGAACAGTTCATACTATTGGCCAGGTATGAGAGCAGAGGTGAATAAATTTGTGAACAAATGTAAGATTTTCTAGTATGCAAAAGAAAATAAACAGAACATTGGATTGTATCAGCCATTGCCTATTCTAGATAGGACTTGGGATGCAATAAGCATGGATTTTTTGTTGGGATTGCCAAGAACCCAAAGGGGAAGTGATTCCATATTTTTTGTAGTTGATAGATTCTCAAATATGACACACTTTATCCCATGCCAGAAGACTAGTAATGCAACACATGTTACAAATTTGATTTTCAAGGAAGTTGTGAGACTTCATGGATTACCCAGGAGTATTGTGTCGGATAGGGACACAAAATTTGTTGGTGATTTATGGAGAACATTATGGAAGAATTTGGGGACAAAACTGTCTTTTAGTTCAACATATCACCCTCAAACAGATGGACAGGCTGAGGTGGTAAATAGAATTTTAGGATTATTACTGAGAAGCTTGGTCACTAAACATCATAGCCAGTGGGATCAAATTCAGTCACAAACATAGTTTGCATACAATGACTCAGTGGACTGAAGTATAGGAAAGAGTCCATTCTAGATAATGTACAAAATGAAGCCAAGAGGAGTATCATAATTGAGAGATATGGAGAAGAGTGAATTCAGAAGAATTGGAGGAGAAGACTTCGTTGCAGAAATGTAGAATCTTCATAATCAGATCAAGGAGCAACTGCAGAACAAAAATGTAGAATATAAACGCAGAATTGATCATCATAGGAGAGAATTTCAGTTTGAGGTTGGAGATCAAGTCTTAGCACACCTGAGGAAGGAAAGGTTCCCAACAGGGACATATAACAAGAGGAAGCTGAAAAAGATAGGACCATGCAAGATCCTAAAGAAATTTGGTGCCAATGCTTATGAGATAGAGCTGCCATAGGATGTGGGTATATCACCCATATTCACCATTTCAGACATGTATTCTTACAGGGAAGACGATGCAAAAGAATCATAAGATCAGGAAGAGATTCAGTGGGAAAATCAGATGCCTGTAGTAGAAAATCCACAGATGGAGAAGATCATTGATCAAAGGATTGGTAAGAATACCAGGAGAAAGACATACCTAGAGTATTTGTTAAAGTGAAAGGGACACCCAGTAGAGGATGCCATTTGGGTAAATGAAGCCAATATCCAGAGGCATGGAAAGTTAGTGCGGGATCTCATGGACAAGAGTCCATAAATTTTTGTCCAGGGGAGTATGATGCAGGAGCATCGTCAGCAGACACATGTCGAGAGACAACTCAACACCTTAGTGCGCCTTAGAATCATTTCAGAATATTAAACGTTGGCATTTCCTGCAAAAAAAAAAATTTGAACTGATTGAAAAATGAAGAAGATCAAAATGCTTGGGAGCAAATGATCGCGAGTGATCTGGGAGTTTCACTCCTAGAATTTAATGTAACAGAACTTAAGTAGTAGTTAGAGTTTTTTTTTTCTATAGCATAGAGGTAGTCGGAGGGAACCATAAGAACCCTCTGGGATAAATAGAAGTGTTGTATGCCCAAATGAGGCTGCAGAACATGAGGATAGCTGAAATTTATTAGATTGTTGAATTTTAGTTGTTTTTTTTCATAGCTATAAGAATTTTTACATTGAATGAAGATAATAGAGGAAAATTGATCCAATTGTTGCTAAACTCTTATCTGTTATTCTGTGTTTCATGAATGCATGGATTATATTGTTGAATGTATGAGTCTGTGAAATATTAAATAAGTTTCAATTGTTTCTCTTATGAGAGCTCGGATGCAAAGAGTGCATATTTTCCACAAGGATTGCATTAATAGAGCCTAGATTTAACTCAGAAAAGATTGGAATGGATAACGAGAATCTTAGACCAAGTGTTTCAAGGAGTGCACAAGGTCAAGAATCGACTAAGTGTACAGACATCGTGACTATTAAGCGCAAGGAGTGCGTAGAGAAATTTATTTTGGAGAAATCACTAAGTCCGAACTTTTTCGAAGATTCCAAGTTCGCAAGGAGTGCGTCGGAGTCAAACTTAGGAGAGATAGTGACATAGATCCAACAGAAAAGGAGAGATCTATTGAAGGTCACGAAGTGACGATTGGGATCCCTTTGGAAGGAATCAGGATCATGAACAACTTTTATATCTTAGGAAGGTGCGAGGAGGTTACACCTCAAAGTCTTTCAAACTTCGCATGTTCGAAGGTTTCCGTTTGCGAAGGAAGAAAATTTTTTGAAGTTACAGAACCCGAAGTCCATCTGGACCATAGATCCATTCAAAGGAAGTGAGATCGTTCTGGACCGTTAGATCTGGGGAAAATTTACGCGGTTGTTATCCGTGAGTTCCTTTAGAGATTCATGGATTGGAGGATTCGGAGTATCGAGGAATCAAGACTTCCGAAATCGTGAAGTGCGAAGAGATCTCCATCATTATTCATCGGAGGGAGCGCGAACCGTATATATGGTTCTGAGTAACTTCGTCATTTCGGATTCCACGTAGAAAGATACCAGTTGCACGCAAGGCAGCCAAAGCCCGAATTCATGAAGGCACGAAGTGCAATGAGATCGTCGTCGTTGGTCATTAGAGGGAGTGCGAACCGTAGATCCGGTTCCAGGTAACTGCGTTGGTTCAGAGTTTTCATAAAAGGAGATCAATTGCACCCAAGGAAGCTGAGGTCCTAAATTGCAAATCCCTAGGATATTAGCCCTGAGTCATAGCCCAAGGATGAGTGAAGGAGAGGGACTAGAGGAAAACAACTCATGCCCAAATTTTTGAGTCTACAGAAGCGCTAAGGAAGGGGCCCACAGGTTCCATAAGACTTGCACTTAAGGAGAAAAAGGGGACCTATGTAAATTTTTCCAAGGCCATTGAAGGTTTGAAAGAGCTAATCCATCTCAAGAGATTAAGATCCTTGACCGAGAGGTTGTGGACCCTTTAAGAGAGAAGGGAGGTTTGCACCATTCTAACGACTAACGACCCTTCAATATTGTGTCTACACTCTCGTGAGGTTAGCCACCCTAGAAGAGAGCCATACTCCCCATTGAGGAACACACCAATGTAACCTACAGACCTTGGAGTTGTCCTGCGTATTTCTAGTGAAGCCCGACGAACTTGTATTTTTCCCGAGTCATGCTGTGTCGTAGCGGTTGGCTGTTGCTGCCAACGTAGTTTTGGAAAATATTGGTTTGTTTCCATACTATGTGTCCATACCCGAATTCTATTGTTGACATCACCTGTGTACATTTGACATACGATCTAAATTGAAGAAGCATGTTTTCAAGCTTGTGGGTAACTCTTCCCAGGTGAGAGAGTTTGTTGCAAAGTGAGTTCTCTAGGAGGGAGTCACGTAGCATCTACAGTACTCTGAGACTTTTGGTCCAGCCTGTTGCTGAAGCCTAAGGTAAGGGAGGTGTAGTAGCCGATGGACTTGTATTAGTGAAGGTGTACCCTCCTAGGGTGGAGCTGATGTGTGGGGAATGAGGGTCTTTGGATTGTGGGTGTAAGTGCCTCCTAGGATAAAATATCCTTCCTGTTGTTCTGTGCAACTTCCTTGTTGTCCTTTCCAAGCCTAGAATTCCCTTTCCCAATGGAGTTCAGTCCCATCTCGGGGGTGACCCACTATTGAGCGTGATGAGCAGTGTGGTATAAGGTTGGGAGGTTCATGGAAGGTCTGCATGCAATTGGTGGTCATCTATTAAAAGATAAGTACCAATTCTCTATTCAATGTATGTTGTGTATTTGTATTTTCATTATAATTAATGAGTA
>JZKD02S1881868.1:274537-291814 GCA_000966675.3 Picea glauca | reverse complement strand
ATGTATTTTTAATTGCATTAGACATATATGTGTGTGTGTGTGTGTGTGTGTGTGTGTGTGTGAATACCAGATGTTATCTCTATCTTCCGATTAAGTCTTATATGTGATTAGCTCCGTAAAGGTAAAGTTAAGGCTGCTTGGGTAGCATTACCTGTCCCGGGGTCTAAGGTCGAGGAGGGGGGGAGGGACGTCACAAATTGGTATCATAGCCTAGTTTCGACACTGAGCCTGGATGGGCCATGTTAGTGGTTAGCAAGACAAGATTTGAGAGTGAATTGTTGTCGAAACGGAAAAAATTCGAGGTTTAGAGCATCCCTAGGTGCCAAGAGAATACCTTGGCCATGTTACAAAGCTCAGGAGGTATAACGGTTTATGGAATGGTGGCAGAGAAGATAGACTATGGTAACCATGGGTTTGTAACCACAAGGTTTGAATTTGGGTTGTAAGATCTGTGTAGGAGAAAGACTAAAATATTCCAGCCGCCAGATCTAGAAAGATATGCATGAGGGTTAACCTAGAAGTCCTTCGGACTTCGCAACTTCGATGAACTTATGTGTTAAGAAAAAAAAGAGGGGTTGAATCCCAAAGTTTTGAAGTCCCAGAGGGGATCTACATCGTAGATCTAGGGAGAATCATTACCGTTATATCAAGCCAAGAGTAGAAGGTAAGGCATGTGGTGAAAAGAGGATCTTAGTCGTCAGATATGCGCACAAGTGGTTGTGAGAAATGGATCTCACAACCATTTGGAATTCGAAATTTGGGAGAAAAGGGATGTGCTAAGAAAAAATCTTCCGAAGTCCCGAAGTGACATGGCCTGCTAACATCACCAAGAATGATGAAGACACATGGTATGTGTGCCACATGTTAATGAGTTAAGAACCCGCGAAGGATAGCCACTTCTGGAAAAGTGGAGTTGTGTGGGTTGAGAACTTCCGAAGGCCAAAGTGTTGGGGTCATTGTGACCATTGACAGTTGTGGACGTGTGTTAGAAGATCTGACACTCCAGAGAGTTGTCATTCTGGAGGCTTGTAATATTGAAGACTTTTGGAAATATCTGAAGCCTGAAGTTTCGAAGCATGGAGTATGCACCTGTTGGGTTAGCACTTGTTTCTAGTCGTGGTCACATGCAAATTAAGGAATGAAGAAAAGAGGCTAGCACCGAATGGTGCATTGTTGCAGAATAGAATGAGGCTTAGAGATAGAATCGTGGGGATTCTTGAAATTTCACCCTGATAAGTTCCCCAAACATTTCTAGAAGAAGAAGAAGAAGTTGTTGATAATAGTGGATGTTGAGGAAAGGATGAAAATACCTTAGATCTAGAATGGAATATTAGTTGACATAATATTCAAAAGGAGGCGGCATTAGTTGGTTGTAGTCACAAGGAGAATAAGAAAATGACTGAATTGTTTTTCATTAAAATCCACATGAAACAAAGAAAGGTAGATTTCTTGTTCTATCCTTGTTCATAGTCCAACTTAATATCTACACAATTGGTTGAGAATATTTGGCTATAGACACAAGATCATTTGTAGCCATACCCCCTTGGCTAGGTAAGGCATGATGTGGAATTGAAACTGAAGAAGCAATGAAAATTAATATTTTCCATCAACCATAACTTTCTTGATGAAGTGGTTGAAAATGTGGTTCCATTGGACATATGTGGAGTCATATTGGGAAGTCCATACTTGTATGTGAGAGATTCCATCTTCCAGAGGAGAGAAAATCAATATAGTTTATTCAAGGATGGAAAGGAACATGCCATACACCCACATAATTAAAAATACAAACTCTCTTTGATCAATTCTCATCATGCTAGGAGAATCATGGGAAGTACAAATAAGTTTATCTTGTTGTTTTTTAGAGAAGGAAATTAGCAAGAAGAATGTAGCAAGTTGGATATGAAGGCATCCTTGGAAGGATCTGGTGGAAAGAAGTGTCAATAACTACAACAATTGTTGAATCCTACAAGGAATGTTTTCAAGAGCCTTAGGTACCGCCACCCAAGCGAGACATTGAGAATAAGATTTAGTTATCACCAGAGTCACCATTTCCTAACATTGGGTTGTATACACAATCCATCATTGAATTAGATGAAGTGAAGAAGAAATTGTAGTAGTTGTTGGAGAAGGGAGTCATCAGACCCAATACATCATCATGTGTCTCACCCATCATCATCATGGTGCCAAAGAAGGAAAAAAGTCAGAGAATGTGCATTAACTACCATTCCTTAAACAAAATCACCATCAAGAATACATATCCTCTACTAAGGATTGATGACTTGTTGGATTAAATACAACAAGACAAATTATTTACCAAGCTAGACCTCAAATCAGGTTCCCATAAAGTGAGGACCAAAGTGGAAGATGTGGAAGACAATGTTCAAAACAAGACAAGGTTTGTATGAGTGGTTAGTAATGCCTTTTGGTTTATGAAATGCACCTACAACTTTTACGAGACTAATGAATGATGTTCTATGACCTTTCATTTTTTGATGTTAGTAGTAGCATCAGACATATATTTCTGCACAGTTCTATGTGTCTAGACATGTGGAAATCGTCCAAAGCCTTCTACTCTTGGATTTAATTCAGTTAAAGGAATTACTAAAGTATATTACTTTTATTAATTAATTATGTAATTATTTAATTGAGTTATTTATGAGACATGATCAAAGTACTTAGCATGCAACATGTAATCTAAATCCAAAAGTGAGCATGAGAAGTAATCTCAACCATAGATCACTTTTGAGATTAGAAATAGATCGTAACTTATGATTATAAAAGAAAGGATAGGGTGAACAAGAAAGACACTTGACTTGATAGGTGTTGAGGGAGTAGACACAAAGTATTGGATCATGAAGGACTGTGGTTCAAGATCTTGGATAGGTGAAGAAGGACCTTCATCTAGAGATCACACAGGTCAAGGAGAAGAGAGAACTGAGGCATACACAGGTGGGTTTCAATAGAAGGAAGCCACAAAAGAGTGTTGGAGTCTACAGGGCTTTCCATAGAGGAGACAGTCGCAGACATCCACATGTCACAGTGGGGTAGGTCGTGGATATTCGCGGGTCACAAAAGAGACAGTCGAAAATTCCTAGAAAAGTGTGCAAGAATTGATTGCACAATAGGTAATCCCTTGCCATGTTAGTCTACAGTTGCATTTCTCACAGTGGGCCATTATCCCTATTATGGGAGCCATGATTTTCGCATATTAAAATCATTCTCAACACTGGTTTTCCCTCCAAGGTTTTTTTTTTCAAGGATATTTATCCAAAAATTATGGTGTTCATGTGTCCTTGATTTGGTTTCCTTGTTTATGCTTCCGCTACATGATATTTAGTTGAATATTTCAGTAGTGTATTTCTTTTTGTGAGTTTCTAATCTGATTGCAGTAAGGAAATCACTAGATAACAAAGTACTTAGGTGATGGAGTAAGAATTTATACATCGTATCAAAGGTCATGCTCTGAAGGGAAGCTAGATCAGTACATGAACAATTTTCCAGCAACAGGTTATTTCTAGGGCAGTTTATCAGGTCTTAGGGATGGCAACAACACCGTTGAGATTTGAAGAAAAAATGGACGAAGCATCCAATTTCCTATCTTGGAAAGCAAGAGTTACTTTGGTGTTGAAGGAGTATGACCTTTGGGAGTTAGTGGATAAATAAGTTACTCCACCGAAAAATATGACAGCTTTAGATGCTCACAACAAGAGGGATATCAAAGCATACTTAGTCCTCCTAGATTCAGTGAAGGATCATCTAATCCCTCACCAGAATGAGAAGAAGATGGCCAACAAGATGTTTGATTCCTTGGTAAGTTTATTCCAAAGCAAGAACATGAATATGAATATGATGTTAAGGAATAAACTCATATTGGTTCATATGTCTAGATCAGATAATGTTACCAACTATCTCATGAGGATCACATAGGTGCATGATGAACTTGCAACCATAGGGGAGAAAACAAAGGACACAAAGATTTTTAACGTGGCATTAAAAGGTCTTCCCAAGTCATGGGAACCATTTTTCAAAGGAACTTATGCTTGAGAGATATCCTAGATTGGTAGAGACTTTGGGATGATTGCATCCAGGAAGAGACTCAGGAAGAGTCTAAAGGAAGCAAGCAAGATGAGTTTGCAACAAAGTTTGAGAAGGATTAATCAATGATTTCTTGCCTTTCTACTAGCACTACAATGACAAGTGCTTGGTTCTTGGATAGTGGTGAATCTCATCATATGATAGAGGCACAGGAGCTATTTAGAGACGGAGAAGGACTAGTCAAAGGTTCATGTGGATCTTGGTGATCATGCCAATATGGAGTGAAGGGAGAGGGAATATTTACATTTCATCTTGTGTCAGGAGGTTCGTTAGATGCCCATGATGTGCATTACATACCAAGTTTGAAGAAAAAATTTCTTTTAGTCTCATCTATGGAGGATAGAGGTTTTATCATCACTTTTCAAAGAGGGCAGGTAGTGTTACATCTAGAGAAAGATAGCTCAGACAACACAATGGTCCTTGGGGTTAGAGAGAGAAATTTATACAAATTGTAGGGAAATCCTATGTAGGATTTGGTACACAACAGTGACAACCTATGTGAGTTGTGGCACAATAGGTTGGGACACCTACACTACAGGGCATTTCCAATTCTGAGGGAGATTTTTATAGGTCTTCTAGAGTTCATTATTAAGCAGCAGGGAGTGTGTAGAGGGTGTTCACTTAGCAAGAATGTCAAGGCTACTTTTCCAAGAAACAAGAGTAGGTCCAAGGGGATATTGGATCTTATCCATTCAGATGTGAGTGGTCCGATGTCAGTAGCATCATTATAGGGTTCATCATACTATGTGACATTATTGTTGATTTTTCTAGGAAAAAATGGATCTTCTTTATGAAGACCAAGGATGAGGTATTCAATCAGTTTAGAGAGTTCAGGGCTCAGGTAGAGAACCAAATAGGGATGAATATTAAGGTCTTGAGGTAGGATAATGGGGGATATTACACCTCCAATGACTCCAAGGATTTCTACAAGGAGGCGAGGATCAAGAAGGAGATGGAAATATCATGCAACCTTCAATAGAATGGGGTTGAAGAGAGAAAGAATCAGTTCATAATCAGGTTCTACCAAGGCTATGATACATGATCATGAGTTGCCTATATTTTTATGGGAAAAGGCATATAATAAAATGATGTATGTGAAAAACAAGAGTCCTCATAGGATATTGGGGGACAAGACTCTAGAGGAGGAATTCTCAGGGTTGAAGCCAGAGATAAGACATTTGAGGATATTTGGTTTTCCAAATTACATCCACGTGCCAGTGGAGAAGAGGACGAAGCTGGATCCTTCAGGACTTAAGGGAATATTTTTGGGTACAGTGAGACCTAAAAGGCTTACAAGATCCTTATTCAAGTGTAGAGGAAGACAGTTATGAGGAGAGATATAAAGTTCAAGGAGAACTTAACATCTAGGATTACTCTGGAGTCATAAACAAGGATAGAGAACAAGGAGCAGCAGGCTCTGAAGGATGAGCAACAATAATAAGTTTAGACTTCAGGTGGAGAGGAGGAGTTAACCCCTTCCAACCCTATCAGGAGACCTAAGTGGCTAGTACAACCATCGAGGGATGTTGGTGAGGCTCCTATGAGTGTGGTTAGAGATCACATGCCTCCAAAGAAGTTTATGAACCATATGGTGCTTATGAGTAGAATAATTGATGCCGAGCCTTCCAGTTTTGAGGAAGCAACAGAGCAACAAGTATGGAGGGATACCATGGTAGAGGAGCACACATCTATTATGAGAAATGGTGTTTGGGACATAGTGTTGATACTGGAGGTGAAGTCAGTTGTGAGTTCAATGTGGCTCTACAAGATCAAGCATGTTGCATATGGTAGTATAGAGAATTTCAAGGAGAGGTTTGTGGTGAGAAGGTTCTCCTAGAAAGAGGGAGTGGACTATGAGGAGACATTTGCTACAATCATCGAGTATGATTCTATTATAGTTTTTATTTCTATTACTTCAGTTATGAAGTGGAGGATACATCAGATGGATGTGAAAACAATGTTCCTCAACAGGATCATTGATGAGGAAGTGTACATAGAGCAACCTCAGGGATTTGAGGTATATGGGAGGGAGTCTCATGTGTGTAGGCTAAATAAATCCTTGTACATACTCAAACAAGCACCCGAGGTGTGGTATTCCAGGAACAGTGGATACTTGCAGAGTATGGTCTTTACCAAGAGTGAGGTGTATCCTAACTTGTACTTCATACTTGCTGGAGAGGATCCTCTCATCTTGGTTTTGTACATCGATGATTTATTTCTCACAAGTGCAGAGGATATTATTACAGGGTGAAAAGAATATTTGGCTAGTGAGTTTGAGACAAAGGACATTGGCTTGATGCATTATTTCTTAGGGTTAGAGGTATGGCAGGTATCAGGAGAGATCTTCCTTGGACAAGGGAAGTATGCAATAGATATATTGAGGATATTTAGGATGGAGGACTGTAAACCGATGGATACACCTATGATTACCAATCTGAAGAATATTGACACTTTAGATTTAGATTTGGTGTATCCCAGGATATACAGGAAGCTGGTAGGGTCCTTGATGTGTTTGGTCAACACCATACCATATTTTTGTTTTGATGTGAACACCTTGATTCAGTTCATGGTAGAGACAAGGCATGTGAATTGGATCACAAAAAATCATGCGCTTAGGTACTTGAGAGGTAAAATGGATTATGGATTGAGACATCCTTGAGGAGATGGAGTAGAGTTGCAAGTATATACTGACTCAGATTTGGTAGGCAGTGCAGTAGATAGAAAGAGCACCTCAGGATACTGCTTCATCTTGGGATCAACAATGATCACTTGGTTCAACATGAAGCATACTTCTGTGGCACTCAGTTCAACAGAGGTAGAGTATATGGCAACGAGTAAGGCTAGTTGTGAAGCCATTTGGCTTCACAAATTGCTTACAGGTTTATTTGGTCAGGATTTGGACCCTACGGTGATATACTACGATAATCGGAGTTGTATCAAACTCTCTGAGTATCCAGTATTCCATGATATGTCCAAGCATATCGAGATCAAATATCACTTCATTTGGGAACAGATCTAGAAAGGAGTAGTGAAGCTTCAATATATTTCCACAGATGAGTAGGTTGGAGATATTCTAACCAAGCCCTTGGAGAAATGGAAGTTTGTATTCTTCAGGGACATACTTGGAGTGGTGCAGATTAAGTTTCTCTATAAGAGGGAGTTTTGATGTTATTAGTAGCATCAGACATGTATTTTCACACAGGTCTATGTGTCTAGATGTGTGGAAATTGTCCAAAGCCTTCTACTCTTGTATTTACTTTAGTTAAAGGAATTAATAAAGTAAATTGCCTTTGTTAATTAATTATGTAATTAGTTAATCAAGTTATTTATGAGACATGATAAATTTACTTAGCATGTAGCATGTAATCTAAATCTAAAAGTGAGTGTGAGAAGTAATCTCAACCATAGATCACTTTTGATATTAGAAATAGATTGTAACTCACGATTATAAAAGAAAGGCTAGGGTGAAGGAGAAAGACACTTGACTTGACAGGTGTTGAGGGAGTTGACACAAAGTATTGGATCACGAAGGACTGTGGTTCAAGATCTTGGATAGGTGAAGAAGGACCTTCATCTAGAGATCATACATGTCAAGGAGAAGAGAGAACAAAGGCATACACAAGTTGTTTTCAACAAAAGGAAGCCATAAGAGAGTGTTGAAGCGTACAAAGATTTCCATACAGGTTTTTTGTACACATCCATGGTCCACAGAGGAGACACTCGTGAACATCCATGGGTCACAGTGGGGCAAGTCATGGATATCCATGGGTCACATAAGAGACAGTCCCAGATGCCTAGAAAAGTGTGCCAAAATTGATTTTACAACAGTTCAACCCTTGCCATGTTAGTCTGCAGTTATATTTCTCATAGTGGGTCATTATCCCTGTTACGTGAGACCTGATTTTAGCATAATAAAATCATTCTCATCACTGGTTTTCCCTCTGGGTTTTTTCTTCCATGGGTATTTACCCAAAAATTACAGTGTTCATGTGTGCTTGATTTGGTTTCTTTGTTTATTCTTCTACTGCATGATATTGAGTTCAATATTTCAATAGTGCTAATCTGATTGTAGTAAGGAAATCACTAGATAAAAAAGTACATAGGTGCCAGAGTAAGAATTTCTACATCATTGACTCATTTGCAATAGTATATCAGGATGGCATACTATTCGTTAGTAATACGTGGCTAGAGCACTTCTCACATGTGAGTCACACAAGTGATAAAGACCTTAAGGAAGAATCGATTGATCATTGATAAACAAATATGTGAGTTTGAGAAGATGTCCTTGATATATATTGGAAACATGATCGATGGAGGAGAGTTGAGAGTGGATCCAGAGAATATTGCAACCATCACCCAATGTCATATTCCCACCAGTGTGGGAGAGCTCAAGAGTTTCATGGGAGCATCCCAATACTTGAATTTTCATTGTAAAATTCTCCATAATAGTAATTCCATTGCACACCTTGATCACCAAAGGAAAGATATTTCATTGGGGTAAGCCACAATAAAGTGAATTTTAAGACCTGAACAAGAATATCAATGATTCTCTGGTCTTACCCATGCCAAATTTGTAGTGAGTTTTTGTGCTAGAGATAGATTCCAGTGGGTATGCATTATGAGTAGTTCACATGCAAGGAGGAAGGCCAATGTGTTACCATTCACAGTTGTTTCATGGAGGAGTACTTAACTACCCCATGTATGATAAGGATCTCTTTATGATTGTACAAGTGGTGAAGAAGTTAAAGCACTATCTCCTAGGAAAAGAGACCATCATACACATGGATCATTAGCCCCTTTAGTACCTACAAAGACATAGAAAGATGCAAGAGATGAGGCATTACAAGTGGTTGGTATTCTTGCAACAATTTCATATGTTGATCAAGTACAAGACATGATCCATGAATAATCTATGAGACATGCTCTCTTGACCACCACTAAAGAATATTGCAGAAGTTGGAGTGAGAATGTAGCTTGAGCCTTTCACTCATGAAATTCTGAGTGAATAATTTGAGGGAGATGAATATTTTAGAGGAGTATACAAGCATCTAAAGGAGATATTGGTCACTTCCATGGAATTAAATGAATACCACATCCAATATAGGATTCTATATAAGTTGGACAAGTTGTGCATAGCCCATAATAGAAGAATTTAGTTGATGAGAGAAGTTGACACTTCTATAGTTGCTAGGCATTTTGGTACTATGAGTACTAAGAAGGCCTTGGGAGAGCATCTCTATGGACTTTGTTGGAGGTTTGTATATGACTAGTAGAGGCCATGACTACTTATTTGTCATGGTGGATCACTTTAGAAAAATACGTGTGCTCATTCCATGTAAGAAGACCATCTTTAGACAAGAGGTAGTTGCACTATTATTTATCCTTGTTTGAGTACATTTCATATTACCAAATTCTATCATATTTGATCGAGATAACAAGTTCTTAGGCATATTTTGGATAATTATTTGGGAGAGAATGGATAACAAGATAAGGTATTCCATTGCTTTCTATCCCTAGACTAATAGAAAAATGGAGGTTGTTAACCGGAAATTGGTACAATTGTTGAGAGGCTACAGTAGGAAACATCCAAATACTTGGGATCAACAAGTAGTTCACATTCAACACTCCTATGAAAAAGAACTTCATTCTTCCACCAACAAATACCTTTTGAGACCTATTTTGGTTACTTACCTCCTTCACCATTTGATTTTATGTATGGACAACAGAAGGGCAAAGCAGGGTTGCAGGGAGAAGAAAGGAAGGAAAGCAAATTTATGGACAATATGAGATGGATACATCTAAGGGTTCAAGGGTTTCTTGAGAATATCCAACAACTGCATAAATTTAGGCATGACCAACATAGGGAGGATCACAAATTCCATGCTAGAGACAAGGTGCGTCTTTACCTCCATAAGGATTGATTGCAATGAGAAACAAGGAAACTCAGGCACCTTAGATATATACCATTTTAGCTCATTGAGAAAGTGAATGATAATTCCTTCAGGTTAAAACTCCTTCCTTATATGAAAATTAGTTCAGTGGTGAATGTGGATTATTTGAACTTGTTCAAACCTTCCATGCTGGATGAGGAGGAGGACCATCAGGTTCTTTCTACTATTGAAGAATTTTCACTACACACTCTAGACAAGTTGAAGGAAGACATAGTTCTACAACATAAGGAGAAAATAACTTGTAGAGGAATGTTTTAGGGACTGAAATTGTACTAATGGGGAGGAGTGATTTGAATTCGATCCACACAAGAACAATTGGCTATTGGCATAGTCTCTACGATGATCATCATCGGAAAGGTTTGAGGCTATGTATGATGAAGGAGATAATATTGTTGGTGTGAAGGGAACCATTCCATCACAATTGGTGTCCATTGTGATGCATTCAATTAAATCATAAGCACATGAAATGTAAAGTCAAGGAAATATATTATTGTAAAAAACATTCATGTATTAAAAAAAGAAACACTCATGAGACCTCTTCCCTAATGTACCAAAAAAATAGACAAAGAGAAAGACAAGGATGAGAAACAAGCTTGTGGGAAGCTAAAGGGTTGGGAATGCTTGACGTTCCAACTATTCCCCCAGCTGAGCTAGCCTCTTATTTATTGTTTCCTTGCAAGGGAAGAAGGGTTCATTGGTTGAGAATGAGGAGGGATGTTATTTAGAATTCATTGAGGAGAATAGAGATGAACTAGAGAGTTTGTAACTTTCCCATTGACGTATAAGAAAAAGTGTGGTTGAAGTCAATTGAATTTTGGTTTTCCCATTTGGGTTTCTAGCATAAATTTGTCTCCATGAGCATTGTTTTTCTTTGTATGTTGTGTATGTCCTTGTGTTAACATGCATTTACACTCTATTCAAGCTACTATTAGAATTTTAATCGCCACTCTAAGGATTTATAATAGTCGTTCTATTAGTTATTGAGATGAGAACTCATTTATCTCCATAGAGGGGAAGTTTTCTTCATATTGTAGTATGTTAACGACAAATAAATATCCCATTATATCTCCATCCTCCACCATTGGGTTATTTTCAAGATGGGAAATCAATGGTTACCATTCCAAAGCTATTGAAATTAAATACAGAGTTTCTAAATCGATTTCCTCAGAGTTGTTGATGTATTTCTCTCTCTTACAGGTCGCCCTCTCATGCCTTGAGCTAAATTAATCATGTTGGTTGTGTTTCCACTCACCCACAACTCGTATTTTATCCTTTGGTCCATGTTTTAACTTGTTGATTGTGTTCCCTCTCACCCACGGGTCATATTTCCTCCTATGGGCCACATTTTAGCTTGTTGGTTGTGTTCCCACTCACTCATAGGTCGTATTTCCTCCTCCGGGCCACATTCTAGCTTGTTGGTTGTGTTCCCACTCACATACATGTCATATTTCCTCTTCTAGGTTTTGATTAGCTTGGTGGATAGTGTTTTCCGACTCCCTACAGGTCATACGATGTGTGCAAAGGGTTGTTGGTCCATGTGCTACCTCCCTCTCCTATAGGCTGCATGACTCCTCACACTAAGCCTTTTGATTTGGTATTCAATCTTAGTCTTGGTATGTGTGAAATTTGTCTCTCGGTGGGCTAGAGTGGGTCTTGAGAGGACAAATTGGATTTATAATAGTTTATTTGTTTGGTATGAAGCACTAGAGTGCCTCAACCATGTTTTGAATTTGAAATCACATCCATTGTTTACTTAATAGTGTTGGGTCCTCAATACTTAGTTTGTGGTGAAAACAAAGTGTATTCTTTGTTAACACATGAGTGTTAAGTTATTATACTTGTGATGGTTACAAAGAAAGATAATTGTTTTAATTATTATTTTTTAATCTGCGTGTGAATTGAATAACTAGTTAGTATTAGAGTAATTGGAGAACTATTCTTGGTTAATAAACAATAAGTTCACTTCTTGAGGTTTCCACTCATCCCATTTTGTAGTACAATCAAAGAAACTGTGGACAGATTAAAATTTAACCATGTTATTTTCTTATTCTTGAAGCACTTGCAAAAATAACAAGAATACATTGGCATTGCTCAAGATTTTGTGTTGGTGAAATGGATACACTATAGGCCTACCATTTACGGATTAGAGAAACATTGGATGAATCCCCCTTACCATGAGAAGTACTAGATGACTCCCTCATGGATGTGCCCTTGTTCATATAGCTCTCAACAATTGTGCCATGGTAGACCAATGTCTATGACCACTATAACAATGTGTGCTATGTGTTATCAAGTAAGTTGGGTGAAAAGGGATATAAACACAGAGGATTTCAAGTGTGAGGAGGGTGACATACATGCTTTGGATAAGCCCTATCATTATATCTATCATTGGGCATCCCTCATCCATCCCACTAAAACTTAAACACCATATACCACCAACCCATTTAATTAGTCTTGTTATTCAGTTGGATGCACCAATGGATGGAAAAATGTGGTCACCAATGAATGGAAAAATGTGGTCGATTAGTATTAGGAATCACGTGGATAGTAGAATCTCAAAAGAGGTGAAACATCGTGTCTTTTCTTATTTTTAATTTTTTAACATCTTAATAAATAAGTTCATCTAAGAAGAGATGTTTTATAGTTCACAAAACCACCTTTCCACTTCCTTATAAGAAGACATGTTTTATAATACTCCTTGGGCATCGTTGATCAATTATAGAGTAAAGTGGTTTTCTAAGTGAATTACAAAAATGGTCTCCCTCTTAATGTTCCAATTTTGAGTAGGGTTAAGATTTTTAACCTATTGATTTCAAATTGAAGAGTCTTAGTTACAATTGATGGCTCTAGTTTTTAAGGATTTGGATTTTGATGATTTTCCAATAGAAACAAAACAAGATCCTTATTTATGACAAGTATAATGTTTTGATCCTTATTTATGACAAGTATAATGTTTTCCTTATTTATGACAAATATAATGTTTTGATCCCTATTTATGACAAGTATAATGTTTTGATTAAACTCAAAATTTCATTCTAGTAATAAGAAGAAAAACAAATGAAAGATTTTAAAACCAATAAAAAAAAAACCATACTTCAACAATGTTTCCCACCCAATATGGCTATGTACTTGATTGGATTGATTGGATGGTCCTATTGTCTAGGGGTGATGTTCTCCAAATTGCATTTGTATTTTTTCTTTCAATTGTTTTTTAAATGCTATATTAAAATGAACAAATTATATATATATATATATATATATATATATATATATATATATGACTTAGTCTACCTTTTTACTTTTTTTTAGACATTTTTTTTACTTTTAAAAATATAGAAAATGTCATATTTTAGTGGTTGAAATTATGTGTTTTAGTTCTCTTTGTTTTTTAAGAGTGTTAAATCTATTTATCAAAAATGTTATTTAAACAATGTAAAATTGTGATTTCGGTGATAATTGTAGAAAAGTAAAATACATCAAATGTCTAAAATGAGGAGTATTAAGGATGAAATTTGAAAATGAAATAGTTGGTCAAATTTGACAGTTTTGAACTCCACCACCCATTTTCAAAGTTTAAACAAAGGATGTTAACACATTTACAAGCAAATCACCACTTGACAAATCACGAGGCAATTATCCCATCAAATTCCATCCCTACATCATGATATACACTCATTACTCCACACAAAAAACATACAATTTTCCTATCAAATTCTATCCCTCCATCATGATACACACTTATTACTCCACACAATAAAGAAATATAATATGCATCCCTGTATCATGATATACACTCATTACTCCACACAAAAAAACATACAATTTTCCTATCAAATTCTATCCCTCCATCATGAGATACACTTATTACTCCACACACAATAAAGAGATATAATATGTGTACTTTTATAATCCTAATCGTTGCGTCGGGTGCCAAGATCAATATCCCCAACGTTGAACAGCCAAAAACACCAAAACACATTTGCGTTATGGATTTTGGTAATGGAACACGTTTAGAAAAATCTATGATGATCCAAACTAATGGACTCGCCTTCATGCATTAGCTCTCATAAAATGTAAAATGTCTTCCATGGATGCGTACAAACCCACTTTGGATGAGACTATATCTCTTAAATGGTGATAATGAAAATTGTTTTTATTTGTTTTCTCTTACACATAAGGAAAGATGTTAAGGGCCAAGATTAAAAGCATAAGGCACGATTCCAAGTATTTGTTTTTCAATCATTTTTTCAAATTATAATAAATCAATTTGTATTCGTACATAGTAACCATTAATAATTATCCCCACTCCCATTTAACATTCTAAATTATGATATATTTTTCCACTATAATAAAACAATTATGATTAACCCATGGATTAAGATATCGCTCAAACAGATTAATAAGATAACTTTCCACGTTACCCAAGCTTATTTTCTTACATTGCGTCTGCGAATATCCTGTTAAATGAACAAAATCCAAGGTGGTAGCATTTTAAACGAACGGAAGTCTTAGCTTTCCCGACAAACTCGGATCTTTAAAATTTTCTAGCATTTATATTGCTTCAGATTCCATAACATTCATCCTTATTTTTAAAAAAGTTGAAATTGAAACTCAAAAAATATCACAAAAGACAATCAATACCTAACTTATTTGAATTGAAGAATCTTATAATACCACTATACTCACTACATGAAGCATGCTTAGTTAAATGAAATTCCTTCAATTTCGGCTTTACAGGTCACCATGCTTGCTTTAATGAAATTCCTTCAATTTCAACCTTACAGGTCACCAACCTCAGCCTTTTGTTATAAATAAAAATTTCAACTTTAGCTTTACACGTCTCTAAACTCAGAGTTGCTTTATAAATAAAGATGAAAAACGTGCCGGAATATGAACCCTAGTCTAAGGATTCGATAACTACGCCGCGTTTGTTGTCCATAGATGCCAGATGGACTTTTTAGAAATTGGTACGTGTCTTATCAAAAGCGCATTGGGTTAAAAAGTCAAAGAAAAAAACCACGTGGTTTCAAAGCTTTCGTTTGACCTATTCAGATAACCAAAAGTCAAATAAGACCTACTTCTGTGTATATGTTTATATCCAACTTCCATGTAATACCGATCTCATTCCATTGAGTCTGCAAAGGGAGGCAGGCACCAGGCAGAAAACTTTGCTTTTATCTGTGAGAGTCTCAAAGCTTCCCATATTCTCACATCGTTATTTGATTGCTTAACAGAGCAAAACAGCAGAAGTTTTCTATCTCCATGTCGTCGTCTTCTTCTTCGGCCAGGGCAGTTGCAGTCGCTCGATCACTTCGGGAAGAAACAACATATAATGTAAAAGATAAAATGAATTCAGAGGAAGCGGCCGATGAATTTATTCGACCATTTGGGGGCGACTTGAAGATGCAGAGACTCAAATTACTTGCAGATGCCTCTGCTTCTGCCGTCGATGAACTCAAACAGAAGACCAGCGGCTCCGAAATCAGAAGTAGTCGTCAGTATAATCTGTCGAATATTCAGAATTTTGAAAGAGTAAAGGATGTTGATCAATCGGCTGCCGATTTCATCAATAAATTTCGTAAGAATTTGGCTATTGAGAGACGGGATTCGCTCGATCGTTATAAACAGATGCTTGACAGAGGCGTTTGAAGATGTGTATCTCCTCCTGTAGATTTGAAGTATATGTATGAAGTGTCGTTTATTTTTCCTGTTCTACAATTTTTTTAAAATGTATCCCGAAAAAGTTATAGAAAGTAAAAGATTATTATTGAATTTGTAAAGCATGCCTTGATATTTGGCATCCTGGGTTTTTATGGTTCCAGATTAGTGTGTGATCAGTCAAATTTGATGGGTACAGATAAGAAACCCAATGTAGAAGATAAGTTGATCCAGTTAATACTGGGGTAAATATTGGGGTTTGTTTGAAAAACGGGAAGCAAATATTTTTTCAGATAATGATTTGAACTAAACAAAGGCTGGAACAGTGATCCATTTAAAAACTGGATTTACATTTTTCACAAATAATAGATATTCAATTTTTTTGGGATAGTTAACTTCATGATAATAGATATTCAATTTTTTTGGGATAGTTAACTTCATGAGATCACATTCGGCCCAGTTTATTTTTATGCTGAAAGGTTTACATCTATTGATAATGGGCACAATTAATGATCTTTTAATCTTATTTAACTTTAAACCCTAATATGATGGCTATGCATTGAAGATGCTGGCATATTTTTAGTCGTCCTCCAAAGTCAATGGTTCAGATTTATTGTTCATAACTTTGTTGCATTTATCAAGGCATCCATTAACATGTTTGTTTTTTAACATTTACCTAATCACATTAAAAAATCACTGTAAGGATATGTAATTGCCACGTTTAAATGATTAAGTAGGATTAAACCGTGGCATCTAAATAAATGCCCACATTCTGCTTCTAAACAGGCCGTCTGATGCCCATGCTTTCCATTTATCAACCTAATGCAGCCAAACGTTTCATATTACCATAGACGTTTTATATTGAGGGCAAGCGTCCCATACCTTTCAGCGTTCTCAGCAGCGAATTAGAGACTGTGCTAGTTTAATAAAAAAATAAAACATAATATTTTTATTTACATTTAGAGGAGATTACATTTACTGTTTTAATGTTTTTTATATCAAGTGCGTCTCAATTTACAGTACACTCTTTTTTGTTTTTTTAAATATTCTAATCACTTATATTTTTTATAAATTCAACTCAAATATGCATTCTGAATCAAATATTTCTATCCTATTGATAAATTCAAATCAAATCTGCATTCTATATTGAATATTTCTATGAGAAAAAAAATGCAAAAGTATTCAAAATTTTAGAAAATCGAAACATATATAATTGAATGGAGATTAAAGCTATTTTTATTAGTGATCGTACATGCTGTCAGGCTCTGTTTCTTGCGTCTAAACATGCCTCGCACAAGCAGTGCAATTCTTCACATGCAGCGCACAAGAAAATGAGAAAACTGTTTTTACATCGTGGGATTAAGTTCTATAAATAATGCCTCAGAAATCATGAAAATCGTTTATTCTTTCTTTGTTATTTTTTTTTTTTTGGTTAATATCCCAATTCGAAAATGAAAACAATTGTATGGCTAATTGCTGTGATATTAGGGTGAATTGCTGTGATATTAGGGTGGATTGCTCTGATTTTATGGGTCTTTTCTGTTAATTCCCAATTCTATACGAATTCGGATTT
>JZKD02S1881868.1:225774-250741 GCA_000966675.3 Picea glauca | reverse complement strand
GAAGTAAAGTTAAAAAATGTGTTAAACATGATATTTTCCACTATATTTAAAAAGTATGGAACCAAAAATTAATTAAGGAGACATAATTTTATGAAAAATATTAATTTGAAAAAAGTAAATGGTACACAACATTTTTAACATTGAAAGAAACATAGAAAAATGATTAAAAACACCCTTGAAAAAAAATTGAAAATTTTGAAAATAAATGAAAAAATAAGCATTTATAAAAATAATGTGGATACATTATGGATAAAAAGATTTAAATATCAAAAAACAACCTAAAAAAGGAGGGGGGTGCTATATGTAGCACAAATTTTCAAAACAGGGTAAAAAATGTGACCCCCCATAAAAACAAGAACTTTGTAAAGTTCTGGTTAATTTGGTAACTATGTTCAACCTGCAACTACTTTATTATGCAAAACTTTGACTGGAAAAGTAACAATGTACAAAGAAGATCTGCCTACCCTATGTTACTTGGAGGAAAGGGTCAATTTTAGGCATAGGTAGATTTTCAAAGGAGCCATTTAAGCATCCAATTGATCTTTTTAATGAGATCCAGAATAGTGGAACATATTGAGGCTAGTGCCAAAGAGTCGGGGGCATGTCCAAAATGTGCTGAGGAAAAACTTAGCAAGATGTATTTGAAACCTGATTGCATTGCTTGGCCAACAATGCTTTGGAACTAAAATCCAATAAAATCAACTATTGGTTGCTCATGATTGATGTTGTCTATGATTGGATGAGAATATTTTAGTTTGAATATATTCTCATATTTCTCCTTATTACTGACTAGGTCCA
This sequence comes from Picea glauca, assembly GCA_000966675.3. Classification (NCBI taxonomy): domain Eukaryota; kingdom Viridiplantae; phylum Streptophyta; class Pinopsida; order Pinales; family Pinaceae; genus Picea; species Picea glauca. Next base: position 249,943 of record JZKD02S1881868.1, on the reverse strand, counting down.
AGGTTCTTGATTAATCAACAATTTCTTGAAAGAATTCTTCCTCTATACAATGAGTATGTTTGCATGGTGAATTTGTGAAGATGAATTTCCACTGAACATTTGTGGGGAAATGTAAGGCTTCCTTTTATTGTTCATCAACAACTTCATTTTCTTCAGAAATAAAACATATCACCCATGGATACTCTTGTTGCAATTTCCCTTCTTTTGATGCTTGGAAGATGTCTTCTTCATTAAAATATTCTTCAGACAAACAATCAATATCATAAATTGATGTAAATTAACGAATTTCATCATAACTTATGTTCATTTAGTGTAGGCATTCTTCTTGTGTCTTGGTATAAATTGGCTCTATCATTTGAGAATCTGCTCCAACATTTTCATCATAATCATTACTCTCAAATTGAAAACATGAGAGGTCAAAGTTTTTCTCCAATGGAGCATGTAGAGGATGATATTTTTCTTGAATTGAAACATTATAGTTTTCATTTTCAGTTTCAAGAACAAGATTGGAATAAAAAATTTCAAGTATTTCATCACAATTTTCTTCTAAATCCATTCCTCTATTGTCTTCAAAAAGTATTGGGAAGTTTAATATATCAGTTGCACCGATTTCATGTACGTTTATTTAAATGAATTGTTCTCACTACATTAACTCTTTCCAGCTGCACTTTCCCTCTTGCTTCAATAGAAATTTTAGATTTACGGGAAAAACATTTTCATAACAACTGAAAATAATGATATCGTTTGGATACATTTCTTGAGAAATCTCATGAAGAACTTTCATGAATCTGAAAATGAAATCTTTGACTGTCTCTTCCTCATCCATATAGATTTCAACCGATTTCAAGAAAATGGAATATGGATCTTTTCTTGGAAGATATTTCTCCACGAATAAATTTTATAGTAAATCCTGGCTAGTGATGATTCTGGGAAGCAATGAATAAAACCATTCACTTGCATTTTCCTTTAGAGTTAATATAAACAACCGGCATGAAACATCATTTTCATCCACATCAAAAATTTCAAAAGCATTGTCAAATTTAATCAAATGTTTCTTTGCATCCTCTGAAGAATTCTCGAAGAATATGGGAAACTTGTCCATGGAAATATCTGGCAAGGGATGAACTTGAGTGGACTTCTATGCAATCGTTTCTTTATTTGGATACCCTCTCCTTTTATTGTATCTTGGACAACTCTTGATTGGTCTAGTGGACAAGGAAAAATATCTTCATAGCATGAAATAAATTCTTTAGAGGATTCTTCATATAGATCTTCTTGGAAGTTTGAAATCTTTTCAGTGAAGTCAACTAGGCATCTTTCATGAGTTTCAATGATGGAGTCATCACAAAGATTATCCTCCCAAATCTTGAATGATTCTTTGGTTCCATGAAAATTGTCATAACTGATTTGTGACTGCAACTTAAACATAATATCTTCAAGGCCATTTAATGTTCTTTGAACAAGGTTTTCAAAAACCTAATTCATTTTGAATATATCTCTTGATCTCTTTTCGAAACTTGAACCAAACACCAACTAGTTTTCCAATAATATTTGATTCTAAGAAGGTATAAAATTTCTTGAAAACAAATCATTCCACAGTGGAGTCACCAAAAATGTTGATGCTTAGATCTGTTGAGGTCCAACAACAACCTCATAAGGATATGAATCCCCCTACGTTTTTATAGAGGTTCTAATCCTCTTTGGCTAAAAGATATATATCTTGAATATATTTGATTGAGAGAATGCTAGACAATAAACCCCAAAATTTTATTGCTTAGTTTTTAATTGAAATAGTTTCCAATAACCCGATCTTCCCTTTATGTGAAAAAGGTAACCTCTTAACAATGAAATATTGAAGGAAGGATTCAATATTAGAATAAATATATACTCAACATCATTTATGCGACCCTATAGATCACATACAAGTAGTGGATACATCCGTATCTTCTCTCTAAAAAAGGAGGAAACAATTTTGATCCTTTCAAAGAACTTTAAATGAGTTCTGCATTCATAACTTGAAAGCATATGATGGGAATACTTCAAAATTTTCATACTAAGAGATCCAAAGATCTAACAAATCATTAAATTAAAACTTGAAGTAGTTATATGTGGATTTTCTTAAAGATATTCAACAATTCAAAACATCCCATCAAACCAATTGACTAATGCTTCAGAAACAAATCTTGACAAAGCATGAAAATATATCTGATTTTATTTTAATTCCTAAGAGCATAATGGGAAATTTCAGTTCTTTACAACTATTCCATAGTGTTCCTCATCAAAATACCTTTCCACTAAGGTATATTTTGTCCAAATCCATCTCCCGGATCTCAAGATATGGCCTCTGAAAAATCGTTACTCAACAGTCGTTCATCAAATCTCACGGGTTAATCTTAGCCCTTCATTTGAATTTTCCTCATTCATTTAAGAAATTTGACTTTTCCTTTGTAATATATATCCCACATTCATTGTAGTGTTTTTTTTTTTTTTTTTTTATATATTAAAAAGTTTAACATTAATTACATATGAAGCATAAAGAGACTAAGGAGAATCGACCCCTTAGAAAATTAATGAAATAATTAAATATTTTGGTAGCCCCATCATCATCCACTAAGCACCCAGTCAGTAGTGAGTCAACATCCATGTGTTACAGTTCCATAGGAAACAACAATATTCCACATGTCATCATATGACTAGTCAACACATGTCACACTCCCATCGGTTTCAATGTGTCCTCATGTGATTGGATATGAGGTTTGCCACATGGTGTTATTTCATTGGTTGATATAATTTACGGATGTCATTAGGTTATTAACTAACATGTTTCATAAATGTTTGGATTCCATGTGTATTCAAATGGTTGGTTCCATGAAACTTAATTAAATGGTTAAGTTAAGGGAATGGGAGGACGAGAGAGGGGTGAAGTGAGGGCGATGTAGAGTGGGGGAAATGAGGGTGGAAGAGTAAGGGGGTGATGTGAGGGTGACATGGGGGGGGGATGAGGGTGGTGGATTAATTGGGTCATGGGGATGGATATGCATCCAAACCCATGGATTGAAAATGGTGAAGAAAGAAGGGAGGGGAGTGGAGTGAGGGGGATGGGGAAATTCACAAATAAAAATAAAGCTATGTCAAGTGAAGAGGATAGATGGGTGAGTGAGTGAGGAGAGGTGAGAGGAAAGATAAGGATCAAAAATTGTTGTGAGAGAGCGAGGGGAGGGGGTATGGAGAGATAAGGAGAGGGAAGAAAATAAAGAAAATATTCTAAGTAAGGAGAGGGAATAAGAAATAAGGGGAAAGGGGAGCGTGCCAAAAATTCAAAAAATTTGAAGTATGAAAGAGGAGAGGAGTAGAGGAAGAATATAGTAGTGTGATTCCAAGAAAAATGGACATGGTTCCAAGAAATTATGAATGGTTCCAAGAGTTTAGTTCCAAGAAAATTAGCTTTGCCGCATATTGAGGAAGCGCTCTTTCGCCGGTTAGACTAAAACCTGGATATCTTGAGCATACAAACTTAGATATTGAATCAAAAAAATGTGTGACGAAGCTGAGACTAAGGGATACACAATGAAATTATAATAATTCAAAATTTTCTTCTTCTGATGTCATTTTTTTTTCCAAGAGCGGGAAATCAAAGTGACCAAATTTTTTATCAACACTAAGTTACTAATTAATCTAGAAAAAATGATCAATGATGAATATGGAAGTTTCCAAAATGAAGAGTTGGGTTGGAAAGTGATTTTAGTATAAATTGAAGTGTTTTTAGTCACTTCCCTTTGGGTCGGGGACTATTAGTAATCAATTTTTTAGTCTATGAACGTTAACCAATACAAATGAAACATTTTAACCAAAGTTTTTGAATAGGACGATTTTCCTCTACCAATCAAATAATTAAAACATTTTTTATTACCAATAGGAAAATTTGAGATCTTATTTGGCCTCATCTCGATGCATACAACCACGTTGTCGAGGGAAAACTTAGATTAAAACACGCCTTTGCTTAGTAAATTTTCCTGAAGTGAAGTAATTATAGAAATAGGTCTAGCATTACTTCTTTAACATCAAATGTTTGTTTTCATGTGTAATACTTTAATAGTACTATGATATCGATCATGAACAACGTGGTTATCAGTTCCATTGAAATATGGATGTAGGTATGATGGACATGAGTATAACATGAAATCCTCTCTTCTCCACTATAAATACTATCCTCGTTGTGCTTACCCCTCCAGATGATGGACCGGATCACTGACCCCTCTTTGCAACTGAGCTATTGATCCCTCTCTACAAATTTGATGCTAACCTTTATCATTTCATTTTATTCCATCGATTCTCAATGGACTTATAGATATAGAGAGCATTGGGTCCATTTCTCACATTTCATTTTCTTGTCTTTGCAAACTGCATATTCCACTACCTTTATAACTCACTCGGTGTGCTATGAGTTATGCCTCTAACTACATGGAACTACACATATGCGTCCAACTGCACAAAACTACACATCCGCCTCTAACTGCACAGAACTACACATGTCATTGGTGAATATTATTTGAGGTATGAATTTGTTCATTTCATACCCATTCTATCTTATTTTACCATATACCTATCAAATTTACATGATTAACAATTTGTTAGAGTCTGTGAGCTAGAAGCTTCCAGGTTTATCATGCTATGTCTTTGTATAATTTTTTACAGCTATATCTTTTTATAAACTTCAAAAAATTAGTGGAATCCCTGGCATGTAATTTTCTTATATGGATTAAAATAATCTCAAAGTGAAACCAAAGAATCCGAGAACTTAGATGTAAAGGTATATTTGTTGTTAATTGATTTTATTTTTCCTATATTTATGAGCATGATATTAGAACATTTATAATCGAAGTTATACTTATGTTTTTACTTGATTTGTAGTAGTATTATCCAAAGAAAAAGCGACTAGATTAGTTGGTGTTGGACACACAAACCACAATGAGAGGGGGGGTGAAATAGTGTGAGGCTCTTTTTTCACTTCTTTCAAAACTTTAGTTAGCAATCACCATTCACAACATCATTACTCATTACTTCCATTCACACATAGTTGCTTGCATGTAAACATGTCTCAACCATAAATCATCAATAAAGAACTATGAACCATCACAATAATGAACACAAAGAACACCATATATATGTGTAAAATTTTTTTGTATTATGTGTTACAAGAGACTACAATCCCTGGGGTTTATCAACACCAACTGAAAAGGAGCACCAAATCCAAGAGAGCACCAACTCTCATGCAAAACCCAACCTGCAATTACAAGACCTAGATTTTAGACATAAATAATCTATCAACGGGTATGTGACCTGTCTATACTACAACACGCATATGTATGTGACCTATCTAGATTGAAACACATGTATGTACGCGACCTCTTCCATTTTCATCCTACATACACCTTCAGAAACTAGGCTTTTTGAAACTTCAACTTCTTCCCTTCAGACCCTTGTTGTCCCTGTCACATCCACCAATCACATGTCATTGCAAGCAACCTATCACTGTTCAACCTGTACCATCACCAACCACAAACAGATCTATACCATCCAACAACCTATGCATGTTCCTCATGCATACACCATCACATAGCATAGATATCCCTCAACCACATAAAAAAAAACACCACTCAACCAACCGACTACCATATTTAGACATCGATACAACCATACAAAGGATACCTCAATCATTCATCTAAGCATAAGTACAACATATAACCATACAATAACCTTTGTAGCAGATATGAACCTATAGAATGTTGTCTTGGGAACTGACTTCATACTTCAAGGACGTAGCACCAACATCTACTCAAGCTTCCATTACTATTCACAAATGTACGTGACCTTTCTTCTCTTCAGCCCATGTGTGTACACGCCTTGGCTTTCTGCAGCTCGCGTATGTATGCGACCTAGGCCACTACAGCTTGCGTACAGATTGATAAAACTAAGGTTTTCTGAACCTCTAAAACTTTCACCGTGAAACTTCCTTGCTTCCTCATACTTGTGTAACTTCTGATGCATCCATGAGTACCTGCAATGAACCTTCCACCAAAAATAGATCTTCAATAATAAAAAAGATTCACTCCATAAGATACCCTTTCTCTTTTATTTATACTTATCCAAGTAGCTTCCTATAGGGGTTATCTTCTAACCAACTTTACCCAACTTTCTTTTAGGGCTAACCCACTTCTAACCACTTTGTCCACTTACAACCACTGTACCCAAAAATAGTAAACTCACCACTTCTAGTCGCACAACTAATTTATTTTTAATTATTTTCCTATTGCAACTAGTTAACCCATGATTAACTCCTAGTTTCAACCACTTTTACTAGTCAACTTTTTCTAGGAGCTTCTAGAATAATCTGATTCATTTTTCCTTCTAGGGGCTTCTAGATAACTCATGAGGGTCCTCGAACTTCTCAAGGCACTATCTCCCTAACCGTGAGGAACTGTGCGACATACCATATATCACTGGAAATGGCATGACAAGAACTATCCATATAGAATAGTCTCACTTGCAAATTCATTGATCTTCATTACATTATTCTTCAAACAAACTTGGTTTCCCTAACCACAATGCTAGGACTACTCAACCACCTAACCATTTGGACTTCATAAAGCGTCTTCCCGTGAGGGATTTCACCATAAGGGGACCACTTTGGAGTTCATCCATTTGGTACTTCCTATCAACCATGACAAGACATCAATGATACAATGATACACCAATGATAAACCTTTACATCAATGTAAACACATCAATCCATCTAGAACATGAACCTATCATACAACATATATAAATGACAACACATGATAACACATCGCTATGACACCACTTGACATCAACCCTTTGACATCAATCCATTGACATCAATGACAACATAGTCTAACAGTTGGCACGTCAGATATTTTCCTTTCCAAGAATTAGTTATTCCTAATTAGTAACCTGCAGGGTCCTATTGTGATATCCAATGACTTTGCAGGGAACCCAAGAGTATTATCATTGTTCCCTAATCCATTGTTAAGCCTTCATAAAACACACTCATCGCCCATTTCTTAGAAAATGAGAAAGTCCCACTTGCTAAACCCAACATGAATTCTTCACAAATTGGGGAAAGTAAATGTGCCTAGTAAAGGAGCGAGAGCTTGCCAATTTTTCACCATGGTTTGGAAAGAACAAATCTAGATTAAAAAAAACATGGTTTTGGAGAAAATTAGTGACCAATAGATCGTGAGTGAAAATTTAGTGATGAAAACCATCCATCCAAATAAGGTGGTTTGGAATCATATACTTTGGAAAATTATATGACGGGATCTAATGACTAGCGCGAGGAGTAAGTCCCACCTGCGAAAGCCAACATTAATTCTTCACAAATTGGGGAAAGTTAATGCGCCTATTGAACCATCCGTAGCTAGTCAATTTTGCAAGCCATCATTCGAAAAGAACAAATCTAGACTAAATTAAACATGATTTTGGAGAAAATTGGTGACCAGTAGATATTTTACAGTTATTCAAATTCACACAAGTTTAAGATTACAGTTATTCCAATTCACATAAGTTTAATAAGTTTGAATTAACCTTCAATTCAAACTATTTTTCAACTAGAGCAACACAAGCTATCCATAAATTCTATCCATTTCCTAGTATAGAAATCCGATAAGAAAGTTGGTCCCAAGCCTTAGAGATATAGTTGTCATCTTCACTTCTTATGTTTCCCCCGTATTTTCCACCTGTGGTTCTAAAGAAACTATACCACCTCAAACTCAATCTACTTCCAGTGAATCGGGTTCCATTGGTTCAAATGCAACTGATGCTCATGATTCAACCCAGACTAGGATGGAGAGTGGTATTCCTTTTCAAACTTGATTGGAAATAACATATAGAAATTTGGTTGGATAACCTTCCTCCACCGATTGGAAATAGCGGATTGATCCAGGGGATCAAAATATGCTCAAAAATCAAAGTGCTCGAAATTGCTTCAAAACAGATGTGCATAGGCCTTGTCCTCATGATCCCAATGCAACTTGAACAGGTTCAAATAAACGTCGTATGAGTGAGACATCGCGTTCTGTTTGCTTTGATACACATGCAAAATCTTGTTTATTGTACAGTCCGTACAGTGCTGATGTGGCATGTCCGTACTGACACGTGGCAAGGTGATGTGAAACGTTGATTGGGCAGAGGTGATGACGTGGCATGGTTTTACTGCTAACGTGGAAACTGACCATACTGACATGTGGCAGGAGGCCATAATGACATGTGGCATTTGATGACATGGCATAGCACCGTACAGGACACATGTCAGTTGTTGAGATGGCAATTGATTATGTGAAAGAATTGTGGACCAATTGAATGGTGCCATGTGGCCTAGACATGGGCTACCACGTGGCACCCCCTCCAAGGCATAAAAGGTTGATGTTCGCGGGGGTCGAACCCGTGACCTCCAGGGACAGGTCGCAGAGTTTTGGCAGGGGTCGAGCTACCAGCCTGCCCACACTTTGTTTCTTACACATATATGTTTCCATAATTATATATATTTGCAGTATGGTTCATCTAGGTGTGGAAAGGTCTAGGGATAAGCCTCAACCCTTGGACTGGCCCTTTTCCACATGACCTTACCACATAGAGTACGGAACCACATAACTTTTACGTGGGGTTTTTTTCAACCCACTCCACACAACCAGCTCGCCACTTGTCAACCACCAGCATGGGTTTAAACCACATCCAACGATCCTCCAACCATGCACCTCAGACACTTGTCAACACCACAACCAATCCTTGCAATAGGTTCCAGCTTAAGCGCCTAAGGTTCGACCACATGGGGGCATACGCCCAGAACCTCCACTGGGAAAAGGGGTCAACGCACTAATGATGTGACAAATTGGCAGATTTTGTGAGAAGGCACATGTGTTGAGTTTTTGGCACGAAAAACGCTCGTGAGCTAGGTTCAGGCAGTCTGGGTGCGTTTTAGCGAGCAAAGACAACAAAGAATTGGGAAAAACTTCCAGGGAGTGATTCCAACTCAATTTTTGGCCAAACCAGGTGCAGGAAGAGCCCAACTAGGGGTTTTTGGACGTTCTGGAGCTATTGAATCCATCTATTTCTCATTTTGAGCATTTTAAAGCACTGATTTTGACACTTTGAGCATTAATGAAAAAGATCCATTGGAAGATGGACCAGGAGATGTAGCCCAAGAGAGGGGTGAACTCCTTTATCATTTTGTTGTGTTAATGTGTGTATTTTGATGGTTGTTTATGATTGTTTATGCTGCTCATGATTAAGTAAAAAAACTCATTAATATTTATGTGTTTGTAACTTGATCCTATTACCCAAGCACATACCATTTCACTTATAATTTTAAAAAGATTCAAGACTTTAGATTTTCAGATCAAGTTGGTATCAGAGCATAGGTTTTTGAAGGTTTGATTGTTCACAAGTTTTTGTTTTCTGATGCTTACAAGGTTGAAGCTCAAAAGAGGAGAAGGTCAACTTGTAGAGCCAAGTTCTCAACTGTCAAGAAGGAGAACTACACAATGAACTCAAGCTTCAAGGAGATATTCACCAAGTATGGTTCATGAGGAGAGTCATGAAACTCTTCCTTCAGAGGATGAAACTTTCAAAAAATATTTCTATGATATGACAGAGATGGTGAAAGTTTTATTTGAAGAAAGAAATGCAAGATTGCAAGGTGAAAGGTCAAACCCTCCAAAGGGTAATGGAGATAGTGGCGATAAAACTCCAGATGGAAATGGAGGGAATGGTGATTATCCACCTCCTTCACCTCCATCTTCCACCTCTACTACCATTTCACAACCACCTTCAAATTATCCAAAATAGCATGGTAAAATTCCTCTACAAACTCCTTTTCTTAAGCTTGATATTAAGTTTTGATTGCCTATGTACAAAGGAGAGGTAAATGCTGAGAAATTGGATAACTGGATTCGTTAGATTGAAGTGTATTGTAGGATACAAAGGATCAAAGATGATGAAACTAAGATTCAAATTGCTTCTCTAATATTGGAAAGTGCAACACTCATTTGGTGGGAAGCCAAAACTCAAGAGGACATGAAGAAACATGGTAAAGTTTTATCCTCTTGGAATGATTTTATTGTTTCACTTAAGAGACAATTTTATCCATTAGCATACATGCATAAAGCTATTGTGGATTGGAAAAAAATTAGACAAGATAAAGGGAAAAGTGCTCAAAGATACACTCAATAATTTAGAAGAAGGGATTTGATTTTGGGTATAGATTTGTCTTCTCAAGAAACTTTCTCAAATATATTGGAGGATTGCATAGTTACTTGAGGCACATAATACTTATGTTTAACCCTACAATTCTAGATAAAGTTTGTGTACAAGAAACTCATTTGGAAGCAAGAGGGAGGAATGAACCTCAAGAAGGCATCAAGAAACCTTTTGTTCATGGAGACAAAGGAAAGAAGAATTTCAAGGGAATTGGAAGAAAGAATGCTTTAGTCAAGAAAGAGGGAGAGAAACCCACATGTAAACATTGTTCAAAAGATGGCCATGATGAAGACCATTGTTGGAAACTTCATCCTGAAAAGAGACCCAAAAAGTTTGGCTATAAGGGGAAACCAAAGACTACTGCAACTGTACAACATGACTTAGGTTCCGATTCGGGTGATGAAACAAAGATTATGACCACAGGTTTTCTAGGTAGGGATTCTATTGCAAGTACTAGTTCTTCAAGTAGTAGTAGCCTCAATGAAACTCGACATGAAAAAGAAAGAATAGAGCTTTTCCACAGAAGGGTGATTTCAAAGCATACCAAGATAGATACTCTTTTTTATATTGGATCTCAAGCAAATCTCATATCTGAAGACACTGTCAAGAAACTAAAATTGGAAACTACTCGACATCCTAAACCATACCCTATAGGATGGATAAGTGACAATGCCAAATTGCATGTGACAAGATGGTGTAAACTTAGATTTTCCATCACTGCAAATTTTATAGATGAGGTAGATCTTGATGTTATTCCTTTGGATATATGTGGTATTGTGTTGGAAAGCCCATACTTATATGATAGGAGAGCCATCTTTCATCGTCATGAGAACAAGTATCATTTGTTTAAAAATGGAGTTGAGACCATTGTTAGATCTCACGTACAAAGAAGTTGAACTTGTCACTTGTAAATGCTAGACAAATGAAGAGATTAGTCAATGCTAGTAAGAATTTTGTCCTCTTGATGATAAAACCCAAAGAAAATGTTGAAAAAGAAGCTTTCCAAGGTTGTGATTCAAAGTTGAAATCTGATTTATATGAGGTTGTTAACCAATATGATGAGATGTTTCAAGAACCAAAGGGATTTCCTCCAAAAAGGGCTATCCAACATGAGATACAATTGCAGCAATATTGTCCCCTTCCAAACATCGATATGTACAGGATGTTAGTCATGGAGAATGTTGAAATTAAAAAACAAATCCAAGAGTTGCTTGACAAAGGGGTCATCATGCTAAGCACATCGCCATGTGGATCACCAATTGTTTTAGTGCCAAAGAAAGATGGTACATGGCGCATGTGTGTATATTTCAGGGCCTTTAACAAGATTACGGTAAAGAATATTTATCCTCTTCCTAGAATTGATGATTTGCTTGATCCATTGAAAGATGCTAAGTATTTTAATTAATTGGATTTGAGAAGTGGATATCATCGGATTAGGATTGCTGAAGGAGACACATGGAAGACAACTTTCAAAACAAAGAAAGGTTTGTTTGAGTGGATGGTAATGCCATTTGGACTTTGCAATGCTCCTGCTACATTCATGAGAGCCATGAATGTTGTTTTAAGACCTTTTTCTTGATGATTGTTTGATTGTCTACTTGGATGACATTTTGATATTTAGCAAATATCGTGAAGATCATGTTATGCATGTAAAAAAAGTTATGGATGTATTAAAGAAAAAAAACTTGTTTTTGAAGATGTCTAAATGTGAGTTTGGAAAGACCTCACCTGTTTACTTGGGACATATTGTTGGAGGAGGAGAACTGAAAATTGATCCTTCCAAGTTCAAAGTCATTTTGGATTGGCCAAAGCCCAACAATGTGATAGAGGTAAGAAGCTTTTTGGGAGCAGCCCAATATTGGAGAAAATTTATTGCTAACTTCTCTTCAATTGCAACTCCATTACATCCAATGACAAGAATCAAACAATTTTTCCAATGGGGAGACAAGAAACAAAAAGCATTTGATGCATTGAAGGAGAAAATTAGTTCAACTCTAGTTCTTGCACTTCCAAATTTGAGACAACCATTTGAGATCCAAATAGATGCAAACAATTATGCAATGGGAGCAATTTTGTTGCAACATGGTAAGCCCATTTGTTTTCATTTTGAAACTTTTAATGGTGTTGTGATTAATTATCCTACTTATGATAAGGAGTTATATGCATTGGTGCAAAGTGTAAAAAAATGGAAATATTATTTGTTGGGAAAAGAAACTATCATTCACATAGATCATCAACCATTGCAATACTTACAATCACAAACAAGGCACTTCAAATGGATGGGTTTTCTTCAACAATTCCACTTGGTTATAAGGTATAAAACATGTATTTATAACAAAGTTGTTGATATGCTTTCTAGGCCTATCATTAGTGCTTCAATTATTCTTAAGAATAATTCTATCATGCATGAGAGCTATGTTGAACAGTATGCTTTAGATGTTGATTTTAAAGAGGTTTATGCAACTTTGTGTCATTCTAACCAAGTTGAGGAATTAGATTACCATGTGCATGATAAGCGTTTGTATCATCTTGGAAAGCTATGTATTCCACAGGGTGAAAGAGTCAACATCATAAGGGAAGTTCATTCTTCTCTTATTGCTGGCCACTTTGGTGTAGGCAAGACAATGGCTAATTTGCAAAGGTATTTATATTGGCCTAAAATGAATGAAAGTGTTTCAAGATATATAAGAAGATGTTCTTTGTGTGCTACAAGAAAGCCTAGCAATAGAAAGTTGGGTTTGTATACTCCACTTCTGTTTCCTTCTCGTCCTTGGGAAAAAAAATTCGTGGACTTTGTAGGAGGTCTACCTATGTCTAAAAAGAATCATGATTATCTTTATGTTGTGGTTGACCGTTTCAACAAAATGTGTTTTTTGATGCCTTGTAAGAAGCAAGTTACAGCTGAGCAAACGACACAAATGTTCTTTCACCATGTTTGGGTATATTTTGGGTTTCCTAAATCCATTATTTTTTATCGTGATTCTCGATTTATTCGGAACTTTTGGTCAAGATTATGGGCACTCATGGACACCAAGCTGAAAAAGAGCACAACTTTTCATCCACAAACCGATGGTCAAACATAAGTGGTTAATAGAACAGTAGTGCATCTTCTTCATGGTTATTGCAGTAAGCATCCTAATCTTTGGGATGAGCACCTACACTACATTCAACATTCTTACAACTAGGCTAAGCACTCTTCAACTCAAACATCTCCATTTGAGACATGTTTTGGTTATTTGGCAAAATGTCATTTAGATTTTATCTTTGGGAAAGACATTGTTATTGATGGTAAATATGACATTGATAAGGAAAATAAGTTCATTGAAAAAATTCAGTTGGTGCCACAAATGGTACAAGAACAGTTGGAAAAGAGCCAAGCCAAGTACAAGACAAGACATGACAAGCATCGTGTTGATCACAGTTTCCAAGTTGGAGATGAAGTTTGGCTTAACATTAGCAAATAGAGGCTTAAAGGAGAAGGTAAAAAACTAAAACCAATTAGATATGGACCTTTCAAGATTCTTGAAAATATTGGTAACAACGCCTTCTGTTTGGATTTGCCTCCCTATATGCAAATGTATGTAGTTTTCAATGTTGAGAATTTGAGATTGTGTGAGCCTCCTATGATTGATGATCAAGGAGAGAATGTTCATATTCCTTCTATAGATTATTTTCTTCCATAACATCTTTCAGAACTGCATGAAGACATAATCCTTGACAGGAGGATGAGAACTTCAAAACGAGGAAATGTGGAATACCTTCGAGTTGGTCTTAAAGGGAAAAATAAAAGCAAGTCCAAGTGCATTGAAGTTGGAAAGGTGAGGGAACTGTACCCTCATCTTCAAACAGAATGAAATTAGTCTTTTGGAGGTCCAAAAGCTTCCCAATGTGGAGGAGTGATCCAAGGGATCAAAATATGCTAAAAACTCAAAGTGCTCATAATTGCTTCAAAATAGACGTGCGTAGGCCTCTTCCTCATGATCCCAAAAAAACTTGAACGGGTTCAAACGAACGTCGTATGGGTGAGATATCGCGTTCTGTCTGTTTTACCAAACAGGTAAAATTTTGTTGACTATACAGTTTGTATAGTCTGTATAGTGCTAACGTGACATGTCCGTACTGACATGTGGCAGGATGATGTGGATTTTTGACTGGGAAGAGGTGCTGACATGGCATGGCCATATTGCTGACATGGAATATGACCATACTAATACGTGGAAGGAGGTCATACTGACACATGGTAGTTAATGGCATGGCATAGCACCGTACGAGACACATGTTAGTTGTTGAGCTGGCAGTTGATTATGTGGAAAAATTGTGGACCAATTGAATGGTGCTACGTGGCCCAGACATGGGCTGCCACATGGCACCCCCTCCAAGGCATAAAAGGTTGATGTTCGCAGGGGTCGAACCTGTGACCTCCAGAGACAGGTGGCAGAGTTTTGACAGGGGCCGAGCTACCAACCCGCCCACGCTTTGTTTCTTACACATATATGTTTCCATAACTATATAACTTTACAATATGGTTTATCTAGGTGCAGAAAGGGTCGAGGATAAGCCCCAGCCCTAGGACCGACCATTTTCCATGTGACCTTACCGCATAGAGTACGCCACCACATAACTTTCACACGGGTTTTTTTTCAACCCACTCCACACAACTAGCTCGCCACTTGTTAACCACCAGCAGAGGTTTAAACCACATCCAATGGTCCTTCGACCACGCACCTCAGACACTTGTCAACACCACAACCAAGCCTTGCAACGGGTTATGACTTAAGCGCCTAGGGTCCGACCACATGGAGGGAATACGCACAAGACCTCCGTCGAGAAAAGGGGCCAGTGCACTAATGGTGCAACAAATTGCCAGATTTTGTGGGAAGGCGTGTGTGCTGAGTTTTTGGCATGAAAAATGCCTGTGAGCCAGGTTTAGGCAGTTTGGGTGCATATTGGCAAGCAAACACAACAAAGAATTGGGAAAAACTTCCAAGGAGTGATTCCAACTCAGTTTTTGGCCAAACCAGGTGCAGGAAGAGCCCAACTAGGGGTTTTTAGACGTTTTGGAGCCATTGAAGCCATCGATTTCTCATTCTAAGCATTGTAAAGCATTGCTTTTGACACTTTGATCATTAATGAAAAAGATTCATTGGAAGTTGGACTAGGAGATGTAGCCCAAGAGAGGGATGAACTCCTTTATCATTTTGTTGTATTAATGCGTGTATCTTGATGGTTGTTTATGACTTATGTTGCTCGTGATTAAGTAAATAAACACATTAATAATTATGTGTTTGTAACTTGATCCAATTACCCAAGCACATACCATTTCACTTACAATTTTAAAAAGATTCAAGCCTTTACATTTTCAGATCACGGATACCCTAGTTGGAAATATCGATAGGACTGTCGTTCCTCCACCAGAGAGCGAATTGAAACTATAACTCGGTCTTGATTCGACACTGAAACTGCTCCATGAACACCCGCACCACTACTAGCGACCCTATAATTGGTCATGGATGGAACCAGATGAAGGGGCATTGGGACTGGAAGGATCTACTCATAATGGTCATTGGTGTAGATGAAAAGTATAGCTTTATGCTCTTGATAAAACTCCAACTACGGATTTGAGATTGACAAAGATTTCTAGCCGAGGAACCAAAAACACAGTTAACGTCATTGAACTTGGAAGATAAATTTAAGTTAGCAAGCCAATTGTATAAGACGTGTCTTCCTAGTTTTATATTGAAGTGTTTGAATGCATATGCACTAAGTGAACACACATAACACTTATTTGTTTTTATAAGATTAAAGTGCATAAAAAAGATCAACTTTCTTAACATTGATGGCCTTTTCAAATTATTTATTTTGTAAATGATTAACATAAATTAATATAGCATTTCTTATTGCATATTGAATATAACATGCATATAGTATTAAAGTCAACTTTTATTTAAAAATCAAACGTGGATTAATAAAGAAACACTTGGACAAGTTTATGATAAACCACAATTCAATTTAATCAATGTTGATAGATTAGAAGATTTTACTCCACTTCCCACTCGACTTATAACCCACCCCACCTCGGAGAAACTAACACATACTTAATGTACTGTACCAAAGCCAATCTGAAAAGCTTTTATCCAAATATCCTAACCATTGGAATAAAGCGACCTCCCCTTAGAAGCAATTATTATTACGCCATAATTAGAATCTAAACCGAATCATCATCAATAAACATTGGCATGGTTTTGAAACATGTGTTATTAGTTAATCAAACAACTCATACTTTATTTTGATCTATACAACAATATAATTTAGATTAATTGTTAATATAATTTAAAACATAACAATAAAATCCATTACTTACACCTCAAGAGCGAACTATTACGATGAAGCTCATACTTGGTATGATTTTTTTCTTTGTACTCTCAATAGTTAGATTTCAAAACTTTGTATTCCATAGATATCAAGCTTCGCCAAAAATTGTTTTCACTGTTAACCATAGTGTTTGAAAGATAAATCATATGATACTACCATTCCATGTGATGTGTTAGGATAATGTTGACTAGTATTTATCAAAAGACTTATTATGACTAGAATTATATATATTACAGTGTGGCTAGCTTCTTGTCTAGGAGTGGTAGGGAGAAATGAACATGACTTTTAACAATATTACAATTGTGTTTTCAATTACTTTTCTCTAATGGATAGTCATTAACTATATTATAGCTATATTAAAACATTTTTTTTGGCTTATCATTTCTTTTGGTAAAAAGTTTGCTCGGGTTACAAAATTCATGACACAATCCAAAACCCAAAACCAAGAGATTATTTTTTTTTCCCAACTTCTAAATATAAAGGTCAGTGTCACCATTTCCCACATTGAAGTGACTCTTTTGATTTTTCATTAGTTGTTTATAGGTGAAATACAAAACGTGTAGATGTACCAATCAACACGTGGTGTGTACTTAATTCAAATGCAACAACGAAGCTATACATGGCAGCCACTGTGGGACACGCTTATTCATATATATTTAGATCTTCAACTACTTCAATGGTGAATGAATAAACTGGCACCTAATCTGGATCTTAAGGGGAAATGCACTTAAAATTGAATAATTGAATATTTCGAACCTGCTTCTGTGGGGAATTTAGAGTTTTTTTAATGCTGCGACCACGCGTAGACTTTTTAAATGGTTGTTTGATAAAGCATATTACACGCTTACTCAACTAATATTATTCATTTAGTAAAAATTTGCATTATTATTATTATGTTTAGTAAGGTTAAAAAAATATTAGTTCTTTTTTACAGTAGGCACTAAACCTTCGATTCATGTTTACAATGTTTACAAAGTATCTAATGCTTTGTAAATTAGTCCGGGAGATTTAGTGTGGTTTTTAGTATAAATATTTAAATCAATTTTTTTCTATTTCAGCCAACTCATTGGAATACATTTGTTATTAAGACATCATGTTCAAATTCTCACAACCAAGAACAAAAAAATGTTAAGCTGATGTTAGATAATGACATTGATGGAAGAATTTATTATAGCGAGTTTACTGTTAAAATCATAGAACCAACTATATATGAAACTATCTTGAATGAAATTACATAAAAGGACATATTTAATGTTACATTAATTTCAATAATGAAACTGATGGTACCATTTACTAATATTGAGATTTCAATAAAAACTGATACATCAGCTATAAAAAAAAATTAAAATCATAGAACCAATTATATATGAAACATTGATGGCAACATTTACTAATATTGAGATTCTAATAAAAACTAATATATCAGCAATAAAAAAGTTACCAACTTAACGAGAACTTTCTAGAGTTTTCATTTTTCAGAGTATTTATTTTTACTCCTAAATAAAAAAGTGGTGCTACCAGTATCACCTTTTTTTTAAAAGCGGCTTAACAACACACTCTGTTACCCACTATCCTACACCTAGGGGAATATATATATATATATATATATTAATTTCATTAATTTATTTTAATTTATTTTTTAAGTTTTTTATATAAATTTTTAATTGTTTAATTTTTTTAATTTTTTAATTGTATTTATTTTTAATTTTAATTAAATTTGGTTTAATTTTAATTATAAATTGTTTTTAAAATATATATCTTTTCATTTTTGTTTTTTTATTTTTGTTTTTAAAGTTTTGGCATAGGTATTTTTAATATTTTTTTAATATGTTTTTATTTTAATTTTAATTTTTTTTTCACTTTTGTTTTTGGAATATTTGTTTTTTTTATTTATTTTTTATTTATTTTTAAGGTTTTATTTATTATTCTTTAATGATAATAAGAATAATCTATTTTTAAGGTCACGGCTAAGCCACACCAAATTGGTGTATGGGACCCTCTTGTTTGTGGGATAAGGGACTCCCCTCCACCCAACGATTTGACTGGTAAAGTCTACAGGTATACATATCCTACCCCCCTCTGGATTTGAACTTGTGACCTCTTAAGAGGAAACACACACACACACACATATTTACTAATATATTTTTTTAAATTTGTTTTTTTCTTCATTTAAAAAAATTAGAATATTTTCTCTTTTTATTTATTTATTTTTTAATGTAAATTAAAAAAGAAAAGTTAGTAAATAAATTTTGAAGTGACCATTTAGTATCTAATTTTGGTTTTTTTTTTTGCATAGGGATCTATTGTCAATGCCACAGTTTCAATTAGCCATAATCTTAACATTTAGAAAGAAAAAAAATTCTTTAGTTAGCGTTACTTTTTTATTTAGGTGTTGATTTTAAGGTTTTTTTGAGCAACTATTTGAGTTTTAAGGTCATGCTTGAAAAATGTTGTAATTTTAACCCAAGTTAGAAAAAATGGTGCTACTAGTAGCACCACGTTTTGATTTAGGGGTTGATTTTAATGTTTTTTGTGCAAAAATATAAGTTTTAAGGACTAGAATTCTTGTTTTGAAGTCAGAGTTCTCGTTAAGTCAATAATTTTGTTCTATATGTAGGAAAGTTTTGAGTAATATCACATATGAGTAATAGGAAATATCTCTGTGTATATTAATCAATATGCAGAGAAAAAATCTATAATATAATATATACTTTAATTACATGCATAACATGTTTGACTTTTGAATTATACTTTGATTCATAGATGACACAACTAAAAATATCAACTCAACAATGTTACCTCAACAATGTTAACATTTCAATATGATCATAATGTATCATCAAGAGTACAAATTCGGTGAACTCTCTTTCTATATAGAGTTTATAATATTATTTAATGTGTTGCCAACAAGAATAGGGGTGGAATATCATTGAAATTACATGTTTTGTTGTCTCTGTAAATAAACATAATGACACAACTAGAAATATTGACTCAAGTAATGATATAAATGCACAACTTACACGTCCTTTTGCCAAAAAAACACGCTCTTCCACCTTCTTTGGAAGGGACTTATTGCTTCACAACTCTCTTTGTGCTTTTTCCATATTGAAATGGAAGTTATTCAATATAAATCTAAGTTGGATTCTTGTGCATGTGCTAATTGGTGAGAGGGATTTGAAGAACATAGTAATGTGATTATATGTATTTTAAAGAAAATCAAGATTTGTTTTTCAACTTGAATACAATGTTACCAAAAAAAAAAAAAAATTAAGTAAATTAATGAGGTTTGAATTAAAAAAAAAAAATAGTTACGGCCCCAAAGTTTGTAACTAATTATCACATTGTGTAGTTGAGATTGTTCCTGGCAAGTTATCTCTTGAGAATGAGAAGTGATGTGAACAAGTATTAGTCTAGTCTTTGATGATTTGACTACAATGTTGAAACATAAGTGAAGTACAAAATTTCTTTTATAATATATGCAAGACATGACTCATCAAATGGCCCTGATTAGTGACCAATGAAATGGGCCAGTATTGAAATATTTGAAAATTGTTCTTGCATCTCATGAAGTCTAGCCTAATTAACACACACACATTGTTGGTATGGGTTAGTTTCAAAACTAAAAAATAATACATACCCAAAGGGAGGAATATTAGGTGAAAAAAACTAGAAAAGCAAGGATGGATTGAGTCCAATTGAGTGGAGTCTTGGGAATTACGGCCTTAATGATTTCTTTGAACAATATAAATCTTGTACTGATAATGGAAATCTTTTTCCATTGGAAATTGAACATAATTTATTTATAATCTATGCAAGACATGTCTCAAATGTACTCTGACTAGTGACCATTGAAAGGGGTCAATATTATTTTTTTTGCAAACTATTCTTGCATATCACAAAATATGACCTAATCAGCCTAGAAATATACTTTGCTAATATGGGAGATTTTTATAACTCAAAAATAAGATGGATATAGCCTCCCCAAAGGCCAAACAATTGGGTGCTTGAAACAAGCCAAACAAGGTAGGATTGAATCAAATTGCATGCCAACTTGGGAATTATGGCCTTAATGTCTTCCATGAATACATGGTGAGGGTGATAATAGGCTATCTAGAAATAATTATACCAAATTTCTAACATGAATTATTTTTAAAAATTTTAAAGAATTTATCTTAGCTTCAAGAATATTTTTTTCTCTATTGAACAAGGCCAACCATGTGAAGGTGGAAAGTCATTCCCTCACCCCACTCACATCACTCTCAAATCCCCATACCCAATATATATAGTGGAGAATAAATGAAATGGACATAATATGATACAACATATAAAATGACATACAATGTAGCCTAACATAAACCATATTAACAAATAATAGAGTAAAACATAGAACCTCCTACATTTCAACAATTCAATATTTTAATTATTATTCTTGATTTTCATCCAAATCAATATATAAATCATGAATATTAGAATTCATTAAAGGATCGAAAATAGAAATATCATTATCAATTTATTCAACTTCTTCAACTGACACATCTACTTACTCATGATCTACATTATCTTCAAATTCTTTGTCTCACACATCAACCTAATCCTTTGCATCATTTTTTTTTTTTAAGTAAAAAAGATGGATCCTATTATATTATCATAGACAAGATACAGTAATTGTTTGTGACGCCAGCTGTCTCGCCTAAGCAGGAAACCGAGACAGTTGGGCATCCTATGCTAAGTGTTTCTCTTTTAACAAAATAGACATGGTTTTGTCTTGCCCGAAGGAAACCAAGACTGTCATTTGTGAGGTTCAAACTGTATGCCATAAGCTAGATGCAAGGAAACTAAAAAAACTAACTGAACTAGAGCTTCATGCAGAACATAAAAGAGACTCCTAACCGAGAACATCATTGAGCCGCTTTACCCGTGCGCCTCTTCTCGTTTCCCTGCTGTCGCCAGCCTGCTGGAAGCACGTATGTCTGTGCACATGTTGGGAATTGCCTCTATGGTAGATTTTTGGAGTGGGCCGCAAAGAGCATATCAAGCCGCCGGTCAATTCTGGCAAGGCGAAAAACCTTGTCGTCCATCATACTTCTTAGCTCGAAGATGAGTGCGAGGTGCCCCGAATCAGTAAAGGGTGGCTACTCCAACCAATGGCTGTCAACGGAGGTTGGGTGTCCAGACTCTTTTGCTTCTCTTCTTGTTTTCTCCGAACAGTTGAGAGACTGGGTCGCCGTCCCTGTGGTCGCGTCGAGAGGGGTCTCTTCTTCAACAAAACAGGTGGGGAAGTGCTCCTCCGGGCTATTGGCTTTGAAAAACTTATGAATGTCCTTGGGCGGAGGCTTGTCTTCCTCCCCAAATTCAGTAGGTGGGTTCCAGTTATCTGGGACTGTAAACAGCGGGAGCTTGGGGTAGCTCTGCATGACATCCTCTAAAGCAATTTCCTCCACGTATGCCATGGGAGGCGTTCTTGATTTCCTACGCCGTCTAGTGGACGCTATGGCCAGCGCTTGTTCAAACTTCCTTTGTCGCTGGCGTCGAGACTCGACCGTGTACCAAGCGGCACCTCTGCGCGGATTTCCTTGTGCCCTGGGCATGGTGGAGACCCTGGGAATGACCAGGGTTCCTAGCGGACGGACTGCTTTGCTCCAGAGCTTCGACGGGGTCTTGAATATCTGCTTCAGTGGAGTATATTGTGAATGCGCAGGTGGAGTGAACACTGCAATGAGCAAATGCTTCTCTATGCTATCAATCTCGGTGATAAGGCAGAGGGCTGCCACAATCGCCATAGCCATTAAGGCTTGGTGTTGTGTGCGCTGGAGGCTGGTACAGTTCCCTTGCGCGAGGAGGCTCGTCGTTTGGTAATGGCTGCTGTGATCCATGGTGAATTAATGGAGGAGGGGATGGTCGCCGGTTGATGCATTAATAATGCGTCCTGGCATCAGTCCGTGTGTCTCCGAATAACTACGTGGCACCCCATCCAGGGATCCTTTGCATAATCTTATTTATATTATTCAATACCATTTTATTTTGGTACAATATACCCTGCATGCCTTCCTCTTGGCTCATATCTAACAATATATTACCAACCTACTTTACCCGACACATGTGAATAGAAAACATGCTCACTCAGACTTTGAAGGACATATGACTCTATACCCAGGTCTAATAACCTTGTATCAATCATTACATTGATTTACATGCTCAATAATGTTTTTTTAGGATCAGGTTCATTCATCTAAAACATGTATCAATTGATCTTAAAGAGAAATACTTTGAAGGATTTGAAGTCTAACACAAGTATATCTTCTAAAAATCCATAGTGTTTATTTTTAGATGCTTCTGGATGCTTGTCACTCCTAGAGGAAATGTTATTAACCTACAAAACTATAGGCATCTCACAATTGGAGGTTTTCTTCTTATCATCCAACTATTGGATGTGAAATTTCTTGCCATTGTAGCACATAGCCTTGTGTAATTTCACCGGTGATATTATTGAAATGTTAAAAATGGGTTGTCAATTGATAAACATATTTAGACCAAGTTAATATTTTGAGGGAAAAAACACAACACATACAATATTGAAAAAAAAGAAGAAGAAGTTGTACTTGCTAAGATAATATACAACCTATTTTATGTTGTTATCAAAGTTATCTAGGAGAGATAGAGGTACAACATACTATAACATAAAAGGAATCATTTCTTTTCCAAAAAAACAAAATATCAAATTACTAAAAAATATGAGGATATACCAAATTACCTTAATAAAGGTAGGTCAATCGAGATTTTTTACCCCACCGAACTCACCTCTTCGTTAAGATGTTATTTATGTTTCAATAAAATCGAGTGGAAGTAAATTTTTTGAATGATGTCTTTTACAACATTGATTTCCCACTCTATAAATAACCATGATAGATTGTCTAGTTATCCATCACTGAAAGAATGAATCAAATTTCACATTACATGATTAGATTCCTGAATGTCACTACAAACATTGACAATTTTATATTTGTTACTCCTTCCATCTAAGATTCACCATAATGATTTTGTAACATTCTTCCCTATATGAGGGGTGGCAGGTGCGGGGGGAGTTATCTATGATTCTGATGGACAAAAGTAGTTTATTTTTCCTGGGACTTGGGAAAAAACACCAATAATAGAGCAGAAACTCTAGCATTGTACATGGGTTTAAAAATATCTCATGCACGAAGCATCCGAACTCTCATGGTTCTAAGGGACTCCGAAATAGTCATAAAAGGATCTCCTTGGCCTCTCAAACTCTATAGCTCAATCTTCTAGCGGCCTTTGCTCACGAATAAACACCTTGAAACAACTCTTCATTAAAAAATGTTTTTTTCATATCCTCTGCTCTTAAAACACTGAAGTAGACCGTCTAGCTAAAGCTGCGAAATTCTTAGAATAGAGCCACCTTGTCAGTAATCAAATCCTCTCTTATGATTGGCTCCCTTAACCTTACTCGTGTGAATCGTCTCCATTTCACAACTCAAGAATTTTTCCCTCTGATCCCTTT
>JZKD02S1881868.1:199547-217405 GCA_000966675.3 Picea glauca | reverse complement strand
GATTTAGGAAAAAAAAAATTAGGCTTTTATCTGTAATGGTAGAAGTAGTCTAGGCCACAATTTCAATTAGGTCATAATTTTAACTACAAAAAGAAACTGATGCTACTAGGTAACATTACTTTTCAATTTAAGGGTCAACTTTAAGGTTTCTTTCTACAATGCTATCAATTATCATGATTGTGATTTCAAACAATTTGAAATTTTAACCACCCCCCCAAAAATGGTGCTACATGTAGCGCCTCTTTTTGATTCGAGGGTTGATTTTGGTTTTTTTGACCCAAAAATACATATTTTTTGGGCCAAATTTTTCGTTTTGATGTCATAGTTCTAGTTAAGTTGGTAATTATGTTTTTTTTGTTTCAACAATATAGGTTGTTAAAGTCATTCTTTCAAAAAAGTTGTAATTTTGACCTCAAAAAGAAAAAAAATGGTGCTACTATTAGTGTCACTTTTCAATTTACACGTTGATTTTGAAGGGTTTTGTTGGTAACATTATGAGGTTATTAAGGCCATGGTTTCAAAAGGTGTCAATTTTAACCTAGAAAAATAAAGTGCTACAAGTAGCACCACTTTTCAATTTGGAGGTTGATTTTGATGTTTTTGACTTAAAAATATGGAACTTTAGAGCTAGAGTTGTCATTTTGAGGTCATAGTTCTCATCAAGTTGGTAATTATGTTGTAAGGTAAAGTATTTTATAGTGGTAGAAGAAAATCGACTAAAACTCTACAACATAAAAAATAAATTATTATATTGAATATCCATCAATATTGCATCCTTCATACCCAGGACCTCAGGGAAATTCGACCGCTGCCTCACACCTTGGTCCAATGGCTCCTCCTGACTCTCTGGCCTCCTAGTCGCTTCAGGCCACGCCTCTTGATGCTCATTTTCAAACTGACGGCCCGGAAGCAAACCAGAATTCGCGTCAGCAACCCCACTCATGAGCTGACTCTAGCGCTGACCCAGAATGTGAATGGCGAACAAGCCTCACACTATTGCAAGGCATGGTATTTGACTTGTGTCGGGACGTGGATGACCTCCAGTTCCGCCTGGAGATTTTGGACGGCAAGGCTTCTCAATTCCTACATTTTCTCTTAGCAATGCAGGGTGAACTTCACCCTCTAGCAAAAGAAGCTCAAGCAACAGGAACTATGACACTAGTATTGGCACCATCTCCCCCACTGGGGTCTTTGGACCATGACAAGCTAGGCCAAGAGGAGAACGTGCCACTAGCACAGCCGGAGGATGGCATGCAAGAGGAGAACCTGCCACTAGCCCAATCGAACAACAACATGCAACTGGACGGGACACCAGTCAAGGAGGAGTCGACTCCTCTCAGGGACTCGACACTCGACGCCTTCTTCCTGGACGTGTGGCCACAATATAGCCCCTCTATATGATATTCTCAGGTGTCTTTGTTTTTTCTCTATGTGTATTAAAGAATTTTCGCCTCTGGATGGCCACCTTTTTAAGCTAATGTCTATGGTTATAATTTACTATTATAACGGTCATTGTTAGGGACCAGAATTTAGAATTTTCTTAATGCTAGTAGAAGTCTAAGACTTAAATCTATGAAGTTTCTCAGCTGGCTGAGCTGGTTTCCCCTTGGGGAAACTCAGTGTTTACAGCCTCTAATATTTTGTACTCTTTGATTTTGACAGACTTTTATACAATCTTACTTACAATATATATATATATATATATATATATATATATATTGCATCCTTCATACAATTAACATTAAAAATACAAAAAAAATGTTCCTCATGTATGAATAATTATATTGTATACATTAGGATCTATGTGAAACCAGTTTTTAGCAAACCATTCAATACCTTCAAGTTTACCAACAAGAATATAGTAGAGAAAATATTTATTCAATGTTTTTTTCCATACTTTATTCTATATGTCTCTCCATCCCCTCTCCTATGTCTGATGTTGATGTCTCCATTTTCCTTATTTTAGGTCCCCCTTTCATTGTTTCCTGATATCCTCCTATACTATCTACGTGTTCATTGGTGTTTTTTCCATTTTCCTTCATTCTATACATGAGTCTTTATCTCTTGTTCCAACCCTACTTCTATGGCTTGAAAGCTATTGTCTACTTTGGCACTATTGATGGGTGTAGGTTTGGTGATCTTCTTGCCTAATTTTATTTTCCTTGGTACTTTAATGAAATCGTCCTTGTAGGTCGCTTCTATTTTCTTTCCATGAATTTCATAACATTGAGAAGATATTATTAGAAATGGTGCCCATGCTTATGAAATTTATGGCATCGAAAGGGGATATGATCATAGCCCAAGGTTTGTATCCATTTTGTATCATGGAAGATAATACATATTGACTCTAGAAATGCCCCTGAAACATTCATAGAGACACAAATACAACCATAAGTGGTATACTTACATGTCTTGGTTACTTCTGAAGCTTTAGCATAGCTTCCTAGCATGTTCTTGAACCCAACTAGTGTATCCTACACCCAAAACTCTTTAGGTAGAGAGTATAGTCAAATCTAGACTAGAAATTATGTGAAATCGTTTTTTCTTTAGGATAAATATATTCATCCAAAATCTTAGATGCATTCCAACTAAGTGGAAAAAGTAAGGCTCTTATCTCTCCTTTGGGCATGTAAATGTTGTGGCGATGTAGCCTTTAGATCCTAGCTTCAAATCAACCTACTCTTTTGGCTTCCATATTTTATTTATCCATCAAACTAGAGATTTCACTAATGACCATATCCCCATGAACATGCCTGTAATGATCCTTCATATATTATATATGACTTCCTATCTAACAAGTGGAGGTAACCTTATATCAGTATTTTTGTTGTTTTTTCTAGACACCCACATGTTCATTTGTTCTCCCATTTGAGGGGTTCCTCCTACTTTATTGTAGTGTTTGAATCCTCCACATATTTTCTTGAACCATTTTCCACCTTGCCATATTTGTTTACACCCACATCACCTTGTTTTTATTCACTTCCCCATCACCATGTCTTTGAATGAAGGGGGGACTATACCAACTCTATTTTTACCATTGCAACCTATTTCTTTACTCCTTCCTTTGAGTTTTCAACCCTTAAACCATAACCTTTATTAGAGTGAGTTTTATCTCATGGATCTTAGTAATTGCATACTATCATATTTACATATATTTCTCTCTATAAAGATAATTTGGCGACAGGTGCGGGTGGGGTTATTTTATATATCGGGGTGGCAGGTGCATGTGGGGATATTTTATCCCCACGAGGTAAGACTTACTTTATCATTAAGACTTAGTCATGCTACTAATAATCAATGAGAGGCATATGCTCTACTTCAAGGATTGTTACTAGCCCGACAACAAGGTTTAGATTCTATTACAATCCTGGGTGATTCAAAAGTGGTCATTAACCATGTGACGATGAAAAATTTGCCGTCAGATATGAAATTGAGAGATATATTTATGAGAATCCACCAGGAGGTTGAATCTTTCTACACTCTATCCCCTTACCACATTTTTCGTCATAACAATGTAATTACTGATGGTCAAGTCTATCTGGCTATCAAAGACACTATTGAAAAGCTCTGTATTAATGGGAAGGCATCCTTAAACCATATCCCATGAATTTCATCATGGTTCCTAGACCAATTCTGTGTGGGGATTCCATCGGGGACCCTAGAGTTATCATTTCTCATGTCACTCCCTTCATCCCATGACCCACATTGGTCTCCTCTCCCACCTTGATTAAAGAATTGATGCATGGTGATTCCTTTTTCCGCATCGTGTTCTCTTTTAGACACATGCAAGTGTCCTCCATAGTTCTTCTCCCCTCCCTCGCCCGTACATGAATTCATCATACCTCTACCTCGGTTGCATGGTTCCCCTTTCATATCCACATAGGCCCTATCACTTCCCCTTGTTTCTTTTGATCCTTGCCTCATGGATTTTTTCCTTCCATTCACAGACTTTGTGTCACCCCAATTACCTTCGACATCAACCATGCAAGGAAATGATAGCAAATCCTCTCTTAGTTAGTTGATTTCTCTATGTGAACATATCGCTCATTCAATGGATTTGATGGATGAAACTAACCATCCTTTGTGGTTGCAACCCCTCACATGATGGAATAAAAAATTAAAAGGATCACATTTGGGAATTACATAGGCATACTTGGACTCAAGGAAGAATTTGACATTGATATAGAGTTTGCTTATGGTTACAACAAACTTCACTAGTCTATAGTGTAGCTATGGGAATATGCATCATGGACAAGAGAAGAAAAGGTAGTGCGTGTTGGATAAGATAGCCCTGGGAAGACCATCACTTAGACCTAGTGAATTCAGTTCAAGATATTCAAATTCAAGTGAACATCTTGTTAGCATAAGTTCTTACTACAATGGAGATTCTAGTGGAACATAGGAAGGGTCAGCGGTAGCTCCATGAGGAATGCATGCCTATCCAATATGAAGTCAAAGATATGCTCTCCAAACCCAAATCCCTGCCATCAATCAACAAAACCACAATGATCTCAGATGTGGACTCTTCCCTAGAACTTTAGTTGAACGTTCCAGACATGAATTCACCACCAAGATCTATTGATGTCGAGATAAATAGGAAAGATCCTCCAACATAACAATCTATTGATGGTAAGTTTTTTCATTTTGATTTTAGGGATGTTATACAGACTGTATAACAATGAATATTTAGGAATTTTGTATGAAATAAAGCTAGTATTTGGTTTTTATGATAGTTTAGTTAGTTTCCAACCTATTTTTTTCATCTTTGAAAAGGCTGATTTTTGGACATGTAAGCTCTTCGTATGCAAGACCTCTTGTAGACTTTTTTAATAATTTTTTTTTTATCATTTTTCTCTCTCTCTCTCTCTATATATATAACAATCATTTACATCAAAGAAAAAATAATATAGTGAGAGGGTATGTACAATACAATAATAGGATATGTAGAATGGCATTTACATCCTCTTCCTCAAAGAAACTAAAGAAACAATAAATTTCAAATAGGTAGTTGTAGTAAACCTATTGGAATTTTTTATCAATATAATTCCCTTAGCTAACAATTGCATCCATACCTCTTCTTTCCATATGTTGAGTCTTGAAATTGATATGTTTTCAATGACCATTTATTCCACTTTTCTCTTGACTTATTCTTCATCTTCACCTATATGTCACTTGTATTTCCTTATTTTCCCATTTTATAAGCCTTCACCGCGTCTGAGCTTCATAAGACAATTAATCATTAATTTCTTATTCTTCCCCATGTTTTGATGTTTACTTAGAATAGACTTTGTGGTTTCCTAACTTACTTGCAAAAGTTCAACAAGTTTACTATCTGAATTGCAATCTATGTGACTATTGGAATAACACATTTTTTTCTATTCTTGTAGTACTATTGGAATACCTTTAGCGGTTTGTTTCGAGAAGCATTTTTTCCATGACATTTCCGAACAAATGAATATGAATAGGACAAATCGAAGATATGGTTTTTGTGCAGAATACCCCAAATTGAGGAGCATTTGAGCATATTTCCAAAAAAAGAAATTGTTTGGGAGATATGAGAGGATATTTAAGACATATTTTCCAAGAAATCCTATAGCGGCTCAAATTCCTGTAGTTACGCCTCTTGTGGACGAATTTGGCAATATGGATTTTTCAAAGATCATGTTTTTATGCTTCCATGATATTCAAACATATCCAAAAACCATTCGTTAGCCTCCATTTCCTTAATCAATTTTGTGTTATAGATCCATGCATTTGGGATCTAGTGTCATTTTGTTGTAACCATTTTCCTTTCTTGAAATGTAAGACATATGTGTAAATGTAAGAAGGATCAATGCAATTGGGAGGATAATTATGGAACAAAGAACTTGTTGCATATCAAGATGTATCCACTGTAGTCTTCCTTGGCAATGTATGCCAACAAAGACAGGGCCCCTCCCTCTGGTATATGTTGTCCAATAGTTTATTTTTGTTATGTGAGTTTATTCAATTTTTGTAGATTTATTTATGTTGTGTGGGTCAAATGAATGCTTGTTGGAACATGAATTTCATGCTTCCTTGTTTGTCAGATGTTTGAATGGTGATTATCTTAACAAGGAACTTGTCAGAGTTGTAGTTTGATGCAATTGATGGTCACCAATTCTTCATTGGTTTGGAAACTGCTCATGATAGACATATTTCCTGCATTTATTAATTTTTGAATTCTGTTGTTTATAGTTTCAATTGAAGATTTTCAATCTAACTCACAGAGTGAATCCAACAGAGTACTGTTGAATATAAGGATCTATATTCAACCTACAATTCTACCTTAGAATATTCACTGTTAGATGAGCAACCAGATCTGTTATTTTCCCCTCATAGTTCATTAGAAAATGCTGTGGTAGAAACCTCAAGATAAGATTTGCATATATTGTATCTAACACTTCACAAGTTTACCAACCTGAATTGATGATTAAATGTATCAGAAATATTACCATATAATTCTACCAACACCATAATTGAAAAAATGTAGACAAAGAGCTTACCTCATTCTCAAAAACAAATTTGTGACAAAGTTTCTAAAGAACAAATAAGGCTAAAATCCTCAGGAAATACCAAATACTACTAAGAGTAGACCAAATATTTGAAATCACTCAATAACACCACTCTCCAATGTAACCTCCCCTCCAGAATCGTTGCATTCTTGGATTGAACAAACTCCCAATAGGATTTGGAAAAAGAACAGTCCAAAAGGAGGTGCTACACCATTTCCATCCTAAGGTAGGAAGGGAAATACCCATCCAAGAGTATGCTTTTGAATATCCATTCCCTCTTACAAAGGCCCTAATAAATCATGATTAAATCACTAGCCATGCAAACACCAAGATATTTTAGCTAACTTGAACTAATCACACACTATTCAATCTCTTGATCCACCATTTCTTTGTGTCAATAAACACCAATCATGTATTAAGAATAAGTCTGATCTCATGCCACTAATGATGAAGACAATACAACCTTTGAAAATCATATTGGACGAAGGGGCATCTAAAGCTTCACTCTAAATCACACTGAAAGGGACCATGCATGTCGATAAAATAGGTCATTCTATAAAATAATACATGGAAAAATCATAGGCAATGATTACCAATCATTTCGAGAGTGAAAACTAACATCCCACAGAGCCCTCCAATAAAAAGTATCCCTCTTACTTAATTTCCACCCCTGAAAATAGGGAATGCCTACAATACATGTGTCTTACACCTTCTAAGTCCAAATTAGCCTTCTTGCGAAGTTTCATTCCGCTTGACTACTTGAAATTTTCCATTGCACCAATATGGCTTCTTTTCTCCATGCTACCTAGATGCTTTTGATAATAAAGGAACCCTAGACCCAGAAGTTGTGAGGAGATAAAATCATGTCACATAATCTGAAAGATCCCATAATCCTACCAATATGTTATACTTTGAGAAGATAAAGCCTCAACAATATCCTAATAAAGAGAGCATCCCTCTAGACATTAAACCACCTATTTGGTAGCTAAGATGCTACCTTGACTAATAACATCAATAAACCTTATACCTCCCTCATTCTTGTGCATAATGAAAACATCTCAAGGTGGCATAGGGAGGACTCGATCCCAACCATAGTTGGTCCACAAGTATGAGTGAATAAACAAATCTGTTTTTTGAAACAAATCCCTACTAGGAAGCCAACAAGATACATATTAAATATGCGAGGCTTGAAGAATCCCACTCACTATAGTCATATTTCTATCAAATTGAAGGTGTTTGTAATACTAGAAAAAGATTTTACATTGCAAACACTTTAAACACTATTCCCACAACGCCATTAGAGAGAGCCCCACACCAAATGGGATGCTAAGATATATCACTATGACACTTGGACATATGAAGGTCCAAGTAGGAGGAATCCAATCAGGAGGCTCACCTATATTGACCAACCAATAACCATTCTTATGATCACTAATCATATCCTTAGAGGCTTGGAAAAACATAGACCAACAATATCTAGCACTAGCCACCAACATATTCACCATATTAGAAGCATATGGAAGTGCAACACCCCAAATCTACACCTGCAAATGGGCAGGTCCAAAAAATAAGCAAGGGCATCGATGGTTAGAACATAGATATAGGGTTCCAAGGGGCATCCCTACCTAATCGGTCAATGAAGAAGAATATGTGGAGAGAGAGTGTTATTCACCACAACAAAGGTTTAGGCATAAGAAAATAGGTGTTGACCATCCCCACACACTTTGAACCAAAACCCAAGTAGAACAACATGTTAGTAATGAAAATCCCATTTAATTGAATCATAGGATTTTTCAAAATTAGTTTTGAGGAAAAGAGATTACTTCCCAGAATCCCTAGCCCACTCCATGGTCTCTCAAGTAGAAACCATTGTGTCCAAAATACTCTGCCTCTAAACAAAACATGTATGCTCCTTATACAAAATCCTCTTGGTGACATCCCTCAACCATAGTGAAACTATATTATCCATGATTTTGTAAGAAACACTTAATAAAGTCATTGGTCATGATCCCCTAATGGAATCCCTAGAAAAATTCTTCAAAATTAGCTTCATCAACCACTGATTAATGGAATTTTTCAAACATTTTGATGCAAATTCCTCAAAAGCCAAGTGACTAAAATAATCTCTAATAGCATCCCACATAGCCTTGTATAACTCATAAGGCAATCCATTAGTTCCTAGAGATTTACCATTTTGCATAGAGCTAAGGGTTGAATTTTTTTTGTCTTTCATGAAATCCCTCACCAACCTATCATGGTCTACAACAAACACCTTGTGTGGAACTACCTTGTAACAAGCACTCCTAGTAGCAACAATTACCTTTTTCAAGGGTAAAGGAGAAAAAATACTTCAAAAATGATCACCAAACAAACCTTAAATATTAGAGGGATCTTCCTCAACTGAACCATTGTCTCTCTAAATACCAAGCACTCTATCAACTTCCACTTTATTCTTTAATAAGTTAAAGAAGAACTTGAAGTTTTTGGAACATGTGGTTCCATTGCAAACTTTCCCTAATCAATTGAGTGAGTCAACTAATCCTTTGGGTCTACGATCAATTAAACTATTGGTCGACCATGTCCACTTAGGATCCTAGATCCGTGTTTTATGGACAAGTGCAACCAACTCCACCCGATATTATTTGTTTGGTCCATAATCGAAACCTATTTATAGATGATCCTGATCATCCTAATATCATCATCGAGAGATCTATTTTTCTCTCTCATGGCACATGCTCATGCAACATCAATGTTATAGTGTCTTTAGATACCACCTCTGATCACATATATGTTCTTCTTTGCAATTAATACATGTCCCAACGTGGTATCAGAGCAGTTGGTTGTGATATCGAGTTCACAAAGACAAACTCGGATGAGAATGAGATAGCATTGAGCTTTTATGGTTATCTAGGCATAAATGTATTTATCGTGAAACAACTAGGGTTTGCTCTAAGCAACTCAACAATTTCATTTTTGGGCAAATCAATTAAAGGATGAATACCTTAGGAGTAAAAATGTAATCCCACACCCATTGTTGAGGTTTCTTGATGAAATATGCAAATCCGTCATGGTCGCTCATTATCAACCCTCATTTCTTTGACTCGTTGACCTGATATTGTAGTTGACCAATAAGTTGTTCGGGCTCGACTTGTGGCTTAGTTGACTTGACCATCCAACCCTTGGCTTGGCCCATCGACTTGGCACCTGACTGCCTTACTTATCAAGTGGAGAATATGCATTTGACCGAATTTGATTTTTCATTTCACTCGATGGTCCAACGATCTGACCTCACAACTCCCCTCTCATGGATCTAGCCTCCTGACTGGAATAAAGGTAGAATCGACCAACCATCGAAGATTTGATCCACTCTTAAGGCTCGAATCGACTTGTATTGGATTTAGCATGGCTGAAACCCTCGGTTGATGGGTCGACGACTCAAGTTGAAGGCAAACTAATCTCACTCAACAAGTTGAAGGCAAACTAAATTTCTACTCCTATTACACCTGAGATAAAGTCTCCAAAAACAGGTCTTGGATATGATTATTTTTTTTTCTCCTTTCCTACACATTCCCTTGCTGCAAACAGGGAAGTTTTGTTCATTGCAAGTGGAGTTCAAACTAATTTTCCTAACACGCCAGAAGTTGAGGATATTATTGTTGATGACATTGTTGCTAATATACCAGGTTGTTCTACTTCTAAGAGTACACCAAACCATGAGCCTATATCTCTTGATAAACCAACACAAAACTATGTGCCTTATCGTCATCCTCACCGTAGAAATCAAAGGAATATAAATCATGCTTTCAAATATTTGTAGAAGATACGTGAAACAAAAAACCATGGACCAGTTCTGACTACAAAGATAGATTGTAGTTGGATTGATGAGTGGTCATGGGCACATCTCACCAGATGTTTGAGGAGTTCATACGATTGTGTTTCGTTGGATGTATAGTCGTACATCGATCCTCCTCATTACTAATTTATTTGCAGTGGTCGACCACATGATCGACCCAACTTGATATTCAATTGGAGTTTGACTAGGATATTGGTCGACCAAGACTCGACCAGAGATGACAGTCGGCTAGAAGTTTTTCGACTGTGTATTTGCCGACTAAGATTCAACTAGATATTGTTCGTCGACTGGTGTTTTTGACAAAGATCTATTGTTGATACTTTGATCCTTCAACTATGTTTAAGGTGGGGGGGGGGGGAATTTTATTTTTTGATTTTTTAACCCAAATTATTTGCTTGGGTTTGAAAAGAATGACCCAACCATGTTCAACTATTTTGTTGGGAGTTGTACTTCTACTTATTGTAATGGATACGTAGATGGTTTGGATATAGGGATTGTCTAGCTTGGAAGAGATTGTTGGATTGAAAGAGATTGATTATATTGGTGTGTTCTTGTCTAGTCGACTCATCGTCTAGTTGGTGTTGTCTTGTTGTCTAGTCGACTGACCAACTAATATTGTGTTTAGACAACATATTTTGCAACCCGTTTGCAATGGATGACTGCCTTTTTTTCCTTGATTTTTATTGATGGTGATTAGAATTCCTTAGGAGTGTTTTTGTACCATCTTGTGATCAAATTTTGTAATCATAACAAATTCAAGGGGGAAATCTACGGAATTTTTTTCCCTCCAAGATGAGTTTACCGGGGGGGTGTGTTGGAACATGTAGTTCCATCATAAATATTACCTTGTCACTTGAGTGAGTTGACCAATCCTTTGTTTCGAAAACCAACTAAACTGTTGGTTGACGATATCCACTTATGATCTTAGATCTTTGTTTTATGGACATGTGCAACCAACTCCACCCGAT
The DNA here is from genome assembly GCA_000966675.3 of Picea glauca. Taxonomy (NCBI): domain Eukaryota; kingdom Viridiplantae; phylum Streptophyta; class Pinopsida; order Pinales; family Pinaceae; genus Picea; species Picea glauca. The sequence continues at coordinate 206,051 of JZKD02S1881868.1, read as the reverse complement.
ATTATTGGTTTGGTCCATGACTGACACATATTTATAGATGATCCTCTGATCGGTCTAATATCATCATCAAGAGATATTTTTTTTCCTCTCATGGAGTGTTCTCATGCTTCAGTGCTACAATTTCTTTAGACACCACCTCTGATCTAAGATCCATTATTTTTTGCGTTTAACCCCTATCCCAACAGAAGACCTCATCCACTCTTGAATCCATTGTAAATTGGCATAGACCCTAGCTCCTCTAACAATATAATCCTCCATATGCACTTCAAACTCCAAGTGTACTGCATCCTCCTGAAGGATAATGTTATGTAGGTCTTCCTCAAGGAAGATACAAACCTCCTCCAACTTCCACATATCCTTCAAAAGTTCTCATCTATGCTTGTCAGTAATCATATGGCCCTAACAACACATTGATTTTATATTCCTTTGAATGGATTCATCCCACCATAACATTTGATTAAACTATCCCCAATAGTACATGGATTAAGGTTCCAAACATGATGGACCATGCCTCTCCTTCCCCTAACAAAAATTAGACCAAGTGAACTAACCTCTATAGTCCAACCCTTTTTCCCCAATTAGGATACAAAAGTTGAAGGGAGGCCTTACACCTCAACCATGCCTCCTTCTCTATATAACATACCACCAATTTTTACCACCTCCCTAATCACCCTCCCATTCCACCATGTTGAAGTCACCACCCACAATCCATTCTATATCTAGTAGGTAAGAAGTCATCCACTCCCAAAGGTGGGTCTAAGTTGAACTTATGTTGAGTGCATACACTGGGAAAAAATCCAAGCAATACCTCCTATATCAAAAGACTAACTCACACACACTAGTTATCTGGGTTAGATTCATGTGATGCAACATAATTTTGAAGGTAAAGGGATATAGAAAGCATTTCCCCAGCCTGCAAAAGTGGCCTATGGTCCAAAAGGGACCATTTCATTTCACACATAACACATGCAACTACAAAGCTCAAAACCATCATACTTCAGCCCAAAAGTAACATATATAACTTATCCTTCTAAAGAAGGCCTCAAACAAATTCCTTGCCTACTAGAATCGTTATCCCTATGACATTTCAATAAAGAAGAGAGAGATTGATTCCACGAAAAGAGGGTTCCATATACATTGAATATATTGTTTAATGCTATGTTATTGAAGGAAGAGGCACCCTTCTTTGGGAAACACCACAATGTCCTTGAATGACTTTTCCCTAGGAGTAGGACTCACTTCTCTACCAGGCATGTCCAAATGAGTGGGAAATGAAGCCCCCTTCCTCTTCTTGGACTTAACTTGTCAACCTTCGTGAACACCCATACTGATCTAAAAATGAAGAAGACTTGTATTCTTGAAAATATTTGCAAGTTAAATTTTATGTGTTAAAATGAAAATGGATCAACTTTGCAACACAGCTTTAATAAGATTTACTCATTCAAGATGCATATAAACAACAACAAAAACAGTGAACATAAAACACATAACACAACAAATGATAAAGGAGTTCACCCCCCTCTAGCTTCCAATGGATCATTTGTATTATTTTCTCAAAGTGATAAAAAAAATGTTCTTTACAATGCTCAAAATTCCAAATAGATTGCTCCAATGGCTTCAGAATGTCCAAAAACCCATAGCTGGGCTTTTTCGGCACCTCGTTTGGCCAAAAATTGAAGAAGATAGGCTTCCTGGAAGTCCCCCCTTCAAACTTTCTGTCTCTGCATCTACAAAACGCACCCTTGTTGGCTCAACCTAGCCCACACGCATATTTAAGCGTAAAAAATTAGCACCGGACGCAACCACACGAACCATGCAAACTATAGGACAGTTATGGGCGCACCTAGCCCCTAACCGTCAAGGGCAAGGTCGTATGACCCATGCGACCGCGCGTTAGTATAACTGTTCCACAAGCCAATGGTCAAAGGACAAGTCGCGGGTCGTTTATATAACCGTTGGAACCAAACCCAACTGTTCGCGCGCCCGCATTGTATAGCATTTGGTCATATTTAATACAATTTGCGCCCAAGGGCTGGGGCAAAGCCCCGGCCTGGTAGCGCCCCAAACTATACACATATGCAAACATTTAAATATATTTTTCCATATATATTACAAGGAACAACCAGTGGTGTGCCGGTTGGTGGCTCTTGCCAAGTCTTTCCCCCCTGCCCGGAGGTCGCGGGGTCGACTCCGACCAACGACATAATTTTAAACCAATAGATATATGACACGTGGCGGTCATTGACTGGGCCATGTGTCATCATCCCGTTCGCTACAAACATGCCATGTCACATGCCAACTGTCCAAATAACTGCATGCCATGTGTCATATGACCTTCCACGTTAGCGTCCGTACGGCTTGTACGCACTGTACAGTCAGCACCCCTTTTTTTTGCTTGTTTGTCATTTTCAACAGAACGCGGTATCTCTCACTCTCGACGTCCGTTTGAACCCAAACGAGTTGCGTTGGGTTCGTAACGACGAGGCCTATGCTCTCGTTCGATTTGAAGCGATTTCAAACACTTTGAATTTTTGGGCAAAATTTGATCCCTTGGATCACATACCTTTGGCTTGATCATTTCCACCTATAGCAGAAGCCTGCATAGTGCTCTAACCTTGTGAGCTATTGGTAGATCATACAGAGTCAAAATCTTTCACGGGTTGTAAGCCAGGTGCACCAGTACTCCTAGAAGGCCCCTTAGCCACCCTTAATAGAAACTACCTCACAAACTCTACAATGGAAAAGACATAGGCTCACTATCATGGGAATGTGAGCCAACCTCCTTGGCCACTTGGGAATAACTATACAATGGAGAAGACATAGGCTTAATAGCCCGGGATTGCATGCCAACTTCCTTGGCTACTTGATCAGAGCCAATTGACAACCTACCTTGCCGACTAGGAAGCCCATGCTATAGCACCTATACCTGCGAAGCTATTGGAGGTGGTTTTATATGTGGGCAGTGATGAATAAGGTGGTGATGAACTTGAAAAACAAATCAATCATTGGGAAAGTTCAGATATCACACCTTCTGTTGAGTAACCTTGTCTACCGTCATAATTAAAATAAAAGGAGGCAAGTCCATCTTCAAATCAACTTCTACACAAAACCTAGGGCTTCTTTGAAATGAATTACACTGCCCATGTGGGATCAACCCTTATTATATCTTTTTCAAATCCCATTGATACGTACACTTATCCTTCCAATATAAGACATTGTTGTTATTTTAAATGTTTCTATATGTTTTCTTATATAAATATGTATATTGCATGGAAAGGAGAATGAAGATACAAGATGTTTTTTTGTCTAATTTCTATATTGTTATCTGATTTTATATATAACATAGAGGACAATCTTTAGTGATGTAAAAACAAATATTTCAGATGTTTGTTACATTATTTTTGTGGTTAGAATCTCTTAAGGAAAGAGGAATGAAAATTACTAATAATTTTGGTATGTCCTTTATGTTGTTTTATCTTTAAAGACTAATTTAGTTAAGAATGCAGATTCCTCAAATTTTGGGGTTCTAATTTTTAAAAGTTTTCGTTTTGCATTATATAATTAGGGTTTCTAATTTTTAAAAGTTTTCTTTTTGCATTATATAATTATCATTGTAGATCATATCTTAATTATTTTTTAAGGTATATTTGAAAAAACTATAAACAAAACAGACAATACATAAGATAAAAATCTAGAATAGGAAAGTGTAGAGCGTAATTGTATTAGCTGATATTCTAAAGCTATATAGGGAAAACGAAACAAGCATATCAAAAAGATAGGACAAATCCTAATGACTTGTACAGTTGGCCATAACAAGTAGCAGTGTACAATCATACTCTGTTGAGGTTACAACTAACACTCCCTCTTAAACTCAATAGTTACAAACATCAGCACTGATAATGCCCAAGTGTTGTCTCTGAAAATCAAAAATGGTTTTCCCGATGTCTTTGTAAAGATATCCGTGAGCTGGTCTCGTGAGCCACAAAATTGAAGTGTGATTTCACCATTATTGACTAGCACACGTATGAAGTGAAAGCGAGTGTCAATGTGCTTGCTTTTATTATGAAAAACATGGTTTTTGGATAAAGCAATTGTTGAAGTATTGTCACAGAAGATAGGAGTTGGCTCCTTTTCTATATGTGACTTGTTATTCAATATTTTTTGCAGCCACACAACTTGAAAGGAAGCTAAGGTAGCAATGACATACTCTACCTCTAGAGAAGATATTGGGACAATGGGATGCTTCTTTGATTCCCAAGAAATCAGATTCATGCCCAGGTGAAAAGCATACCCTAAGGTGATTTTCCAGTCATCTAGGTTGCCTACAAAATCACTGTCAGTGTAACCATAAAGATGATTATCTGGATACTGAGTGTACCATAAACCAAAATTGAGAGTGACAACAACATATCTTAGAATCCTTTTCGCCATCTTCTAGTGAGAATCTTTGGGAGATTCCATGAACCTGGAAACAAATCCGATTGCATACATAATATCAGGCTTAGTTGTTGTAAGATACAACAAATTGCCTACTAAAATTTTGTACAAAGTAGAATCTATTGTAGGGCATTCATCTTGCTTGCTCAATTGTGTGCCTAGGGGTATAGGAGTTTCTGTTGGATTGCAGTCTTCCATGCAAAATCTTTTGATGATGTTTGCTGCATACTTTTGTTGACAAACAAAAATTCATTTGGTTGATTGGTCAACCTCAATCCCCAAAAAATATTTCATTATGCCAAGATCTATCATCTCAAACTCAGATTGCATGGCATGTTTAAAACTGGTTAACTCAATATTTCCAGTATATATCATGTCATCAACATAAAGACAGATAATCAAAATTTTACCTTGCTAATCTGTTTTGGTGTAGAGAGTTGCCTCATTTTGGCTTCTGTTGAAACCACTCTTGATCAGGTAAGTATCAATTTCATTGTACCAAGCTCTTGGAGCTTGCTTTAATCCATACAATTCTTTCTTCAATCGATACACTTTGGTTGGTTGCTCTTTGACTTCAAAACCAGGTGGTTGATCCACATAGACCTCTTCTCTAAGACACCATTCAGGAAAGATGACTTGACATGCATCTGGTATACTTTCCATTTTTGTTGAGCTTCTATGGATAAGAGAGTCCTTACAGTGTCCAACCTTGCTACTGGAGAAAAAGTTTCACCATAATCAATGCCTGGTTGCTATGAGAATCCTTTGGCAACATGTCTTGCTTTGTGTTTTTCAATATTTCTCTTTTCATTGAGTTTAGTTTTGTAAACCCAATTGACACTAATACTTGTCTAATGTTTGGGTAGATCAACAAGATCCCATGCCTTTTTCTTCTCAATAGAGTCGATTTCTTGGTTCATGGCTTGAACCCAATGTGGCTCTTTAGCTTCCTCTTTAAAAGATGTAGGTTAACATGACATTAATGCAAAAAGATTGTGTTGATCAATATCATCCAACTGCTGATGGATCTCTCTCAAGATTCGAGTTCACTGATTTTGAATTTCAGAGGATGAATTTCTTCTTGATGAAGAACTGTCTTGAGAAATTTCAGGATGTCCTTGTACCTACAATATTGGAAGGACAGACTGATGTGTTTGTTCTCCTGAATTTTCTGTGTTTTCAAGAAGTGGCAACAATGGATTTTCATTGTCCATAGGGTGATTTTCAAACTCACTCCAGAACTGATTTTCAAGAAATTTGACATCTCTGCTGAGAACAAGTTTCTTTGAAATTGGATTGTAGAGTCTGTAGGCTTTGGATGTCTCATTGTATCCAACAAAAATGCATTTATCACTTCGATCATCAAGTTTCTTCCTCAATTTGAAAGGTATGTGAGTGAATGCAATGTGTCTAAAGGTCCTAAGATGAGAAACACTTATTTTTGTCCCACTCCATGCTTCTTGAGGGACCTTCATCTTGACACTAGTGGTTGGGGATCTATTCAGGAGATACACTGAACATGCTACAACTTCAACCCAAAATAAATATGACAGGCGTTTCTCTCTGAGAAGGCTCCTTGCCATGTTCATTATAGTTTGATTTTTCCTCTCAGCCACTCCATTTTTCTATGGAGTATACCTGGTTGTGGTTTGCATGATTATGCCTTTTGATTTGCATAAATTTGTAAATTTTGTTGAACAATATTCTCCCCCTCCATCTGACCTGAGAATCTTCACATATTTACCACTCTATTTTTCAGCTTCGGCTTTGAACTCCTTGAATTTTGCAAAGGTTTCAGACTTGTGTCTGAGGAAATAGATCCATATTTTCCTGCTAAAATCATCAATAAATGTTATAAAATAAAAGCTACCACCTATTGACTTTGTTTGCATTGGTCCACATAGGTCAGTGTGAACCAGCTCTAAGTTTTGTTTGGCTTGAGTGTGTTGGAGTTACTTCACACACACCTAGGATTTATTTTTTCTAAGGTTATTCCTTGTTTATTAGTCATAATTAGTCATTATCCAGTCTCTTATATTTTAGGGGAGAATATTCCACCTGGAGAAT
>JZKD02S1881868.1:150006-163687 GCA_000966675.3 Picea glauca | reverse complement strand
AGATGGTGGGTAGTCTGAATTATCTCACCACAACCAGACCTGATATTTCATATTCTGTGAGTGTGTTAAGTCAGTTCATGGAAAAACCTCATGAAATCCATTGGAATGCAGCAAATGAAGTACTCAGGTATCTAAAAGGTACACTTGATTGTGGTATTAAATATACTGATGCATCTGATGTTGAGTTGACAGGTTATTCAGATTCTGATTGGGATGGCAATCTGGATGATCGAAGATCAACCACTGGATATGCATTCAACATTGGATCCAGGGTTGTTTTATGGAGAAGTAAAAAACAACCTACTGTATCTTTGTCTTCCACTGAAGCAGAATATAAAGCCTTGTGTGCAGCAACTTGTGAAGTTGTTTGGTTAAGAAGACTTCTTCAAGATGTTGGAGAAGAACGAAAGGAACCTACGGTGATCAGATGTGATAATCAAAGTTCAATCAATATTGTGAAGAATCTAATTTTTCATGCAAGGACCAAGCATGTTGAATCTCTGTATCATTCTGTTGAAGAAAAGTTGCAGTCAAATGAAATAACTCTTGTGTATTGTAATACTAGTGAAAATGCTACTGATATTTTCACTAAGCCTCTTGGAAAGATTAAGTTTGAACTGTTTAGGGAGATGTTAGGTGTATAAGTCAATCCATTCTCCATTAAGGGGGAGACTTGGAAATAATGGAGAAAGCGCCAGTTGTAAGCACCAGTTGTAAGCACCAGTTATAAGATTAAGTTGTGAGAGTCAGTTGTAGGCGTGTTAAGAGTCAGTTCTTAGTTAAGAGTCTAGTTGTCTTTGGTTTGCATGTAACCGACTCGGTTGAGTCTTTTCCTATATAAGAATGTAATCCGTCTTCATTGAATAATACAGAAGTGAGCGTAGCCTCACCGTGTTTGTTTTGCATATTTTATCTAGGCATGGTAAAGAAAATACCGGCATGGTAAAGTATATATGTACTATCATATAGCTTAGAGATATCCATTCAGAGATATCAACCATATAAGATCTATCCATATATGGTAAAGAGCTATCCATTCAGAGATATCAACCATATAAGAGCTATTGTACATGTTGAATAAAGCTTAGAGATCTTTTTGAACTGTTGGGATATGCAATGGAGAACGCTCATGAGGATCTATGAAATAATTCCAAGGAGTCCCAAAGTAAGCAATAATAACCAAACAAATTGGGCATTTGCATCTGAGTACTTCTATTGACTTATCCAAGAGCGTAGATTAATTTTACAATTAAAAAGACATAACACCTTGGAATCAAATTAGATCTCAAACTCTTCAATCATTTAACAATAATGTCATTATATATATTCAACTATATCCACCACTTAGATTACGAAGTTAACTACATTTACTATTTAAATCATATAAAAAATTGCAAGCTTTGTAGTTGTCCAAACATAATATCTAATGGTTTAATGAAGTTGCTTAAATTCAAAAGGATCTCTATTTATGGGCATGGTATTACTATATTTGATATCATTGTATACAATCAAATTGTTAAATTTGACCCATCATTGAGTCTCATTCCTAATACATATTTTTTAATTTCAAAGTAACAATTTAACATATTAAATGATGAATCTCACTCCTATCATATATTTTTAATTTTAAAGTTTGAAATGTATAAAAATATTATAGTTGAAAATTGTAAATTTCATAGGTAAAAATTGTAATAATGAAAAACATTTAAAGTTAATATTTTTTTTATTTAAAAAATGATTTAGACAATCTTTTTCATACATGATTTAAATCTCCTACAATATTGAAGACTTCTCTCATAGATTTACAATGCTTTCAACATGCATAAATAATTACTCTTTAGAAATTTCTTGTAAAAATAAAAATTGAAGGATGAATCTTTGATATGACAAAGGTTGCTAGAAAAAACATTAGGAAGCATTGGAGCACTACTAAAAGTTTTCAAGATAAGTAATTACATGATCCAGATTATTTTCGGCACGAAATGAGAGCGGAAATATAACACAAAAATATACAGAGATATTGCAAGAGAGTCAATACTATAATAGAGATATATTGGATATATAACAAGAGGCATAGATATACAGTAATACACAATTTTTATTAATGAGGGAAATGTACAAAACCATAGAAATACAAAGTGAAAGACTCGCTAGAATGGTGACTTCTTATCTTTGAGAAAATATGTGATGGATACTCGCATTCCCAAGAAGATGATTTTACAATGAGGCTCCAAAGGAATTTTTATCATAAAGAAAATCCAAAACCCTAACCCCAAAAGATGAAAACACAACAGTTTTGTGGACCCCGTTTTGGGTAGTTTGGTGTATAAACTTCCTAGGGGTGTAACTTTGGCATACGATCTCCGTTTGTGGTGCACGATAGCTCGTTGAAAAGGTATCGACGATGAGATTCATTTTGGGGGCTCAATGAAAGCCTTTAGATATCATTGAGATGTTTGATCATGAAAAAAACTTCATTTAGGCTCTCAAAATGGCCATAGAAGTTTACGAACCAAAAAACTGCTAAAAATAATAAATCACTAGAACACTGTTTTGAGTCAGTTGGAATAGTTGGGTGGCCACCGACATCCACCTAGATAAATCCTCCCTCCTTATGAAACAATGGTATCCATTGTGTTAAGTTTTCGGGGGAGAGGAGAAAGTGTTTGTTGAATCTGAACCTTGGTGAGTTGTTTTCCTTGCTGAAAAAGTTGCATTGATTAACTTATTAAAGGCTGTCACGAAACTGTTGCTAGCGGAGTTGAATCTGTTCAACAAACCTATTGTATCTTGGCTTGATTTGGCAATGTGTAGGCACCCTCATAGGTGAATAAACAATATCTTCTTTCTCTTCTACAATCTGCTTCTGCTGGATAGAAATGTCTTGGTCCAAGGATGTCGTGGTTGCAGTGTCCTTCTGTTCACCTTCTAAACATATTTTGAAGAAACTGAATTTTGTAGTATGAGATACTACCTTGTGGCAATGCTTAGGTGGGACAATAGTCGGAACTACCTTTGGTATCTTGTATAGATGACCCCTCAGAGTAACAATGACACTACGGGGTCAAGACTCATAAATAACATGGTGCTTCCACATATATGGCTGGCCCAAGAGAACATCACAGACATACAGCAGGGAAACATCACATAATAACTCATCCTTGAAGGGTTGGATGCGATATGAAAATTGACACTGTTGGTTGACACCGAGATCTCGTTCTTGGCAAAGCCACCTGATGTTGTATGGTTGCGGGTGTGTTGTTGCTGACAATCCCAACCTTTTGGTGACCTCTACTGAGATGAGGTTCTTTTAGCTTCCACTATCAATAGTAAAATGTAGTGGGGTCCCCTTCACCCACATCTGTGAATGAAAAATGAATCCCCCATCTTGAGAATCTGCTCGTTCTTTTGGTTGAATTGTTGCGATCACGACAGTAGCAGTGGGGTGTACATCGATGATATGTCTTTTCCCATTATTTTATGCATCATATTCCAAATCAGGGTTTGACTCCTTGTCTTTGATCTCGGCCACTAATGATTGTTTTGAGCAACATTCATCAATGTTGTGCTAGGGGATTTTGTGGAAATCACACCACATTCCAGTGTCCTTCTTCGTCTTTCTGTTACCCTTATTTTCATGTGGCTTAGATTGGTTTTTTGAAAGCTAGTTATTAGGGTCATCTTTACCATTCTTTGGTTGTTGCGGATTTGTAGACTCGAACTCTCACTTGTTCTAGTGCTTAAATTTCTGCTCGATTTTAATAACATGTCGATAAGCAGAACCTAGTGATGAGATGTCCAGAAAATCCATTTCAGTTTGGATGTATCTGTGTAGAGCCCCACGGTATTTCAGAACCAAATATCACTCTGTGTATTTGATACCTAGCTTGGTGCGCAAGGTATGGAAGGTATTGGTGAACTCTGACACTGCTTGGCCCCTCTTTTGATTCATTGGGGTCCATCTCATGTACTAGGTGTTATAGTTACCAATAGGGTAATATTGTTCCTTAACCGCATCCACAAAAAAATCCCAAGTGGGCTTGGCCCCATATAATCCATACTCCTCTATGGAAATTTTCTCCTAGTAAGTTTCCCACCAATTTTTGACATGGGGGAGATCCTTAAGGAGTGCGAAGGTGATATTTTCCCTATCAGAAAAATTGTGAAAAAAGAAATAAACTTCTAGCAGATTTAACCATTTTTCTAGGGCATCCTCATCTATATGTCCTTCAAATACATAAATATAAAAATTAACGTGTACCTTGAAAGGCGAGGTACCTCCAAAGTGGTCGCTTGATGAAGACGTGTCTGTTTTTATTGACAGACATTGAAAGATATGGGAAAAATTCTCCATCATTTCTTCCCTCTGTTGTGTGAGATCTTTCTCAAGCAACATATTATTAGAATCTTCTACTCCATCGTTTTTCTTTTCTCCCACCATAGAGGGTTTCTTGGGCGTGCGAGAGAAATTTTCCTCAAGAGAGACAAGCTCGAGACCCAACTTTCTATACTTAGACCTTGTTGAGGACATGCACTGAAAAACAATTAAGAGAAACCTGTTATGATACCACTGATCCAGATTGTTTTTCGTCACGAAATGAGAGCATAGATATAACATAGAATATACAAAGTTATTGCAAGAGGGCCAATAATATAACATGGATATATCAAATATATAACAAGAGGCATATATATACAGTAATACACAATTTATATTAATGAATGAAATGTATAAAACTTTATAAATATAGAGTGAAAGACTTGCTAGAATGGTGGTAGCTTATCTTTGAGAAAAGATGTGACGGTTACTCGCATTCACAAGAAGATGATTTTACAATGAGGATCCAAAGGACTTTTTATTATAAATAAAATCCAAAACACTAACCCAAGAAGATGAAAAGCCAACAATTTTGTGGACCTTGTTTTGGGTAGTTTGGTGTATCAACTTCCTAGAGGCATAACTTTGGCATACGATCTCCATTTGGGGCGCATGATAGCTCGTTTGAAAGGTATCGATGATGATATTAATTTTGGGGGATCAATGAAATAACTTGATCGCAAAATAAATTCATCTATCATTGAGGTGATCAATCGCAGAAAAACTTCATTTAGACCCCCAAAATGGCCCTGAAAGTTTAGGAATAGAAATGAAAGTTTAGGAATCAAAAAACTGCTAAGAATAGTAAATCACCAGAAGATTGTTTTAAACCAGTTGGAATAGGTGGGTGACCATTGATATCCACCTGGATCAATCCTCCCTCCTTAGGAAGCAATGATATCCATTGCGTTGAGCTTCCGGGGGAGAGGGGAAGGCACTTGCTAAATATGAACCTTGGTGAGCAGTTTACCTCATTGGAAAAGTTACGTTGCTTGACTTGTTGAAGGCTGTCGTGAAAATGTTGCTAGTGTGGTTGAATTTTTTCAACCAACCTATTTTATCTTGGGTTGACTGGGCAATGTGTAGGCACCCTCGTAGGTGAAGAAACAATATGTTATTTCTCTTCTCCAATCTGTTTCTACTGGATAGAAAGGACTTGGGCCAAGGCTGCAGTGGTTGCAGTGTATTTTTGTTCACCTTTTGAACAGACTATGAATAAGTTGAATTTTGTAGTATGAGATACTACCTTGCGTCACTGTTTAGGTGGGACAGTAGTTGGAACTACCTCTGGTATCTTGTATAGATGACCCCCCAGAGTAACAATGACACTACGGGGTCGAGACTCATAAATAGCATGGCGCTCCCACATATATAGTTGTCCCAAGAGAACATCAGAGACATTCAGTAGGGAAACATCACATAATCCTCATCCTTAAAGGGTTGCATGACATATGACAATTGACACTTCTTGATGACATGGAGATCTCGTCCCTGGCGAAGCCACCTGATGTTATATGGATGCAAGTGTGTTGTTGTTGACAATACCAATTGTTTGATGACCTCTGCTGAGATGAGTTTCTTTTGGCTTCCTTTATCAACAATAAAATGCAGCGGGGTCCCCTTCATCCACATTTTTGAATGAAAAAGGCATCCCCCCTCTTCAAAATCTGCTCGTTCTTCTGTTTGAATTGTTGCGGTCACGATAGTAGCCGTGGGGTATGCATCGATGATCTGTCTTTTCCCATTATTTCCTGCATCATATTCTGAATCAGAGTTCGACTCCTTGTCTTTGATATTGACCACCAATGATTGTTTAGAGAGACATTCATCAGTTTTGTTCCAGGGGATTTTGTGGAAATCGCACCACATTCTAGTGTCCTTCTTTGTCTTTCCGTTACCCTTCTTTTCATGTGGCTTGGATTGGTATTTTAAAGGTTGGTTGTTAGGGTCATCTTTATCATTCTTTGGTTGTTGAGTATTTTCATAACCAAACTCACTTGTTTTGGTGCTTAAATTTCTGCTCGATTTTAACAACATATCTATAAGCACCACCCAGTGATGAGATGTCTAGAAAATCCATTTCAATTTGGATGTATTTGTGTAGAACTCCACGGTATTTCAAAACCAAATGTCACTCAGAGGATTTGATACACATATTGGTGCGCAAGGTATGGAAGGTATTGGTAAACTCTGACACTACTTGGCCCCTCTCTTGATACAACATAGTCCATATCATTTACTGGTCGTTATAGTTACCAACAAGGTAATATTGTTCCTTGATCGCATCTACAAAAAAAATCAAGTTGGCTCAACCCCATATATCCCAAAATCCTGTATGGAACTTTTCTCCCAGTAATTTTCCCACCAATGCTGGACATGGGGGAGAGACTTAAGGAGTGTGAAGGTGATCTTTTACCTATTGGAAAAATTGTGAACAAAGAAATAAACTTCTAGCAGATTTAACCATTTTTCTAGAGCATCTGCATCTATCTATCCTCCAAATACGAGAATATCAAAATAACCTTGTAACTTGAAAGGAGAGGTTCCTCCAAAGTGGCCTCTTGATGAATATGATTTTTTTTTTATCCGCAAGCATTGAAGGATGTGGATAAAATTCTCCATCATTTCATCCCTCTATCGTGTGAGAGCTTGATCAAACAACAGATTAATAGAATCTTATGCTTTGTCGTTTTTATTTTATTTTACCATGGATGGTTTCTTGTGCGGGCGAGATATATTTTCCTCAAGAGATACAATATTGAGACCCAACTTGCTATACTCCGACCTCGTCGGGGACATGCACTGAAAAATGATCAAGAGTATCCTGCTCTGATACCACTGATCCAGATTGTTTTTGGCACGAAATGAGAGCATAGATATAACACAGAAATATACAGAGATATTGCAAGAGAGACAATAATATAATAGAGATATATAGGATATATATCTCTATTATATATATATATATATATATATATATATATATATATATATATATATATATATATATATATATATATTTATATATATATATATATATATATATATATATATATAATACAAAGAGGCACATATATACAATAATACATAGTTTCTATTAATGCGAGAAATGTACAAAAATGTAGAAATACAAAGTGAAAGACTCACTAGAATGGTGGCATCTTACCTATGAGAAGAGTTGTGATGACTAATCGCATTCACAAGGAGATGATTTTACAATGAATCTCCAAAGGTATTTTTATCATAAAGAAAATCCAAAACCCTAACTCCGAAAGATGAGAATCCAAGAGTTTTGTGGACCCCATTTTGGGTAGTTTGGTGTATCAATTTCCTGGGGGCGCACGGTAGATTGTTGGAAAGGTATCAACGAGTAGATTCATTTTGAGGGCTCAATGAGAGCCTTCATATATTTAAGGTTCTCTATCACGGGTAAAATCATGAAGATGGGTAACACTTTTGCTTGTTTTATGAGATTTTTTTTTTAACAGGTTCTTCAACTTCGGTAAAAATTTTTTTTTTTCTTATTTAGAATTTTATTTTACTATAAAAACAAAACTTGTGAAGATTTTTTTCTAGCTTTCTACTGACTATTTTTCAATTTTTTTTAATTGAGATTTGATATGTCAATTTGGCAATTGTTTGACAATATATTCCATAAAAATGAAGGGAAAGATGATGAGTTATTTTTTCCCCCAACAATGTATCCATTATTAAACTTTTGTTTTTGACAAATGAAATATACTGCAACAATCTACAAAGACTCTATTTTGTGATGACTATAGTTTTGAATCTAACAGATGAATATTATAGTTTCTAGAATTTTTGGAAGTTGATCAATCTAAAAAAGTTACATATTTTAAACACATGTTTTCCCCCACCATGTATCTATCTTAATTTTTACTTAAAAGTGAAATATAAAAATACCCTTTTGAAGAGAACGGTTTAAGGATTCTGAATATGATTTTTTCATAATTTTCCATTGTGTATTTTTAGAGATATGGATTTTTCACTTCACTGAATCATAATCTCACCTAAAAATATTATGCCGTGATTTTTTTATAAAATTAAATAAAATTAGATAAAAACAATGAAAATGAAAACAAATTATATCCAATGAAATTAGATTCAATTTTGAAAATGTTGGTATCAATTCCGAAACTAAATTCTGAGTATTTGTAGGAGTCCACTACCTCCAAAGATTGAGTAGGATGGAGAGAATTTGCAGTTTCCTGCAAACAATCCCATTTTCAGGTTTTTGACTGAAATATTCTTTCGGTCGAAACCTAGTTTTTAACAAAATTCGTTAAAAATAAACCTTTCGGCTGAAATATTCTTATCACACGAAAAAATTCATCCGAAAAATATTGTACACAAATTTTGAGGGAACTGTTAGGGCGTCATTCAATTTGACGAGCAAATTTCCGGTCGAAAAAATTTCGCTAGGAATTTTGGAGACCCGATTCTCACAAAAGTGTTGCCCATCTTTATGATTTTACCCTCTTAATGAAAAAAATTCATTTAGTCCCTCAAAATGGCCCCGAAATTTTAGGAACCGAAAAATTGTTAAAAATAGTAAATTGCCAGAAGAGAGTTCTGAGCTAGTTGGAATAGGTGGGTGGCCATCAATATCCACCTGGATCAATAATCCCTCCTTAGGAATAAATGGTCTCCATTGTGTTGATTTTCTGGGGGAGAGGGGAAAGCGTTTGTTGAAACTGAACCTTTGTGAGTTGCTTTCCTTGGTGGAAAAGTTGTGTTGCTTAACTTGTTGAAGGCTGTCACGAACCTGTTGTTGGTGGGGTTGAATATTTTCAACCAACCTGTTGTATCTTGGGTTGGTTGGGCAGTGTGTAGGAACCCTCGTAGGTGAAGAAACAATATCTTCTTTCTCTTCTGCAATCTACTTCTACTGGATAGAAAGGTCTTGGGCCAAGGATGCAGTGGTTGCAGTGTCCTTCTATTCACCTTTTGAACATATTACGAATAAGATGAATTTTGTAGTATGAGATACTACCTTGCGGCACTATTTAGGTGAGACAGTAGTTGAAACTACCTCTGGTATCCTGTAGAGATGACCCCCCAGAGTAACAATGACACCACGGGGTCAAGACTTAGAGATAACATGGTGATTCCACATAAATGGTTGGCCTAAGAGAACATCAAATAAATCCAACAAGGAAACATCACATAATACCTCATCCTTGAAGGGTTGGATGTTGTATGACAATTGTAACTGCTGACTGACATGAAGATCTCGTCCCTAGTGAAGCCACTCGATGTTGTATGCTTGTGGGTGTCGTGTTGTCAATAATCCCAACTGTTTGATGACCTCTACTGATATGAAGTTCGTTAGCTTCCACTATCAACAATAAAATGCAGTGGGGTCCCCTTCATCCACATCTATGAATAAAAAAGGTGACCCCCCTCTTCAGGATATGCTGGTTCTTCTGGTTGAATTGTTGTAGTTTCAATAGTATAAGTGGGGTCTGTGTCGATAATCTGTCTTTTCCCATTATTTTATGCCTCATATTTTGAATCAGGGTTTGACTCCTTATCTTTGATCTCAACCACCAATGATTTTTTTGAGTGACATTCATCAGTGTTGTGCCAGGGGATTTTGTGGAAATCACACCACTTTCCAGTGTCCTTCTTTGTCTTTCTGTTACCCTTCTTTTCATGTGGCTTGGATTGGTTTTTTGAAGGCTGGTTGTTAGGGTCATCTTTACCATTCTTTGGTTGTTGCAGATTTGCAGAACCAAAATCTCTCTTGTTCTGGTTCTTAAAGTTTTGCTCTATTTTAACAAGATATTGATAAGCAACACTGAGTGATGAGATGTCCAAAAAATCTATTTCAGTTTGGATGTTTCTCTTTAAAGACCCACATTATTTCATAACCAAATTTCGATCAGAGTATTTGATACTCAGCTTGGTACGTAAGGTATGGAAGGTATTGGTGAACTCTGACACTGCTTGGCCCTTCTCTTGATGCAGTGTGGTCCATCTCATGTACTGGTCGTCATAGTTACCAACATGGTAATATTGTTCCTTGACCGCATTCACAAAAAAATCCCAAGTGGGCTCGGCCCCATATACGCCACTCTTTGTGGAACTTTGCTCCACGTTTCCCACCAATGTTTGACATGGGGGAGAGCCTTAAGGAGTGCGAAGTTGATCGTTTCCCTATTGGAAAAATTGTGAATAGAGAAATAACCTTCTAGCAGATTTAACCAATTTTCTAAGATTTAACCTTATAGAAGATTTAACCATTTTAATATGGGAATATTAAAATTAAATTGTACCTTGAAATTTGAGGTGCCTCCAAAGTGGAAGCTTTATTAATACGTTCATGTTTTTATCGGTAGGCGTTGAAGGATGTGGGAAAAATTCTCCACCATTTCATCTCTCTGTCGCGTGAGAGCTTGCTTAAGAAACAAATTAATAGAATATTTTTCTCCGTCGTTTTTCTTTTCTTCCTCCATGGAGTGTTTCTTGGGAGTGAGAGCGATTGTCCTCAAGAGAGACAAGATCAAGACCCAACTTTCTATACTCGTACCTCATCGGGGACATGCACTGAAAAATGATCAAGAGCAGTTGCCTCTGATAACACTGATCCAGATTGTTTTCGACACGAAATGAGAGCGAAGATATTAAACAGAAATATAAAGAGATATTGCAAGAGAGTCAATAGTATAACAAAGATATATCATATATATAAGAATAGGTGCATATATACAGTAATACACAATTTCTATTAATGAGCGAAATGTACAAAACTGTAGAAATACAAAGTGAAATACTCACTAGAATGGTGGCATCTTGTCTCTTATAAGAGATGTGATGGATACTCACATTTGAAAGAATATTATTTTGCAATGAGGCTCCAAATTCCTTTTTATCATAAAGAAAATTCAAAACCCTAACCTCGGAAGATGAAAAAACAACAATTTTGTGGACCCTGTTTTGGGTAGTTTGGTGTATTAACTTCCCAGGGGCGTAACTTTGGCATACAATCTTTGATTGGGGTGAACGATAGCTTGTTGGAAAGGTATCGATGAGGAGATTTATTTTGAGGGCTCAATGAGAGACTCTGGCCATTATTTGGGTTCTCAATCATGAAAAAAAAGTTATTTAGGCCCTCAAAATGGCCCCCGAAATTTAGCAACCAAAAAACTGCTAAAAATAGTAAATTTCTAGAAGATTGTTCTAAGCCAGTTGTAATAGGTGGATGGACACCGATATCCATATGGATCAATACTCCATCCTTAGGAAGAAATAGTATCCATTGATTTGATTTTCTGGGGGAGAGGGGAAAGCGTTTGTTGAATTTGAACCTTGGTAAGTTTCTTGCCTTGCTGGAAACGTTGTGTTGCTTGACTTGTTGAAGGTTGTCACGAAACTGTTGTTGGAGGGGTTGATTCTTTTAAACCAACCTATTGTATCTTGGATTGATTGGGCAGTTTGTAGGCACCCTCGTAGGTGAAGAAACAATATCTTCTTTCTTTTCTACAATCTTCTTCTGTTGGATAGATAAGTCTTGGGCCAAGGCTGCAGTGGTTGTAGTGTCCTTCTGTTCACCTTTTGGATAGATTGTGAAGAAGATAAATTTTGTAATATGAGATACTACCTTGCGGCACTGTTTAGGTGGGACAATAGTTGAAACTACCTTTGGTATCCTGTAGAGATGACCCCCAGAGTAAAAATGACACTATCAGGTTAAGACTCATAGATAACATGGCACTTCCACATATATGGCTGGCCCAAGAGAACATCATAGACATCCAGCGGGGAAACATCACATAATACCTCATCCTTGAAGGGCCAAATGTTGTATGAAAATCGACACTGCTGGCTAACACGAATATCACGTCCCTGGCGAAGCCACCCGATGTTGTATGGTTGTGGGTGAGGTTTTGTCGACAATACCAATTGTTTGATGACCTATTATGATATGAGGTTCTTTTGGCTTCCGCTATTAAAAATAAGATGCAGCGGAGTCCCCTTCAGCCACATATTTGAATGAAAAAGGTGCTCCCCCTCTTTAGGATCTGCTGCCTCTTCTGGTTGAATTGTTGTGGTAGAGAAAGTTGTAGTGGGGTCTGCATCAATGATATGTCTTTTCCCATTATTTTCTGGATCATATTTCGAATCAGTGTTCTTCCTCGTCTTTGATCTCAGACACCAATGATTTTTTTCAACAACATTCATCAGTGTTTTACAAGGGGCTTTGTGGAAATCGCACCACTTTCCAGTGTCCTTCTTCGTCTTTCCATTACCCTTATTTGCATGTGGCTTGGGTTGGTTTTCTAAAGGATAGTTGTTAGGGTCATATTTACCATTATTTGGTTGTTGCGAATTTGCAGACCCGAACTCTCGTTCATTCTGGTTCTTAAATTGTTTCTCAATTTTAACAACATATCAATAAGCAGCACCCAGTGACGAGATGTGCAGAAAATCCATTTCAGTTTGGATGTATCTGTGTAGAGTCCCATGGTATTTAAAAAAAAAAGGTCGCTCAGATTCCTTGATACCCAGATTGGTGCGCAAGGTATGGAAGGAATTGGTGAACTTTGACATTGCTTGGCCCCTCTCTTGGCGTAGTGTGGTCCATCTCATGTACTGGTCATCATAGTTACCAAAAGGGTAATATTGTTCATTGACCGCATCCACAAAAAAATACCAAGTGGGCTCGAACCTATATATGCCAGACTCTTATGTGGAACTCTGCTCCCAATAATTTTTCCACCACTATTTGACATGGGGGAGAGCCTTAACGAGTGCAAAGGTGATCTTTTCCTTGTTGGAAAAATTGTGAACAAAGAAATAACCTTCTAGCATATTTAACCATTTTTCTAGGGCATCGACATCTATCTATCCTTTAAGTATGAGAATATAAAAATTAACTTGTACCTTGAAAGGCGAGGTGCCTCCAAAGTGACTGCTTGATGAAGACGTTCCCATTATTATTGGAAGACATTGAAGGATGTGGGAAAATTTTTCCATAATTTCATCCCTTTGTCGCGTCAGAGCTTGCTCAAGAAACATATTAATAGAATCTCATGCTCTGTCATTTTTATTTTATTCCTATATGGAGTGTTTCTTGAGCGTGCGATAGTGAGTTTCCTCAAGAGATATAAGCTCAAAACCCAAATTTCTAAACTCGGACCTCGTTGGGGACATGCAATGAAAAATGATCAAGAGCAGCCTACTCTGATACCACTGATCCAGATTATTTTCGGCACAAAATGAGAGCGGAGATATAACATAGCGTGCGATAGTGATTTTCCTTAAGAGAGACAATCTCGA
>JZKD02S1881868.1:128772-141329 GCA_000966675.3 Picea glauca | reverse complement strand
ATATATAAACTTTGAAAAAAAATCAAAACTCAAAAGGAAAACAAAACCTCCAAAACTAAAAAATTATTATAAAACCAATATAAAAATTTGGCAAAACAAAATTCAAAAGGAAAACAAAACCCTCTAAATTAAAAATTTGTTTATAAATTTAATATAAAAATTAGGGAAAATAAAAATACACATGAAAAAACCAAACTTAAAAAAAAAAATCCCAAAAATATGAAAAAAAAAAATTAAAAAATAATAAATAAATAAACATATATAAAATGAAATAAAAAAAATTAAAAATATATATTTATAAAAAACTTTAAATAGATTTTTTTTTAGTTTGTCCATGACCTGCGGGACTAGCACGTGGCTAAGAAAATGCAACTCAGGGGCATCTAAGTTGTCAAAATCACCCAGGTATCGCACTCGGCATGAGCCACAACAACCCTTAACATGGTTGGATTTTTATCCCCGCAGGTTTCAAATCGGTAACTTTAACATCACTAAATGCCTTAACAACACACTATGTCACCGACTTTCCTACACCTCCAAAAAAAATAAAAAAGTTAATTAAAAAAAAATAAAAAGTTAAAAAAAAAACCTATTACATAATTTAAAAACATCACCCACCCCATGCCAAAACTCCTACTCATAAAATTTTAATTTAAAATTTTTTATTTTAGAATTGATTTATTTTTTATTTTTAAACTTTTTTTATTATATATATATATATATATATATATATATATATATATATAATTTTTTATTTTAGAATTGATTTATTTTTTATTTTTAAATTTTTTTTTAATATTTTTTAAAATATACATATATTTTTAAGCTTTAATAAAAGTTTTTTTTATAATATTTTTTATTTTTTTAATTTATTTTTTAAAGCCTTTTTAATTAATTTTTTTTCATTTGTTTTTAAGTTTTTAAGGTTTTTAATGATTTTTTTTTTTCTAAATTTTCTTCTTAAAGTTATTGTTTTTAGAAAAAAATCAATTTTTTTTTTTTTTTTTAGTTTTTTTTTTTCACCTTGATTTATATTTATTTTTTTTATTTTGTTTTTTAATATATTTTTTTATTGTTTTTTTTTTTTCTTTTAAAAAAAAAAACATTATTTACGAAGATTTTTTCCTTTTTTTTTTTTTTTTTTTAATCTAAATTAAAAAAAATAGTTAGTAAATAAATTTTCAAGTGACAATTTGGGGTCCAATTTTGGGTGGTTTATTTGTGTAGGGATCTGTTCTCAAAGCCATAATTTCAATTAGGTCATAAAGAGATATAATTTTAACATTTACAAAAAAACATTTTGTTTTAGGTAGCATCACTTTTTGATTTCGGTGTTGATTTTAAGGTTTTTCTAAGCATCTATGTGATTTTTTAAGGCCATGCTTGAAAAATGTTGTAATTTTAACTAGGCTAGAAAAATGGTGCTAGCTACAAGTAGTACCATTTTTTGATTCGGTGGTTGATTTTCATGTGTTTTATGCAAAAATATGGGTTTTAAGGGATAGAGTTCTTGTTTTGAGGTCACGGTTCTCATTAAGTCGGTAACTTTGTTTTAATGACTTCAATACTAAATCTCATAAACAATAATAAGAAAAAAAAAATAGCTAGATTGATATCAAATGGTTATACTACTTCCTAAATAATATCAATTTCCCCTAGGTTAAGTGCCCCCACTATCACAGACAAATGTGAGAAATGAGCATGAAACACATCAATAGTGAATCACATAGCTTGAGTTGGGAGAAAACCACAGTATCCCTGTTATTGGAGAAATCTCATCAGTATGGTAAGTTAGATCTCCATAGGATTTTCCTATTGATCCTAGACAGACAGTGGGGCTACACTTTATGATTTTCCTAGATCTAAACAAAAAATTCCTTTTATACCAAGAGAGGATAGAGTGACATACCTTATCTTTGTAGGTTGTCCTCGTATGTCGTGGTTGTTGTAGACACTGAGTTCCAACTCTAGTCTTTGCAACTTTCTTCGTGCACACAAGCAACAAAGAAACACCAATCTCTTTCTTCTCCTAGTGTTAGAAATCACTAATTTGATTAAGATCTAACCTGATTTATTGATTGTGAGATCAAATCCAAGCATTCATGAGAAAAACATAAACATTTACAGGGGAAAACCATTGATCTATTATATCAAAAGTAGAGAATACATCAAATGTCATACCTTAATGAAGATGCATTCCTCTTTGGCTACTTACCTCTTGATTCTCCTCAACTTCTTGATCAAACTAGGAAATATTATTCTGGCTATTGTGGATAAGAAAAGCACCTCTGCAATTGGAAAACATAACTCTATAAATGATTCTTCCTCTTTCTTACTCAAGACTTGCCTTCTTTATACAAATCCTGGGAAGAGGCTTGGGAGAGCTTCTAGATCTTCTAGAACCCAATAAAAACTCGAATTATATGAGTTCCAAGGATCATGCCACGAAGATACAACTCATCCATCGCTCACTTCTTCGTAACTCACCGAATCTAGAAGGTTATATGGATCGATGCTTGTTTCACTATAAATCACTAGTGACGATCACTGTTTGTTGTATCCCATAGTTCCTATGACGACTCTCAAAAAAGTCATAAATATTGAGAAAGAAATGTGTTTTGTCTTTCATCTTCTATTGGATTCTCTTCTTGCCCTATAGGGTAGAAATTAAGGCTATAAGAGATGCCCCCTAATGAGTGAGGTCAAGAAAGGAATGGATAGCCAAAACACATTACAATAAATGACAACGTGAGGAGAGAGAAAAGGAGGTACAGAGGTCAAAGAGTACCTACAATCAAACACCAAGGATAATAGACCATCCCCTATGTAGACATACTCAAACTCTGAAGAACATGGCTTCCAAAAAATACACCGTGGATCAATGACATGAAATGCAAGACCATGGCCACAAAATAATACATGGTGGATCCATGTCATCAATGAGATCATAGCCATGATACAATACAATATGGATCTATTTCATGAATACAATCATAGCCACTAGAGAATACAATTTGGATCTATGACACAACATATACATATCAGGAAGACAATGGGCACTTAGGGAAGTTCCCTGAAGTCTTCAAATTACTCATAGGTAAGTGATATACTCCATCATAACTTGGGAGGGGAGGTTGTAAATGAATGATGTGTCCCCAAACCCAAGTTCTTTGTCCCAAACCCCAATGGTATGAATCTACATCATGCAAATAGATGTGTTGATGTTGAGCATGATATAAACTGTCTGATTACCATTCATTGAGGTATATCATTAACATACTCAAGGGAATCCACCTATGAGGAATATGGACCCCAACGTAACTAGTACAATATAGTGAGTGTGAATAGAGGATCTGATGTCGAACACTTGTAGAATCAATCGATTAGGACTCAATGATGTAAATCCATTCTTAATCACGAGGAGGCCTACCACTAAGTACTACAAGATCCAATGTACTAGGGTAAAATCACTAATCTGGGTAACACTTTCGTGAGAATCAGGTCGCGAAAATTGCTAATGGAAATTTTCCAGTTGAACTTTTGAATTTTTCGGTTGAAACATCTTTCAACCAAAAGTTAAATCTAACGACACCCTTGAAAAATCTAACGAAAATTTTAAATCTAACAACAATTTTAAATTTAAAGTTAGTTTTTTCATTGAAACTAACTTTCGGTCGAACTATTAGTTCGGTCGAAACCCTGTAACTATGGCACTTTCCAAAAAAGTATTTGTTCACTTCAACTTTCTCCAACTTGGGCAGGTTCAGACTCCTTAAAATATTGTGAGTCTGGTTTCAGAACTAGTACCAACATTTTCATAATTAAATGGACTTTCATTTGATACAATTTGTATTCAATTTAAATTTTTTTAGTACTTTTAATTAATTTTATAAAAAAAATGTCTGCAGATTTTTTTCAGATGACATAATGATTTAGTAAAATGAAAAATCAATATCTGCAATAATACACAGTCGAAAATATGGAAAAACTATATTACGGAACCTTTTAGTGTCCTCTTCAAAAGGATATTTTTATATTTTCCTTTTAAATCAAAATTAAGGCACATAGATGGAGTCTCACTAAACATGTTTAAAATCAACAAATTTTTCAAATTGGTCAAATTCAAAAAATTGTAGAAATTATAATATTCATCCCTTAAATTCAAAACTATAGTCATACTTTAATAGAGTTTGTTTAGATTATTGCAGTATATTTTATTTTTCATAAAAATAAGTTTAATAATGAGTACATTCACATCGAAAAACATAACTCATTATCGGTCCCTTCATTTTTAAGAAACATACTATCAAACAATCGCTAAATTGACATATCAAATTTCAATATAAAAATTTCAAAAAATAGTCAATAGAAAGATAACAAAATTCATGACAAGTTTTGTTTTTACTGTAAAGTGAAATTCTAAATATAAAAATATTTTTGTTTACCAGAAGTTGAAAAACTTATGAAAATTTATTTTATTTTCTCAAAAAACAAGGAAAATAGACACCCAGATTCATGATTTTACGCACTAGTTGGTTTCTAGATCCCTATCCTAGATAATGTGTTGAAGTTGATAGGAAGAGATCTGTCAAATGAGGGCCTTAATGTATACCCCGTCAATTGACATGAAACATGCACCGAGAGATGATGTGAAGAGAGATTATCACAAAGTACAACTGACATAGCGATGGTCAACTCAGAAGATAAACAAAACAACAAATGGCCAACTCAGGATTAAACTTTCCTTGAACATATAGCATGAAACAATGGTGACTTATCAACAAGACACAAGAGTTGGACGAACATAGTGCAACAACGCAGGAGGCATTTAAGCACTCTTCATGATTAAGGGAATATTAACTAGCCAGAGGAGTATCTTTGACTCATATTACTAGGACAACTCCTAGGAAAGATGAAACACAATTTTTTGATGAGGAATCAAATAGGTTCCATGTTCAAGGATGTCTCGACTGACATTTCCATTTCGAGAATAGACCAATGGTAAAAAAAACCACTCATTTTTATTTTTTTTGTGTTTTTTGTCTCCTTCATGGTTTAACAAGCATGAAAGAAGGACACAAGTATGCTGGGTAGTATATTTTTCATGTCCTTTTATGACTCTGAAAAAGAGAGACAAGTGTACTCGATTTTATCTTTTTCGTGTTCTTTTACGAGTCTGAAAAAGAGATAAAAATGTACTCGTATGGAGAGAAAATTGTGTTTAACAACATGTTCCTATGTTCCAAGCGCATGGAACTAACCTAATCAAGGTGAATGAAAATGGTAATGAAAGTGAGACCCGCACTCAACAGTTGTTCTCTCCATGGGTAGGTTGATGCAAAACATAGGTCAAATAATGCAAGAGGAGGATGGTCAAGGCTACTACAATAGAGGTTAGCGGGATCTAGGAAAGCAACATCATAGTAGCAGGAGACATGACGCAAGAAACAAATGCATAGGAGAACATTAAGCAACAATAAAAAAAAATCGGGAACCCCTACGGGATGTGTCTAAAATATAGATTAAGAGATGAAATTGATGATTAAACATCAAGTCATGGTGGGAATGAAGGAGGACTCTTAGGCCTACAACGAATCACATCATGGGCGCCGAATGGAATTCTAGGTGCTAACTATGGTGCCCATGAAGGGTTGGCACTATTGAAGAAGTTACGATGTGAAAAAGGATTGGTTGATGTCACTACCATTCGGGATCGAACCTAAGGAATAGTGATAGAAGAATGGATGGTTAATAATGCAGGATGGTAAATGCAAGGAAAAACCTATCCATGTATGCTAGATTGGGAACACATACCTCAAGTTTAGTGGAAGTCATCATCTTCATAAAAAATTCCCCATAATCCCGTCAACATGTGGAAAATAAACGCCAGGGTCAATTTAATTAAAAATGACATTTAAAATAACTAGAAGCTCATGAAATTCAACAAAACCCACTTACTTGGTCTCAATGAGAGAAAAAAAAAATTTATTCCCCCAAAAAGTTATAAAAGGAAACTTACCATGGTAAAAAATTTATTCTTCATTTGCAAAGAGAGGTAAGTGGAGAGCTTGTGGATAAACCCTTCTCCAAATGTAGGTGTCCAGAGCTCATTTTCGAGGATTTTCTCAACCATTCAGTTTGTCGTTTGAGCTAGGTAAAAAACTATGAACTCCATATTCATTTTCCATATCGTTTTCATGAGATTTGTTGAGGGAATATGCGGCCCAAGACGCGGGTGGTCGAGAGAGTGTTGAGCAATCACATATTTTGCAGGGTCATTGTGTGGTTTCCTGTAGGTGTTACGTGGCTCATTGCGTAATTCCATCAGGTAGTTACAGGATGACCTATATATTTTCCTATGTCATTGGGCCACGAGAAGGGGTTTAAGGTTTTCCTTTGATGGGATGCATCTTTTAATGGATTTTTCCCCTAATGAGTTTTTTTTTTTTTGTGGCATCGATATGTAGGAGACAAAAGAATGATCAAGTAGAAAGAGAGAGCCCATGAGGGCGATGAATTTTCTTCCCAAGAAGATGCAATTTCCTTAGCATCTCTCTGAGATTGTGGGTTGTTGAAATTATTTTGGTGTCCATTGTTGGGGTCCCACGAGTACTTACTACATACATTGGTTCATTATTGGGACCTAGACCAGGAATGTTTCATAATCCAGAGGAAGGTGTTGCAGCTGGACATGGATGATATTTAATTTTGTACCAGATTGTCCCAAAAGGGGTGTGCCATGGTGAGTGGAGTATACACCAGGAGGGGATGATCGCTCTGTAATGGACTTCATCGAGAAATATTGTCGTCATGGGTCACACCAAACAAGCAACAAGATCTTGATCCGAGATATTGTGGAGTTGTTCCTCAAGACCATACTCTTTATCAAAACCAATGTAGTGGGATAGATAGCCCTGCATTTAGCAATGAAGACCAACATGCATGTGGAACTGATATTCCTGGAGCCAACAATATTTAACTAGTGTGAGGTAGTCCTTGCAAACATGAAGACAATTTCCTCAATGCAAGAGGGGAAAGCATAATATTTTTGGTATGGCTCCCTCCTGGTGATGATTTTTATGGAGTGGGTACCTCAACTAAGGCCCCATATCATGATGGGTGATCCAACACCCCAAGACCAACGGATGGCATTATGGTTCGAGTACATGGGGAGAGTATCAAGGGGACATCATCGATATTTCTACGAGACTGGTTTCATCATTTGGTGGCATCACCAGATCGCCAATATAGAGGATTTCCCTTATGCAAGGACCAACTTCAAGTAGTATCTAGAGCATTTTTCCCCCTTGGGAAAGGCGTACAGCCCCACGGGTGAGTATATATATATATATATTTTGGCATATTTCCATTTTTTTTGTATATTTTGGATATATAATTTTTTTGGTGGGTGCAATGTAACTGACACAATTTAATTTTGTCACATATGTATGAATAGAGAATCTAGAGGGATGGAGCTGAGGTCATCGTTGGAGTAGCGATGGGGAGTCATTGAAGGGTGAGGGAGGTGGCAACAGTGAAGAGTTGTGTTGTGTTCGACACAACTTGGAGGGGATGACCACGAGAGTACCCCCCACACTAGAGGATGAGATGCACTTACACCTGCAGCGACATGCAGAAGGTGTTACCACCCATTCTTTTGACTTCTCCATCAGATGGCTTAGGCAATTCTATGCTACCATGGTATTCAACATCAGAATGACTAGATAATGGCACCCCTATTTTGTACTAGACATGAATATTAGTCAGGCAACATTGTTTGTATCAAGAGGCCAATAGAGACCCAATTTTGTATATGCACCTCATTTTTTAAGGATGTAACACACTTTTTTGGATATATGTGTTTGTGTGTTTCAGCTTCTACTTATGGATAATGATGTGATTGATAACCCATGTTTATGTACATGCATGATAAAAACTTAACTTAATGAGACAACTTCCAATATAACACATAATTATCCAATGAATCATCCAACATATTAAATCCTCTTAAAACATGACAATACTCAGTGTACTCAAAGTAGCATTCAATAAGGAAAACCTGCAAATATCTACACAATAGAATGGGATGTATGACCCTATATCTGTGATTCAACTATGCGACCAAAAGATGGGATTCCAACCTGACAACTAAACGACATATGCCAAGGGAAAGAGTCTTGGATAACAATTCAATGACAACACTATATTCTACAATTTTATTAGTGACAAGACCAAGGTAAACACCTTCTGGATTCATGAGCTCGTCAATGGGATAAAATATCACCCATACGGTGGAAGCAATATTTTGGGTATTATGGTTGACACCACCCACGTAGATGGATGAGAACAATGACATATACAAATCAAGCATAAATCATGATAATAATCTAACCGATACATTCAATACGTGCACAAAAGGAAAAGCACACCACTCCAAAACCAAAATAGACCTATGTACAAATCATCATACAGTAGATTGGCCTATGCATAATACTTTTTAAGGTAGATCCCATTGAAAGGATCCAAAATTATTTCCATCATAGTCAATGAGATCGTAGGCCCCTCTTTTAAAGACACATTTAACAATGTAGGGACCATGCCAAAGGGGTTCAAACTCACCTGCCCCCAATGTGTCATGGTGTTGATCATAAATCAAGACCAAGTCACCCTCCACAAAGACACGAGGATGAATAGATTTATCGTACTATGATTTAATGTGTCTCTTTTGAGATTCATTGGCCAAGATGGAATTGCATTGTTGTTCATTAAGACGGTCCAAGTACAAGAGAATATCCTCCTCGGTGGAGGTGTTAGCAATAGTTCTATGACGAGTTTTAATGAAGGGATTTTGCATTCAATCGGTAGTACCACCTCCAAACCATATACAAGTTGGAATGGTGTAAATTTGGTGGAATTTTTGGCCGAGGTATGGTAATCCCATAATGTCAAAAATAACATAAGATTCCAGTTAATCTTATGATTCCCCAACATCCTCTGATCATGGTCTTCATGACACAATTGATGGATTCTACTTGGCCATTGGCTTGAGGATAATAGGGAATCGAGTTCTCATGGCAAAAACCCAACCTGGAAGTTAATTCAATCATCATCTTGTTTTGAAAGTGTGACCCATGGTCCGTCACTATGGTCATAAAAACACCGAACCTAGAAATAATGTGATTGAACATGAGGAGAGCAGTGGTGGTGTCATTGTTGGAAAAGTAGGAAAGGCCTCAACCCATTTAGTGAATTAGTCAACAACCACGATAATATATGCATGATCATTAGTCCAGGTAGGTTTACATGTCATGAAATAAATCCCCCATTTTGAAAAGGGATCAACGATCACCATGGGATGGAGTGGAGAAGGGTAAGAGTGCATCTTAGGAGTGAAGATTTGAAAAGAATGGCATTTTTGGGATGCGTTCATACAATCCTTGAAAATTGTGGGCTATAAGTAACCAACACATAACCTATTTTGGTAAGTGGCCAACCCAGAGAGATGACCACCACATTCCCCAGCATGGAAATCATTCAAAACTCGTTTGACTTCCTCAAGGATAAGGAAATGACGTAGAATCAAATCAACCCGTCGAAAATAAAGGGTATCATCCACTATGATGTATTGTCTATCCTGATGTCTTATGAAACAACAATCATCAATGGAAATATGAGGATGGAAACACTGGGTCTAGAGGTAGACCAATACATCTCCATACTAGGGATCGAATGAGTCAATGAGGAATAAAAACTCATCAGGGATGGATTCATTAACCATAGGTTCCTTGGCATCTCGGGGAAGCTTGAACATCAACTTTGTGAATTCCAAAGATTTCTTAGACTTGGAGGAAAAAAACTCTAGGTGGAACTCTTAGAGGATCAAAATCCACTTTGACTACTTTCCCCAAATGATCTGACGATTGATAATGTGTTGCATTGGGTTGACATCAGAAACAACAATGGACTTTCACATGAGTATATAATGTCATAGACATTGGAAATCTTGCATTTCTACTAATGCCAACTTCTCAGCATGAGAGTATCAAATATATTGACTAGCAAGGCCCTTTCTAATATAGTAAATGGTATTCTCTCATTGCACATCGTCTTCTTGGAAAAGAACCATGCCAATGGTGAATTTAGAGGTTGCGAGTTATATCAAGAAGTCCCGACCATAGTTAGGATGGCTCAGTAAGGGAGTTGACATCAAGGCCTTCTTCAAGGCATCAAATGACCTTTGAGATTTTTCATCCCACACAAAAGTTACACCCTTCTTCAATAAGTGCATAAAACCTTTGGTTATCTCAGTGTAATTGGCAATGAATCTACGCAAAAAAAATTCATTCCCTTGCAAACTTTGAAGTTGGATAATGGTACGAGGAGGAGGAAATTTGAAAATAGCCTCAAACTTCAAGGGATCAACCATGATCTCATACTTAGACACGGTGAATCATATCATTCTTCCACACACCTCACAAAAAATTCATTTATGTGGATTCAAATGAATATTATAGTAGTGACAGTTGACAAAAAATTTCCGCAAGTGACCTGGATGGTCCTCATGACACTTGGAATGAGAAACCAAATCATCCAAGTATGCCTCTACAATATATTTGATGTCATGAAATGCATATTCCATGGCCTACTAGAAAGTGGCTCCATCATTTTTAAGACCAAATGGCAGTTTATGATAATCAAAGGTACCCCAAGGAAAAATAAAAGTAATCTTATGTTGATATTCCAGCTTGATATGGATTTCATTATAGCCATGAAACCATCCATAAATGAGAATATTTCACTACTGTCACATTCATCGACAATCTGATCAATGAATGGGGTTGGATAATTATCCTTTGGATAAGCTTTTTTTAGATCCCTATAATTGACATAGACCCTAAATGTACCCTATTTCTTAGCGAATGGAATGATTATAGAAACCCATTTGGTCAAGGGAATAAGATAGATAAACTATGCACAAAGCATTTTTTCAACCTCCACCTTGATGGCAACAACTTTCTTTGGGTTAGCTAGCCAAAAAAAAATTCGGACCGACTTGGCTTCCTCATACATTTTTATTTCATGTTCGACAATATGGGGGACAATGCCAAACATTTCTTCATATGACCAAGAAAAAACGTCATGTAATTCTTTGAATAGGGCCATGTATAGTTCAATTTCTTGGGGAAAATAGTCAACACCTATAAGGATGTGTTACGTGACACCTTGCTTCTGGGAAATTTCAATAGGTATAGTTTTAGAGATGTTAGAGAAGTTCCCTTTTGAAAATACATCATTAATCATAATGGGAGATTGGGACCATTGAACATAACTAGTGGCAACAATATTTTTAATGTCATCCTTAAACCATTCTAAATCAGGAAGAAAAGATGTACGTTGGTGCAAATCATCCCATGGCATATCGGGAAAAACCTTGACCTCCATGATAGCTCGATCGGATGGAATTTCAAGATCGAGGAAGTCGTTGGCATCTAGTGGAGGAGTGATGGCCCATAAAGGTTGTGGGTATTGATTAGATTTCACATCCTGATGAGAATCCAAATCAAAGTTATCAGATGTTGACTGGATCCCTTGATCCGAAAATATTTAGACACCAGTTATTTATTTACATATATACATGTAGTATATAACTTGATTGTGTATAATTTGTAGGATCTATTGAGGTGATTGCAAAAATTTAATGATGTGATTTTTACCCAAAAATAAAAAAACTGAAGATTAGATACCAAAAACACACGTAACATGGCTCACATATGCCAATTCAATATATTCCCTTAAATTCCATCACTCAAAACAAGAAAATATCTTCACTATTTAAATCCTTGCGAAATTATGAAACTTTTGACTATAAAGTTGACCACTTTCCAAACTAGCTCAAATTCACGCTCTTTGGCACACAAAACAATGCATTAAATACTCATAAATGAAAATTGATTACAAAGTTTTACAAATGACCTCAAATCACAAAACAAATATCATATTCATGATCCTCATATTCACGATCCTCATATTCACAGACCTCATATTCATATTTACAAATTCTGTCAAGGTACCATTTGGCATGCTTTACGGTGCAACACAATATTTAGTTTTACTTGCACGCACGTCTGTACAGTCTTGAAATCCATTCCCCATCCTTGCCTCGAATTTCATGCAGTCTCAAAATGCATGCCTTGGGATGTGTGTCCTTGGAATGTGTGAAACTCAAAATGTGTGTCCAATATATAGGGTGGTCTCCAAAAGCTGTACCCCAAATTAGCAACAACTTCATTACTATATTTAGCAGAATCTCTGCTATATCTGGTTGGTTGGAGGATTGGTTAAGATCGTATGTTATTATAGTGGAGGTTCGTGGTTCTATTCCCATGCATGCATATTTGTTGGAATAAATTTTGTTTTAATATATGGTGGTTATATATATTATATATTATTTATATATAATATATAATAATTATAACAATTATATAACAAACTCCAAATTCTTGCGCGTTTAGTAGTGGGTTATACATTTACTATATATATATATATATATATATATA
>JZKD02S1881868.1:72144-128739 GCA_000966675.3 Picea glauca | reverse complement strand
TTAAACAAAACTTTCCCACTAGAATTTGTGATATCCCCATGAACTTAAGGTTTAGGTCATGTGAATATATATTAATACCAGGGGCTGGGGGCTAGCCCTCAACCCCTTTTTCCCCATACAAATATTTATATAACTTTAAATAAATTATATGCTATTCATATGTTAAGAATCATATGGTGGTATGTTGGTTGTAGGAGCTTTGTTAAATATTGGAGATATGGAGGTCAAGGGGTCAAATCCCCCGGACTCCATAACAATTTTACAAAAAAAATAACCATTATTGTCCAATGAGGGGCTACCACGTGGTAACCTCTCTTGGGCTAAACCTATGCCACGCGTCAACAATTAATTGAACCACTTGGAGTACGAATGCCAACTCACTGTTGACTAAATTCCACATCACCTCTACTGTACAACTAGTTTCCATAGATCACCTGTTGATTTCATCCTTGAACATGCTGACGTCATCATTTCCTTTGACTTTTTTACTTTTTCCTACTCAAACCATGAAATTTGACTGCTCATAATGTTTTCATATGAGCTTCATTTGATGTGTCGTTTGCACCATTAGAAAGTTGACGACGTGCTCTGTGTAATGATGTTATTTTCGAGACTATTTGAGAGGGCCAAATTTTGAGCATTTATGGATCCCCTGGGACCTCTATGAGCATTTTGGATCCTCCTGGACCTTTGTGACCATTCCAGATCCTCATGGATCACACCTTACCACTAAAGAACTTTTGGACCTCCAAAAGTATACATATTGAACAATTTACTGATGATAAATCTAACTCATTATTCCATCTTACTGAAATGCTCTAATCAGTAACTTAGTGATGAAGCTTCTTCACTCTTCCATCTTGCTGATTATTTTGGAACAAGTATTCAAATTGGGTCTTCAATCTCAAGTACTATATTAGTGTGCTTTTGTTTGCTTCTCTGGAATATAACTCTGAATCTGGCCTATGGTTCTGTAGCTAATATGATATATATAGCTCTGGTTCTGGATTATTCTGGAATATAACTCTGACTTTGGCCTTTGGCTTATATATTCCCTGACAACAAAAGTCTTGTTCACTAAATATTTTCTATACATGTATCTGTATTTTCAACATCCACTCCCATCTCCTTCTATGGAAAATAGTCTATCTCAACCAATATGAAACCAAGTTGAATGTTTATATATGCCTTACCCATTTGGACTCTTTGTTCTACTTGATGTATTTGTAGAATTCCTTGAATGAATACTTTGTCCATTTTCACTTCTGGCTTGGGAAAACAATTCTTCTTGTATTGTTATCATTTGTACTTTCCTTGATTTCTTTTGTTCAAGGTATACATCATACAAACATGACATAGAATTTAAACATGCTTATAGCATACACCTTTATGTTCCTCTTACAAGAGGATTATTTCTCCTTTTCCATCTCTAGAAATTTTTTCATTACTTTGATGCTCTTTCCACTCTTGAACTACATGTTCCAACTGCATGCATCCTTCTATTCCTTCACTTTCAGTTCTTCAGAATCAAGAATGTTGTAAAAACCAATTTGATCCATATGTAGCCCCTTAGTTGATTATGAGACAATACACTTGTCCATATTATTGTCTAGAGGCTTTGAAATCTTCATAATGAGATTCCTCTCACTGTAAAATAATATGTATAAGTGGCTATCCATAAATATATTTAATGAAATTCCTCTCAATCTATAACAAAGTGTAAAGGACTCTATCTATAAATATGTAATGAGATTACTCTCACTCTTTACAACATATAAGGTGGCAATATAAAAACTCTCTTTACAAAAATCTTCTCACTCATACAAGGTGGAAATATAGAAATTTGAAAAGTCCCTCTCACTCTTATAATTTACAATGAGTGACTTACAAGCCTTCTAATATACTTTAGGAGATTACACATATGCATATTATATTTACAAAATTTTAAAGATGGTTTAATTATGGACTCATTCTCCCTAGTGTACTGGGAGGAGTCTCACATCTTCCAACCTCTAACAATGCCTCTGAAGATGATGTTGAATATGACATTGAATTTGATGCAGAATCTGATGTTGAGTCTAAGTAACCATTGGATAAAACTATCGGTCTTCCCAATAACCTATATAACCTCTCTCTACGGATACAAAGTATTATTGTCATGTTTGGAGTAGCTTCCCTTGCATACACAAGTACTCGACCATTATGGAATGTAACTACATAACCATCATATTCAAATGATGCAACCGAGAGTAGGTTTACCTTTAATTATGGGATAGAAAACATATTCGTGATTCCCAAAATCCTCCTGACTCAAGTTGGAATCTTACCTATCCATACCCCCTTATTTCTTATCTAGTATTGGTTCCAAATCCCACAAAAAAATCTATGTCAGATTCTAAGAAAGTCAAAAATATTGATCTCATCCTGGTCATGTGGAGAAATGAGCCACTGTCCATGAACCATCCTTCGATGTCTTCATAAATAACTTTTCCAATACCAACCATCAAGAAGTATTATTTTCCAAGCCTTTCAGTAAGACCATTAACTTCATTTGGAGTTGTTGTTGCTTGTATTCTCACAAGTGTCTTCACATCCTTCAGGTTCCTCTTCAGACATAAGTGCAGGTAAAGTGTCCAACACTTCTCAATCTGGTGTCCAATCTTACCACAATAAGAGTAGAGTGTCTTGTTCCATGATCCCTTCTTGTCATTCCTCCTTTTCCTCTAACTTGATAAATTATCTGCCTCCTTATGCTTGGAGGGATTTACTGGCACAGACTATCCTTCTCCTATAGCATGCTTATCTTTCTCTAAACATTCCTTACACATGTTACTCTTCTCTGGACTGGAAGTTAATTCCAATTGTTGATGTAGGACTTCTTCATTGGAGGTTCTCTTTCCTTCATCTACCATC
Source organism: Picea glauca (assembly GCA_000966675.3). NCBI lineage: Eukaryota > Viridiplantae > Streptophyta > Pinopsida > Pinales > Pinaceae > Picea > Picea glauca. The sequence continues at coordinate 125,826 of JZKD02S1881868.1, read as the reverse complement.
GAGCACTCTCCATCTTGATGGGAATATGAAGAGTCTTCTTTCTCAATCATGTCCTTTGAGGGAGATAGTGCAAGAGAGACTATCCCATTCTCTGCTTGTCCAACTTTACTAATTAATGGTACCATCTACAACTTTCTCTCTAGTTCATGAAAAATACTCATGTGGAAATCTTCATGACATAACAATCAATCTTGCATCCTTTGCTTCTCTTCCTCAAGAACTTGCAATTTCATTCTTAACTTAGAATTCTCCTTCTATATTTTTTGGTTAATATTCTTCTAGAGTCTCATATTCATGAGAACCTTACTCATCTTCTTTTCTTGAAAAGAGCCTTCAATATATTCACCAACTGAACTCTTGGATCTCATCACAACAACAACTTGCAACACACGCCAAAACTAGCTCTAATACCTCTTTATCTGGAAATATTTAGACACCACTTATTTCTTTACATATGTACATGCAATATCTAACTTGATTCTGAATAATTTCTAGGATCTATTGAGGTGATTGCAAAAATTTGATGATGTGTTTTTTACCCAAAACTCATAAAACTGAAGATTAAATACCAAAAACACATGTAACATGGCTCATATATGCCAATTTAATGGTTTCTCTTAAATTCCATCACTCACAACAATAAAATAACTTCACCATTGAAATCCTTGTGAAACTCTGAAAATTTTGACTATAAAGTCGACCACTTTCCAAACTAGCTCAAATTCACGCTCTTTGGCACGCAAAATAATGCATTAAATACTCATAAATGAAAAATTGAATACAAAGTTTTAAAAATGACTTCAAATAAAAAAAAATACCTCATATTCACCATCCTTGAGAAAAATTGTGCGAAATCTATAGAAGATACTTGAAATTTTGCCAAGGTACCATTTGGCACTATTTGCAGTGCAACACAAAATTTAGTTGTACTTGCACGTGCTTCTGTACAATTCGAACAATATCAAAATATGTTCCCTTTCCTTGCCTTGAAATTTTTCATTCTTGGACTCCGTGCCTTGGGAAACGTGTCCTTGGACTGTGTGCAACTCGAAATGTGTGTCCAATATATAGGACGACCTCCAAAACCCGTACCCCGAATTAGCAACAACTGAATTACTATATTTAGCGGAATCTCTGCTATATCTGGTTGGTTTGAGGATTGGTTAAGACCATCCACTATTATAGAGGAGGTTAGTGGTTCTATTCTCATGCATGCATATTTGTTGGCATAAAGTTTGTTTTAATACATGGTGGTTATATATATATAGTTTAAACAAAACTTTCCCACTAGAATTTGTGATAGCCCCGTGGACTTAAGGTTTAGTTTGTGTGAATATATATTAATACCAGGGGCTCGGGGCTAGCCCTCGGCCCCTTTTTCCCGATACAAATATTTATATAACTTTCAATAAATTATATTTTATTCATATGTTAAGACTCATATGGTGGTATGTTGGTTGTAGGAGCTTTGTTAAAGCTTGGAGCTATGGAGGTCAAGGGGTCGAATCCCCAGGACTCCATAACAATTTTACATAAAAAATAACCATTATTGTCCAATGAGGGGCTACCACGTGGTAGCCTCTCTTGGGTTGAACTTGTTCCATGTGTCAACAATTAACTGGACCACTTAGAGTACGAATGCCAACTCACTGTTCACTGGATGCCACATCACCTCTGTTGTGCAACTAGTTTCCACATCACCAGCTAATGTCATCCTTGACCATGCCGATGTCATCATTACCTTTGAATTTTTGACTTTTTCCCTGTTCAAACCCCGAACATTGACTTCTCATAAATTTTTCATACGAACTTTGTTTAATGCGTTGTTTGCACCATTGGAAAGTTGGTGATGAGTTATGCGCAATGATGTTGTTTTTTAGACGATTTGAGACAATTTAATTTTGAGCATTTATGGATCCCCTGAGACCTTTGTGAGCATTTTGGATCCTCCTAGACCTCTATGAGAATTTCATATCCTCCTGTATAATCTTCTGATAGCAAATCTCTACCAGAGTAAGGGGCATGTATGTTCCATATGAATCAACATCCTTAGAATGAGGTACCACCCAAGGATCCAAAGACCCAAGGGATTTTTCTTGTAAATAATGAAATCATGTTGATAGGAGAAATAGTTGCAGTAGGAGATGGTGGAGGAAGGATCTTTGATCATCCCCACACCAACATTCATATAATATTGTTGAGTATCACCGACAAAGGGTACATTGGACCTTGCATTGGATCCAAGGTCTAGAGTGCATAACACAAGTTGATCGATCGTCACTATTTTCCCTTCATGAGGGAAGCGTAAGAACCTAAATACCAACAAGACAACTGCAATCATATCATATAAACAAGTATGTTTGAGTATCAAATTGTACTCAATAGGTGCATCGATGACCTCCACTGCAACAGAGATAGTCTTATCACCTAACTCGATGGGTAAGGCGATGATTATTCCATGAGGCTGGAATATGTTTCCATTGAATGCTTTCAATAATGTTTCATATGTGTTGATCTTAGGAGAGTAAATGGCCTTCCAAAAAGAAATAGAAATGATGCAAGTCGAGGCTCCTTCATCAACCATAGTTCGTAAGATGTTTCCCCATAGTGCGCACTTTGATCTAGAAAGAAACCTATTGGAAGAGACTATGAGTAACCTGGTCATAATAAAAGGCCATCAAACTCAACTTTAAGGGATCAACCACACCTATAGTAGAAAACAAGTCTTTTTGTTGTATTTGGAAGCTTTGGAGGACTTTGAGCATCGACATGGAACAAGTTTCCTAGGCCAAGTCTTTCATGTTGGCACAGGGGAAGACCCAGGGTTCAATGCTTAACAACGTACCAACAAAACCCTGACTACCGACCCTTTCGGTAGCACCTGCAAAGAAGGAAAAGTCTCACCCGAGGTAGAAGCAGGGGGGGTTACAAGACGCAGGTGTCTGTAACCACGCTAGGACATAGATCTGTGATAAAAACACCTCGCAGTATATTCTTTTAACTCTTATAGGGTGACATGCATTAGTTTACTAACCCTATTAACTCTGCAGAACATAAATATAGATCGGCGCAGTAACAAATGAAAATATACCCATAGCACTTAGCACTTAGCACTTAGCACTTAGCATGATAAGTTATATCTAGCATTCATTTAACCTTAACACAATAAGGCAATTAAGAAACAACAAATCTATCTATCATTCATAATAATCAAAACACTGAGCATATTCACAACGTAAATAACACAACACAAAGCAAACCAAAGACACAAGATATATGTGGTTCACCTCAGTGTGGGGATACTTCCACCAACTGCTTCACTTGTTTATTATCTTTTGAAATCTTACATTCATCCACTCCTCTGCACTAAGCCATAGAGTCGAGCTTTGCACCATACAGGAGATATGTGCACTAAGCGCTAGATCCTCCTTCCAAAACTAGGTCAATGCACATAGCCAACTCTCTATCAAGCACAAAGCTTTAACATACATACATTCCTTTGCACAAAGAAACTCAAACTACTTGCACTTAGCTACTAACACTTCTCTTTCTACAATATAATCTTCTTTATTTATAGTTTTACAAGCCCTTACAATAAGGCCTAAACATGGGAAAATCCCATGGGTCGACACCCCATAAAACCATTACAAAAACCCTAGAGGACCCTTTACTGGGTCCACATAGTTCGCAAAATAAGTGTGATCTGCGATCTCAGCTCCATCTAGGCACTCCTTCTTTGACCAGCGTGTCGAAGACCAAAAGTGGGCCAAATCTGACCAAGGTTTCCTCAAAACTTGTTCGAGGGCCAACAAGCCCCCAACACTCACCTATGACTCGTCCTGAGTCACTCACATGCAAACAATGCTGCTTCAAAATCCTCGAGCTTAACTCAAGCTTCCTCGACTTGGTGCTTCACCTGAGCCTCCTGCTTAACAAGATCCTGGATCATCTGCTTTGTAACAGGACCCTCCAGGCATTGTTCAACTGATGTAACCACTTGATCCAATTATGTGCCCTTTCCATCAATCTCTTCAAACACCTCGCATGCTTCATTCTATACAAGTTGTAGCTTTTGCGTGACTTCCATTACCTTACCCTAGAGGGCAGTGATCTGTTTTTGTATTGTGTACTACTCCTAGGATCTCTTTATTCTTTCTATCGTGGTTAGCAGCTTCATCTGCGCCTGCACTAAAAATTCATGTTGTTGCACCTCATGTAACTGCGCTTCCAGCTTCCTTAGCTCTGGATCCTCGGTGAGGCGTTCATATGTATGGGTGCTCCTGTCACTCAGTTGTTTGCATTCCGAGGCGAGGGATCTTATTCTTACTACTGTGTTCTTAGCGGTCTCCTCCCTTTGGTCACACACCTCCTGCGGACTGCTCAGTACTGTTTGGGCCTCCAATTCAATTAACCTTCCCTAAAGTTGTTGGAGGGTCTCAGCAAGCTTCACTAATTGAGATTCAACCGGCTCTTTCTCCTCCTGTGCCAAGCCTGGAACATAGTGACATGCCTTACTTACCACTGCTTTGACCATGGCCTGCTCTGCGAGAAAATTCTCCTTTTCCCTCTATAGTTGGGATTTTTCCTCCTGATGCTTCTCCTGAAGCTCTGCTTTGTCTTTTTCATGAGCAACTATATTGTCCTGCACTTCTCGTAGCTGCACTAGGACTTCGTCCCTCTCCTTTTTCAAGGATTCTGTAGCCTTCTCCTTCTCTTCCTGGGCTCTCTGAAATTGATATTTTGCTGCATCCGCCAGCCTTCTCAACTGAGCTGGTTCATCCCCTAACTCTGCAGTCTGTGACGAGGAAGGTGCAGGCGGCGCAGTGGGTATTGTGCAGACCAGGCGAACAACTTGGTGAACTTCCTTCAGTTCTCTCTCAATTCTTATGTATATCTCCTCTTGCTTCTCTCCATATTTTTGCAACATGTCCTCAGATGCATCCTCCATAGCTCCAAGGACTAGACCGATGTCATCCTCAATGAGTGTAGCCTCCAACTGGGGCTTATTAGCGCGCGTCTTCTTCCTTGTTGAGGGTTTCTTCGAAGAAACCTTCCTCTTCTGTGGTGTCATTGTCCCAACAGGGTGATCTTCATGTGGATGGGTGGTAGCTTTGCCTCCTCCTTTCTCTCCTTCTCCTTCATATCCTCCTCTGTGTCCTTCTGCTTCACCTTCTCCTCCTTCTGGTGAGTTAGACTTGTTATCTTCATAAGCGTTGTCCTCTTCATAGCTCTCTGTATCCTAGACTTCCTCCTACTTTTTCTTCTTCTTCGTCCCACTAGACTGTCCGACATGCTCAACTCGAGTAACTATGGGGCTTCCTATGGTGTTGGTGTCGGATAATTTTGCATCAACGATAGGTACCAAAAATTCCTCTGGCCATTCCTTTGTAATATGCTCCATGTCTTCATTTGTCAGCTTGTAGTATGACTGTAATTATTCCTAGTGCTCATCTCTGCTCGCGGTGATGTATATGAAATGAGGATCACTGTGAAACTTTGCAATAGGTCAGGACTGGTGCAGGGTGTGAGGTGTCATACGCGGGAATGATTCAATGGTGACCTTTAATTGTTGATAGTATGCAGGAAACACAACATTGGAATTCCACTGCTTCGTCATGTCGTTGGTATACCACAGGGTTGAAAACCAAGCGGCCAACGGCTCCGAAGGTTCGATCTCTGGAAAGGTGGCTCCTTCAGGAATTTTCCAAGCGACAAATGCGATCAAAATGATCAACCAACTGTAATGGAATTCATATCCCAAGTTCTGGGATTCACATAAATCCTTCTCTAGTTCGCTGATGAGGTAGTTCACCTAGTTCATTTGCATGCCCTCCACACACTTTCCTGCGAGGTCCACCACAAACCTGGTGACCTGTGTGGGGCGGTTCTTCCTCATGATTTTTCCAGCTAGGAGTTGAAAAGCAAGGCACACTATGTCATCCTGTATAGAGGCTACCTTGTAACCTTGCTTTAGTTTCTCTACCTCTCCATAAGCTTAATTGATGTGTTGTGCCAAAGATCGGTCTGCGGCCTTCCCTGGATAAAACTGTTGAGGGTTAGGACCCTTCACACTCAAACCTGTGATCTGGTTGATCAGCGCCAAATCCACAGTAATCCTCCTATCCATCCATAAGTATCCTCCATGATAGCATAACAAAAGGAGTTTAATGCAAGCGTTAACCTCCTGGTGGAGGCCAAAATGCAAGATCTTCATTACATTCAACACAGTGGATTGTGCCAACCCCTTAATCCATGGTTGTGAGATGAGGTGAGGTTTCCTTCCAGTTGTTTTTGTGACATAGCGATGGGGTAATAAAATAGTGTAGTTATTCTGGTCTCCTAAGTTGAAGTCGTTGTTCTTCAACAACGGGATTTGTCCTAACTGACTCCCGACTATGCGAATTCCTTTTGGAATGTATGCAGTAAAAATAGAGTACTCAAAGTTTCAAGGGATACTATCGTGGTTAACAACGCCAGCCAAAGGTGGAATGTAATCAGGTAGGATCGAAGGGATCTTCTTCGCATTAGCCAGATCGCCACGATGATTATTTCGTTGTTCAACTAGGGATTGACATATTCGGGACGACATCCGGTCGAAGGGGAAGCCTGCAGTCCCATAGTCGAAGACGCCTGAACACCTTCAGATATCAGTTTATCAACCATTAATTTCTTAAGGACTTCCTCGATGGACTTCTCCAATTCACTAGGTTCACCCGACATTCTCTCTTTTACCAAACAGGTGGGGTAGACAAACGGACGATGGGGTAGACAAGCGGAAAGGCGGGGTCTAGTTCTAGATAACACAGCTTGACACTTGGATAATTCTCTGCTTATATTAATCAATCATGGGTATCAAAAAGTGGTCCCAATGCAATGACCAACGAGTTAAATAAGACGGGCATCACGATGGATCTTCCAACAGCCATGAAATGCTTCCATCAATGTAAATTTTTCTGTTATGGCACGATCTCAACGTCTAAAAGCAGTCCATAAGATCATAAATGTGTTTTCTATCCATTTCAAAGCGTCATTCTAACGGTCAGGGTGCCTCCAACGGTCATCTAAATTCATCGAGGTGAAGTCCAATTCTACGCAAACCTGTTGTTCCAGCGAGGTTCAAATCCTGCGAGCCTGCCTCCTATGAGGTTCCAATCTGTGAAGTCTTCCATATGGTTTCTGTAACTTCTTGTATATTTTAAAACTTAGACTTCTTTTTATTGAGCTCCCTTTCCTTCTTCCCTGTGATCTGAGTCTCTCTAACTATTTCTGGAATCCTCTTTCGATTTTTATTCTTATCTTCCCATAGCGCAGGGGCTTCGCACTATTGAGGTGCCCTCAAAGGGTCTAAATTGAATATCTCTTTTTTTAATACTTCCTGAGTGGACACACTTCTTTCTTGCATAGATAGTTTTTTCAAGCCTTATTTCATTCTTTTGACCTTGATAGATAATTCTCTTGCTTTCTGTCCCTCTTGCGTTGTTATTTTGTTTTCTTTCTTCGACTTATTTTCTCGTTCTTCTATTAGTGGGTCTATCTTCCTAGCTATGAAATCCCTTAATTCTTTCTTTTTATTTTATGTAGCTTCTTCCCCTCCTTTCCTTCTGATCTGATCCTTCTCAATCAAAGTATTACCTAGCAATAGTGGGAAAGGGGCGATGTCCCCAATAAACCTAATGACCTCAAATTCTTCTTTAGTCGATGTTCCATGAACAATAATAGGTACAACAGTTACTCTTCCACATAAATTTATCACCTTACCCTTAAACAAGCCTATCCTTCCCAATCAAGGTACCATAGTAGGCTTTCCCAAAATTTCCCAAGTTTCTTCTGTCATAATATTCACTTGTGTTTCTTCATCCAAGACACAGTCTATGTCGAAGTCTGATATTCTTGTACTTATGTGTTGTTTTTCTTTTAGAATTTCTGGTAAACTGACATCTTTATGGATATCCATCATTTCTTTCAACTGTAATAACGTAGTCTAAACTTCCTCTAATTATTTCTCTTTATGACTTTCTAACATGCCCTTAGTCTCTTGACTTTCTTCATAGTTTTCTTGTTTCATGTTCATTCCTTCAACTTTAGCAATAATCTGTGGAAAATCCTCAACCTCATGACCAACAATCTTACAACAAAGACTTAATAGGGCCTACCTCAGGAAATTCCTTAGCAAGATGCCTCGGTCTTTTTCAGTTATAACACAAAGTCAATCCTCTTTTTCTCTTAAATGCTCCCCATCCTTTTTTGTACTGCGCACTTCTCCTAGGATCATAGTGCTCGACCCGCAATCTGCAAAAAACAATTATAGGTTCCTGCATCCACTTATTAGTCCAAAAAATCTTTCTATGCATAGGAATAACATATCTTTCTTCATTTTCAATAAATTTACTTGAATCAACTCTTTCTTTCAACTGCGTCCTATCCTTCACACTAGGACAAAATCTATTAAACATACTTAAATTCATGATTTCAAAATAAACATTTTCACTTATCTTTCTCTTACCAAAGCACAAAGCTTACCTTTTTAGGATGTTACCTCTTTTCTTTGGATCATATTACTTTCTTAGCACGAATATTCACAATTCAAGTAGAGTATTGCACACTTCAGCAGCAGATCTACATAGAGATCTTCTCTTTTTATTTACTTCAGTTCCCAGCATTCACAGTTTCACGTCCCGACAAAAGAACCATTTGTTTCCACAGGGGTAGACCCAGGGTTCAACACTTAACAACACACCACAAAATCCCAACTACCATCCCTTTTGGCAACACCTACGAAGCAAGCGAAGTCTCACCCGAGGTAGAAACAGGGGGGGTTACAAGACGCAGGTGTCTATAACCAGGCTGAGACATATCTGTGATAAAAACACCTTGCAGTATATTCTTTTAATGCTTATAAGGTGACATGCACTAGTTTACTAACCTTATTAACTCCACAGAACATAAATATAGATTGGTGCAGTAACCAATGACAATATACCCAAATCACTTAACACTTACCATGATAACTTAGATCTAGCATTCATTTACCCTTAACATAGTAAGGCAGTTAAGAAACAATAGATCTATCTATCATTCATAATAATCAAAGTACTGAGTAGATTCACAATGTAAATAACGCAACACAAAACAAACCAAAGACACAAGATATACGTGGTTCACCCTAGTGTGGGGCTACGTCCACCAACCGCTTCGCTTATTTATTATCTGTCGAGATCTTACATTTAGCCACTCTTATGCACTAATAAACAAAGTCAAGCTCCGTACCAGACAGGAGATATGCACACTAAGTGCTAGATCCTCCTTCCAAAACTAGGTCAATGCACAGAGCCAAATCTCTATCAAACACAAATCTTTAACATACATACATTCCTTTGCACAAAGAAACTCGAACTACTTGCACTTAGTTACCAAAACTTCTCTTTCTACAATATATTCTTCTTTATTTATAGTTTTACAAACCCTTAAAATAAGGCCTAAACATGGGAAAATCCCATGGACCGACATCCCATAAACCCATTACAAAAACCCTAGAGGACCCCTTACTGGGTCCACATAGTTCACAAAATAAGTGATATTTGCGATCTCAGCTCCGCCTGGGCGCTCCTTCTTTGACCAGCTTGTCAAAGACCAAAAGTGGGCCAAATATGACCAAGGTTTCCTCAAAACTTGGTCGAGGGCCAACATTCCACAATATTGTAGTTGTGGGCAGCCTATGTGTTGGGATTATGCATCATTGTTTGAAGAACGCCCTTCGAGGGGCGAAGTGGTGCATTAAAATATTGCTTCTCAATCTGAAGAGGGACACTAGGTTGGGAAGAATATGTTGGGTCATGCACAATAGGAATAGGCTCAGATGTGTCATAATTCTTGGCTCGCATTTGAAAATTGACCATGTGGTCACACATAAAAACAGAAGCATTCGAGGATGACCCCTCATGGTGAGGGGTAACTGCCATGCCCCCTTATGGAGGGGAAATATTTGTTGCAACCATATGTTGCAGTTGAGGGGGAAAACGATAAATTAAAACAATAGTCTATTGGGGGCCTTTTGTTATGCCAAATAGCTATGGATATCATCCTTTTGACGACATTGATGAGTAGCGTGGTCCTACCTACAAATTGTGTAGGGGAACTCACTCTTCTTCTTATATTTGGTGCCCCCCTCCTGATTATTTTGGGTGGGCACAATCCCTTTCTTAATATTGGAATTTTTCTTCTTATTTATTTTCATCTTTCCTCTAGGTTGTTGAGGATTATTCGATTGCATGGATTGCACCGAATTCACCTTAGAGGTATAAGTAGGGAGTGTGGAAGTGTGAGCACTAGAACTAGAATCTTATGGGTGTGATGAAATAACCATATGACCGATCTGGTCAACTAACTGGTTCATAGAGGCATGGGAAATAGAACCAACCACACCATCGACATGGGGTCCTAGGTTTGGCTTCTCCATATCTGTTGATGGCCTAGGAACATGGGGGATAATCTCATAAAGGGTACCTGACTGAGAGTAAATCAAGTCCAAGTTTTGGGAATGCAGAATGGCTTTCTCCTCAGTAGTCTCTCCAACTATAGCTACATCCTTGGAAATCGTTGGAAGGAGGGATTTAGTGAACCACTCCATCAAGAGCTTATGATCTAGGATCTAGATCTTGATCATATTACGCCTTCTTCACCACTCATGAATGTGAACAGAAATGTGAGTAGTGGTGTCTTGACTCAGTGATGTCAAGAGATCCATTCATATCTCATACCAAATGAGTAGTTGGTAATGCGTAAGGAACATAATTGCCAAATTGTTGAGGATTTTAACAAAAGCGCCTTGTAATTCAATATACCACTTAAAAACACTTACTATTATGGATCTCTGGAAAAAACACATACTCACTTTATCATCCTTCAAGGAATTGGATGAGCACCAGAAGTGATATGTTATGATGTGTGTGGAGGGGCCTTCTCCCATATTTTCGTTGAATTTTGGAATGTCTGACAACAACTTTCCAGGCATATCCAACCATGAAGGGTTACGGGAAATAGGGTCATTTTTCAATCATAATAGATCATGTAAGTCTAATGTTGCGAGGTAGGGAAATGGTGAGTGAGAAAATGAATACTAGAAGGGAGATGAAGTCTATGTTGTCCCAAATGAACCTTGCAGTCCCCCTACATTTGTACTACCTAAAGGCTATTGAGGTTTTCATGAAGAGTGAGTTTCCCTAGGAACAATGGAACATCTAGGAGCATGAATTCTCCCTAGACTAGATGAGCCCCCGAGGGGGATTTCCCCAAGGGATATATGTAGATCCTCTAGGAAAAATGTTCCCAAAATTAGTCCCAGAGAAGAACCCCCTGGAACCTAAGTTATTGATAAAGAGAAATCTTCCCTAATTTGAAAAGTTACCCTCAAGGGATGGGCCCCTAGGGAAAGGTGTTCTAATCCATGGGAAGTTAAAATATCCTGAAATATTACTACCCCCATTCTGACTAGAGACAACCCCAAACTAGTAGGAAAGTTCCACCCAAAAGGTACACCTACACTGGATGATAATGAACCACTCATAGGAATGGTGGAGGTAGAAGGAGTTCCACCTCCCATGTTGGAACCAAGGCTCAGCCCCCCACCGAAAAAATATCTATAAGTGGGCATCATAATAGAAGGGATGGGAATATGATAAGATCCAAATAATTGTATACATAAATACCACAATAGATTCATAGATAAATATAGTAGAAGCACACTTTTATTATTATCAAACCCTTAGGGTAGGGAAACACCATACAATGGATCCTATTATGGAAGGGATCCTATCCTGTTCACTTTCCTCTTCGAGGGGGAAACATCCTAATGAGATACAGACTCCAAATATAATACTTCTTCTTCACACCCCATTACATTGTTTGAACCCCTTTATATAGTGCTACCAACCACCTGAGAACATTCTAGAGGAGGAACCTTCTAAGAATTCATCTTACATTTATTATATCTAACTAGCATAGTGGGCCTTATTTAATACTATAGTGTACCTAGTCGACCTTATATTCTATGGCCTCCACTATTATCACTATGGGCCCTCGCCCCCGCCGCCCCCCCCCAACACTAGCTCTCTAGCTACACTACATTCCATCCCCCTTAAGAGAGCATTGTCCTCAATGCTCATTATGAGGGTGTACAACCATATAACATGGTCTCATAGATAAATGTGGACTATAGTGTTGAAGTAGGCTGTAGAACTAGGGTCCCATGTAGAAATGTGAGCCATCATGCTGAAGTAGTCCAACCGCTATTGTAAACATGGGCCCTATGTCCAAGTTCTCATGTGAAATCCACGCTGAAGATATCGAAAATCAGGAACCATCTTAAAATTATGCTCCAAAGATCTACACTCATCATTTGGATTGAAATATGTAGAACCGACCAACAAATCATCCACTACTACCAGATAATAGAAAAATTGAAGAATAATATGCAGAGAAGGCTCTTTTTTATTCTTTAGTATGGACTCTACATGAGGTGAACTAGAGTCATCAAATACGAGATGGAAGTGGTTTTCATCCTAGAAATGACAACTATCCATATACCAATCATCACAATCGACCGTAAATCAAGCATCTACTTCTTGATTATATTCATCCATGATGTCCTCCATAATATATTCCTCCTTCTTATTGGCTAAGGACTCGTGAATATTGTGAAATCTACCCTTGAGGCCATCTTGAAAGTCATGCATTTGGGCTTGGAATGTGTCATGCATTTGTGCTTGGAATGCTTCAAGCTGTTGTAGAATTTCCTTGAGGGTTTGAGAGTAAAGATCCATTGGAAACACCACATAAACGAAAAATTGTTAAAATACTTTATCCAATGGAACTAATATGTTAGAAATCTAAGAACCTTGCGACAAGTTATGAACTCTGCAGTCCCAATGTCGTCGCGAAAAAAAAAGGTTGATTTAAATTAGCGATATCTTCACTTTCAAAGCTCCAATTTAGATGACTATTTTTTGAAGTTGGGTGAAATTTTGAGAGGGACTTAGATTTGTAATTTTTTTTTTTAAAATACTTCTCTCGGGTGCTACAAAAATCAAAAAATCGTGCGACCATCAGTGGAAAATCCCTAAAAAAATTGCATATTTTAAAATGCCCATAACTTCACTTTACGAACTCCATTTTAGACGATTTTTTTTTGAAATTGTTTTTTCTTTAGAGAGGAACTCATATATACAATCAGTTTCTACAAATTGCACCTAGAACACTACATGATTTTTCCAGAGTGTCGCGACCATCTTTTTCTTCTTGAAAAAAAAATGCAAAATAGAAAAAAAAATTCCCACAATTCCTTCCACGGAAAGTGCTCTAATACCAATTGATAAGAACCAAATAATTGTATACAAAAATACCACAATAGATTCAAAGAGAAATATAGAAGAATCACACTTTTATTATTATCAAACCCTTAGGGTAGGGAAACACCATACAATGGATCCTATTATGGAAGGGATCATCTCCTGTTCACTTGCCTCTTCAAGGGGGATACCTCCTAATGAGCTACATGCTACAAACAAAATACTTCTTATTCACACCTTATTACATTGTTTGAAACCCTTTATATAGTGCTAACAATCACCTAAGAACATTCTAAAGGAGGAACCTTCTAGAATCATAACCTTCTAAGAAGTCCTCTTACATTTATTATACCTAACTACCATAGTGGGTCTTATTTAATACTATAGTGGACCTACTCCACTTTACATTAAATGGCCTCCACTATTATCACTATGGGCCCTTCGGGTCCCCCCCACTACCTCTCTAGATACACTACAACATATGAACTCTAGGTATACTAACGGATGGAAATGAAGACACAGATGGGGCCCCACATATAGAGGGACCTATAGAAAGAGGGATAGAAGGTGTTGGTCCAATGGTGCTAAGATAAGGTATTGTGGACATCATGGGGATGCCCCTAGTCCCACTTGTAGATGGGATTGAAGTCTTAGATACACTGGATGAAACACTCAATCCTGACATAGTGGGTGGGTTTATAAACAAAGATATCCCTTACCTGAACAAGTAGAGGTTCTTCAAGATTAGTTAAATGACGGTTAAAGTTTGGTGGAGGACTTTCATCTACAACTTCCACTTCAACCAAAATAGTCTCCTTGAACCAAATATAAGACCCTTTGAATTCTCGGTCATCTATTTAGCATTGCTTAAGAGGTGTTTTTTCCTCCATGATTGGTGCTTGTCCTCATAGTCAATGAGACTGACATGGTAATTAATCCATAGTGAAAATAATAGGTGTCAATCAAACACAATTCAAGATAAGGATGATATAGACTCAAAATCAAAGAGAACGCCCCTATTAAATATAGGATAAAAAAAATAAAACCAATGGCTTAGAGGGGCTTCCAAAAACCAAACCTCTGGGGGAGATGGAGTCCCCAAAATATTTTCTAGAGAAGGTATGAGGAGAAATTACGATGATCTATGTGAAACAACCTTGATTGGTGCAAGCACCCTTTATTAACTCGGGTACCCTCCCGGGGAACTGAGATCATGAGAAAATGTTTGCCCTAGGTACTATAGGCATGTCCAATCTACAGTCACCTCTATTGTCTACCTAATAAAGGTCACTAAGGATACCACCTCACAATCAACACGGGGGCTTCACCTTGTTGACCAATATCATATCACATTCATTCATAAAGGGGATTTTTTTAATTGTGAAAAATAAATTCATTATATTGTAGGTATTGGGAGGGGATGTGGGGTATAAGAGGTTTATAGGTATTAGGGGGTATATAAAGGGGTATCTAGTAAACATAGGGGTTTAATTTATTGGAAAGATGTATTGGTATTGGGGTTCAAAAAAAGGATTTTTTTATGTATTTATCAATATCTAGTGAAATTAGGGGTGCTCTTTCATATCCCATGAACGAAGGTTCTATGTCAGAGGTTCGCTGAGTGAGGACCTTGTGACAATCAATGATTGGTAATATAGTCGCAGGTCCTAAAACACGTAAGGGCAAGGTAACTATGCTTGAAGATTCGAAGGAGTTACCTCACACATAGGTGTGACACCAACGAAACCCATGTATACATAGTAGTCAAAGTGATACCAAAACAAGAAGAGAGGAATAATCTCCCTACTTTCCCCGATGCGACCTCGTGTTTAACTCCTATGTTAGAGGAGCTTCCCAACGCACTAGTTGTAAAAATGGATTTTCACTCTTTAATGACTCCTAGGTTTCATTTTCGTGGCCTTGGAGAGTTTACTCTCCAATCCTATTCCAAGGCCATAAGCCTATCTAACGTTGGTTCACTAAAAGAGAAAAATGTCTAGTAGATTTTAGATTACACAATTATTTTTAATGTATGTTTTTTACATCAAATGGAAATGAATGAAACCTTAACGATGTTTATGACTCTTGACCCAACCAAGCAATGCAAATGATGCCAATTTAATTTGTTCACTTCAATGAATTCTAGCTATGGGAGGGAAAGAGGTTTTTTCCTTCGTAATATTTTAATAGCAATCCCACACACCAAACAACCATTCAAATAATTCAGATCCAAAATTCTTGTAAGAACTAAAGTCAAACAAGTTCGCAATGAAAACTCTTGTTCTAATGCTTCAAAAGCTCACAAGCATGCAAAATGAATTTATTTTTTTATTTTTCAAATGTAATTCAAAAATATTCCTAATATATGCAAGAACACAAAATGTAAATGGAAAACTAGCAACTGAAAAAGCCAATGGATGTAGGAAATTGGTAGTGATGCTAGTTAATCCCACTCCAATGTATCTGCAAATATCTCACCCAAAACTAACATGGAATGGATCTTGTAATGGGCACTAGCCACAAAAGGGAAAGCTAACCAAAAGAAACCAATTTAAGGAACTACTAGATCTGTTCATATCTATTGGGTTCTCTTCCCAACTTTATAGGATTACCAGACAACAAATATAATTAAGCAATCCACACAAGTCACACAAACTCACTCCAAACAACAATTGAAAGTAAACTATGTGACAATAAGACTCAACAAAGGAAATATGTGCACAAAACATATCACTTAGAGGCTTTTGGGATCATACAGGGTATATTTAACCTCAAAAGATTGTCAATCCTGTAGTTTCCCTAATTTATAGGGATCGTCACAGGACACAGGAAGTACAATCAACAACGATCACTGCGTGACTCTTATATTGCAACCTATGAAAACTGCAGATTTTTATTTTTTTTTGAAAAAATGGATCTGTGTCATATATGTCTCGGATCTATCCAAAAGAGATATAACCTCTAGAGGAGTATAGGGAAGACAAATTAAATTGCAAACATAAAGTAGATGGTGATTTCGAAAGGAAATCTAAACTAGAGAAGAATCAAAGATTCTTTCCCAGTGGAGTCGCCAGTTCTATTATTGGAGAAATCTCACCAGTATGGTAAGTTAGATCTCCCTAGGATGTGCCTATTGATCCTAGACAGATAGTGGGGCTAGACTTCTATGATTTTCCTAGATCTAAACAAGTAATTCATTTTATACCAAGACATGATAGAGTGGCATACCTTATCTCTATAGGTTGTCCTTGTATGTCCTAGTTGTTGTAGACCCTGAGTTCTAGCTCCAATATTTGCAGCTTTCTTTCTACACACAAGAAGAAAAAAAAAACTAATATATTTCTTCTCCTAGTGTTATAAATCACTAATTTGATTTAGATCTAACCTGATCTATTGATTTCAAGATTAGATCCAAAAATTCATGAGAAAAACATAAACACAAATTTTACAAGGGAAAATCATTGATCTATTATATCAAAATGTAAACAATACATCAAATTGTATACCTTAATGAAGATGCATTCCCCTTTGGCTCCTTGCCCCTTGCTTCTCCTCAATTTCTTGATCAAACTAGGAAACATAATTTTGGTTGTTGTGGAAGGAAAATCACCTCTTCAATTGGACAACATAACTTTTCAAATGATTCTTCCTCTTTCTTAATCAAGACTTGACTTCTTTATACATATCATAGGAAGAGGCTTGGGAGAACTTATAGATCTTCTAGAACCCAATAAAAACTTGAATGATGTAAGTTCCTAGGCTCATTTTACGAAGATATAACTCATCCATCTCTCACCTCTTCACAACTCATCGAATCTAGAATTTTATGGGGCTCATCACCTATTTCACTATAAATGACCAATGACATTCTCTCCTATAGGTCCCACAATGACCCTAAAAAAAGTCCTAAATCCTGAGAAAGAAACGTGTTTTGAATTTCATCTTCTGCTAGATTCCCTTCTAGCCCTATAGGGTGGAAATTAAGGCTATAGAAATCCCACTAAATAAGAAATATTAGAGCCATGTCATAGTGAATGAGTGTGCACTTCCATGTTTGTATCTTCTTACAATGGATTTTGAAAATCATGAATATTGTGAGTGGGATGTGCAATTAGAAATTCTTCTTTTATTTGATGAGGTTTGTATAGCTTTAGATGGTTCACATTAATGATTGTATGGATTCTTAATTGGGTTGGAAGGTCTAAATTGAATTCATTTTTTCATGATTCTATCTCACTTGTTGAAGAATGGTATAGGGACAATAGCGAAGAGGTTGGGTATTTTGGTGTTGTTGGCATTTAAAGCATTGTTTTGGAAAATGAAGCTAGACTTGGTTTCTCACCTAGATTGAAGTGAGAACCCTATATCAATATTATTGGATTTTATACTTGTGTTGTGTATCAAAAAGAGCATGTTACATATGAGTGTGTATTTGAGCCAATGTGTCATGCAACAAGTCAGCATTTATTCTTCCTTTTTATTTTTAGGTGAACTAGCAAGGGGTAGAATCATTAGGAGCTCATAGGGGACATCAAGTTGAAAATCAAAGAAAACCCCAAAAGGGGATTAACTTGTGGAGCTATGAACTACTCGATAATAATTGTTTTGGATGAAGTGCAAGTTATCCCACAATTTATGCATACATTAGAACATGTGAAGGCATGAATGATGATGCAAATGAACACCTTTATCTAGATACCCATTTGAGGATGAAAGGCAATTAAGAATTGGAGTTTGTAGCCAAGTAGATTCCATTATGTTTTCCAAAAATGGTTGATGAACCTATAGTTGTGCTCAGATATAATAGAGATAAGGGCGCAAAAATGTGCCCAAACATGGGTAAAAAATAAATGGGTAGCTTACTATGCGATGAGTTTCTTAGTGAAATGAATGAAAATTACCATTTTTAAGAAATGACACACAATGGAAAAGATGACATTATGACATCAAGTGGTCACATGAAGTCCACTAATAAAAATCAATGGATATGGGTTCCCATGGGTGTGTAGGAATAGGAAATGGCTAGGAGAGTCCCATCTTGTGATTGGTAGGTTTTTAGGTACTACAAAGAGTGCATCTGTGGATAAAAGCACTTAAATTGGTTCTTCATGGTAGGCCAAAATAAATAAAGTTTTAAGTGATGTAGAGTTTTATTGATGCCAAAGTGGCTCCCATAAGAAGATGCATGGGCCTCCTTAATGAGAAGAAGTTTGTCATCATTGACTAGCACACATAACTACTACAATTTATATAACCATCCATATTTGATGTGAAACTATAGAAAGGGTTTTTTATTTACCTATGTCGGGCATTGGGGGGGCTATAGTATGAGACCAAAATATATATATTTCTATAAAGGGAAAACCCCCCTATGGAATACACTAGGGTTCTAAAGTGCAGGCAGAGCTAACCATATAAAGTCTCCTACTTTTAACAACTATCCCGACAATACCCCACATTCATTTATAAAGTACAAAGTATAGGAATCTGGTAGTCCTACCTTAAACTCCACGTCTAGTGTCGATCCCAATGCGTTCGATCGCTTCTTGACTTTAAATATCCTCCCAAGGTTGACTTGCATACCAAAATACAAACAAGAAACTATGAACATGCATTCTATATATGAATTAGTGGGTTAGATGTCATAAAAAAATGTAAATCAAACATAAATATTAAACACATCATATGGCGGGACGACAAAAGTACTTCTTTATATTAATCTCACAAATTCACTTACAAAACGAGATCGATGACTTCTCCTCGAATCCGGTCATGGGATCCTCTTCACTAAGATCCAACTGCTTCCACGTATCCTTCTTCTCTCACACTTATCTCTAGAGAATGGGCATAGGCTTATGCATGAGGAAAAAGGGCAAAAATAGGGAATTCTAGCTCAAAAATCACAATGTGGTTGCAAATTCTTGGGGCAAGGGGGGATTATGAAATGGGCAGAGTTTCATTGCTTTCATGCTTCTCTTTGGAATGGGTCCCCAACACCTTCTTTTATATGCCAAAAATATAGTTATTCGGTTGGGTGATGGGCTATGGGTGGTTAATTGGTTAGGAAACTGCCCAAAAGCTCGTATTCCCTTGCAACTTTTGTGGGTATACACAGGATGTAATGGTGCAACTAGCATACGTACATGGGCAGTAGTGATGCAGCTAGCATACATACGCGGGAAGTAGTGGTGCAGGGCGCGTACATCTTCAAAAATTTGGTTTTTAAGAAGAGCTATTCAGTATTGGCTTGGAAAAAATAGTAAGTAAGATGGCTTGCTTCTAGGTATGCATGTATGGTGAAAATTAGGGTTATAACAAATTCCCCCTAATGTGTGATGTTAGAAGAGAATCTGATGGCTGAAATACATTACAAATCTTTACCAAAGTACGAAGCGAGTGAGCCCGAGACCAGAGCTTGGGAGGTGCCATCTGCAAAATAACAATTGTCTCACCGAGGAGGGAATACCCATGCTTGGGATGAAATAAATAATAGCTTCCAATCAAATACACTACAGATCCATGTCATATAACTATATAAAGTGTAGTCGTGAGTAGTACACAGTGGATCTATATCTCAAAATCGAAAGATATACATGAATAGTATCCATCTTCAAGAAGCTAATGATGCCTGATGGATGGATATGAGTCCTTCAGAGCTCGAGAAAAAAATTCAAGATCTTCAAAACTCAGGAAAGAGTGTAATGTGCGTGTATGATTTCACTACCCAGAGGTCTTCGACGGCTTGTAGGGGAATAGAAAAGAGGATCTCGGTGATCAGGCAGAGAACTTCATTGATTTCGAACAAAGACTTTGATTGGACTTTAGGGATGGTCGAGCATGATGACAAGAGACAAATTGAAGAAGGGCCAACTCAAGTTGGGTAAAAATTCCCTTGGACAATAGCACGATGAATGATGAGACTCAAGCAACATGACATTGACATAAGTTCACGATGCAGGAGGCAACACAAACTCTCTGTATGTTTGGAAGAATAACCGAACGGAGGAGGACACAGGTCTATGTTACGAGAAAAACTTCCTAAGGTCATATTAAATCCCAAATCTTGACGAACAAACAAAAGGATGTGCTTTGTCCAAGGGAAACTCATTGTGCTGCCATAAAAAGAAAATACTTTTTCATCCTCTTTTTGGGTTATATTTGATTTTTTTGTCTTTTTCAATATTTTGAAAGCTTGAAAAAGAATAAAAGAATGCTACGTTACAAAGGAGTAACGAGTGTCACAAAAATACTAGTTCCAAGCGCAAGGAACACACTGATGCTCAGAGAAAGGAAACATGTGTAGGAAAAGGACACTTGGGAAAATTCCTCCATGGGTCAAGGTGTCAAGACGTAGAGGCAAAGTGCTACAAGGCTTGTGTATAAGGCATGCTTCAAAGGTTCAGTTGAGAGCAACATGGAGCTGGCATTAGGCCAAATATGAAGGAATGCAAATGCGATTAATAGGACACAATGATAATTTCCTTCAATGTAATTTTAAACAAGCCCAGAGAAGGTAATCTCTGTGGTTTTTCATTTTTAGAGAGTCTGAAAAAGCGTAAAATAAGACTCCATTGGGGTAACTTTTTCAAAGATAGTCTATTTGGTTCGAAAAATGGATAAATTAGCACCGAAAATATGTCTATTCAAAACCATTTTAACGAGTGTGATAAAGACAAGATCACTTGGAAATATTTTTAATTTTAAGGAGTCTGCAAAGAGCTTAACTATGGACTCGTTGCTTTTTCTAAATTTAGTCTCCTTAGCCCAAAAAAGGTGAAATTTACTGAGGAGAATTCTCCCGGCGAAACAAATATCTCGAGGTATACCTTTTTCCTCCTTAATATATAGGCCTGAGAAAGGGGTAAACTCATGCTAGTAGATGTTTTTCTGAACCAATTAACGAGTGTGAAAGAACAAGGTCACTCGATGATCTTTTCAATTTTAAGGAGTCTAGAAAGAGCTTAACTATGGACTCCGTAATGGATGTTCTTTTGGACTGTTTAATGAGTGTGAAGAAACAAGCTCACTTGATGATCTTTTTCCTTTTAGGGAGTCTGAAAAGAGCTTAACTATGGACTCTATGGGGGTTCCTTTTTCATAAATTTAGTCCCTCAGGCCCGAAAAAGGGTTAAACTTATACTTGAGAATACTCTTCTAGCGAACCGAAATTCCTAGAGTATACCTTTGTTCGTACAATTGACCATCTGGACCAAAAAATGGGTAAACTACCATCGGACAGACGTTCCTTCAATTTTTAGTTTGGCGAGCGTGAAGGACAACAATATCGCTCGACAATATTTTCATGTTTAGAGGGTCTAAAAAGGGCTTAAAAGAATACCCGTTTGTTTTTTGGGAGTCCCGAGGGTGAGGCCAAGAGTGATAAAATATCAGACATGTGAAGGCTCAAACTCGTAATCAAGACAAGACTAAAAGGACTTCCAAGCCTATAGTCATTAGTGACGACATGGACACCAAAATGCAACCACGATCTACCTAGGGAATCCATGTAAGGGTAGGATCTACCACTAAATTACGACACTTTTAGAGCAACAATGACAGATCTGTGTCACAATTTGGAGGGGTCGATCCTATGGTAAATCAAAAAAGACAACAAGGTGCAACAAGTGGAGGTGGAATCCTAACTTAAATGCACAAAATTGGAAAAAAGACTTTTCACCAAAGGACCTTAAAAGTGCCCCAACTCCCAAAAAGTTCGTCGAACCAAAATTAAAGTATATCGTAACATCCAATGAGAAACTCAAGAACCATGTTACATGATTTTCAAGCCATAAAAAACGACAACGGGGGTCAAAAAATGAACAAAAGGGCCAAAAAAGTCTATAAATAGAAGCTGCCAGCTCCTTATCACCATTGCAAGTTGAGAATTGACCAAAAAGACAAAAACACCCCTTTGTTAATGAAGTTGATTCCCGGAGCTTCAGTGGATGAAACAAACTTCCGCTTGGACCAAGTAAGTACAAACTAGTCCCTCCTGCATTTTCAATCTTTCTTCTTTCATTTTTTTTTTTTGGAGGGGCGCACACCCTTAAAAAGGTCGGCCCTGCATGTACGCGGGTTTTCCAAGAACAACACATGGATGCACACGGGTAGAGAATATTCTGTCCATTGGAGAGAGAGAGAGCATGAGGACATTTATACAATGGTTGAGGAAGAACCTGTTGCTATCTCCGCATTAAAACAATGTGGGTTGTGGAAATTCTTTCGATGTCCACTCATGCGGGCACAACCCAGACTGTTGAATTCCTTGGTAGATTACTAGCACCTAGATGCATAGGCTTTTATGCTCGAGGGGCAATCGTTGACTCCAACGACTGAGGAAATTTACTTCTTGAATAGCCTCTCAAGGAGAGGTGAACCAGTCAACCTTCGTTATTTTCCTCCTAGGACACACAACATTGCCGAATTGATCGGGCAACACTACGAGGCTGGAATAGATAAAGTGGGTTCCTAGGTACCGATCTAGAAAATTACCAACCTATCACTAAAAGTGATAGTTTTACTTATTAGGTGGATCACTGGATCTGAGGATTTACATCAAGTCTCCTAGGCACATATGCATTGTGTAGTACAGTGCTTAAATGCACTAGTGTTTGATTAGCGTACAACCATGCTAGAGTGTATGAAGAGACATCTCACAGAGTGTTGTGGGTGGAACAAAAAGAACTTTGGGTTCATGACTGTTATTTTCTCTTTCTTCTTCGATAGGGTACCCAGTCTTAGTCCCTGAGAAACAATACGGGGGCACGTCGCCTCCTTCCCAGCAGTTTTGAGATGGGCAACATTGTTTCCACGACAGAGGGGAGGGAGGAACATCGAGGCCTTCGATGATACTTTTTTCGACTAGTGGCCTGAGAAGATTCCGACTATACAGGACTACCCCTATGTCAGGATCAACTTCTCGAGAGATCCTGATATTCCCGTACCTCCCGGAGCGGAGCGAGGAGAATTAGGTATGTTTTTCTTTTTTTAATTTTTTTTAATTTTTTATTTCCTTTATATATATATCATTTTTTATGTGTACCAAATAACCTGACAACTATGTATATGTTATGTATAGATGTGGGACCAGTGTGTCCAGCTGATTTTGTGCGGAGCAGGTGCCGTCAAAGACCAGAGGCAGCAACAACAGTGGGGGTACCTCCACCTAGAGAGGCTGAGAGAGTTTTGAGACGAGTGGAGTAGAACCCAACCACACTCACCCATACTATGTATATGGTCGAGATCGAGGATTTCCCGCCATCTATGCAACCTCATGTTGTTGGGGTGCCATGGACCTGGGTCCAGCTATTTCGGTGTTTGGAAAACATTGTAGTCCACTATGGTAGGGCCAACAGGCCGCGTGCTTAGCTTAGGGTGGACCATTTACGTGCTAAGGGAACTCTTTGTATATTTTTTGAGGGCATAAGCCACACATTATATACCAGACTCGTTATTTTTTGAGGCGCTTGCGCCCACCTATGTACTTTGAGAATTTTGATATATATATGTGTATTTACATTTTTTATGTCTTATGGATTACATTTATTTACAAATGTATTTACATTTGTATGTGTGTGTTTTTTCTTACATGGTGTGCAATATGCCAATCTAATACTTGATTAGCTAGAGTATCTGTCATTTGATTCAATCTCCTAGGAATAAGGATATACGTAATGTAATCAAAGCAATGTTCTAAGAGACATACCCTAAGGAATCGTCAATGTAGAGTAGGATCATAAACGTGGTAAACCCCATTTAACTAGGACACAACCAATTGTGCATCTAGGTAAATCCGGAGGTAAGAGATACCATGCGACAAGGTGTCATGAAGCAACTCTATTACTGCACTGTGTTCGGCGACATTGTTTTTGGCGTCACCTAAAAATATACCTCCAGAAGATAACAACTGGCCTTGAGGTGTGAATATTACCCAAGCTGCGGAAGCAAGCCTCCAAGTGTGTCAGCTAGCACCATATGCAAATCCAACAAACACATCCAATTCACTTGACATCTGCCACAGTTAAAAATTTGACATCAAAAACAACACGTCCATAAAACAAAAGATGAAAACTAAAATGTATAAGAACTATACATATATACAAGAAGTCACCCAAGGCAACCCACCTACAAGTAATACTTATTGAGGTAGAGCCCATTTCTAGGGTCCACTAAATCTTTCCCTTCAAAGTCAACCAGATGATAAGCGCCCTTCTTTAATACCTCTTTCCAAATGAACGGTACGAAGAACATGGGTTTGAACTTGCCTGCCCCTAGGGGATCCTTATCTTGGTCATAGACCAGGACAAGGTCGCCTTCAAAGAAAATTCGAGGATGAACAGACCGATCATATTGACACTTGACTCTTTTCTTGTGAGCCTCATTAGCCAAGGTTGCATCATGTCGTTTCTCATCGAGCTGCTCGAGATATAATAAGCGTTCCTCAAGTGGTGAAGTGTCTGGTAATAACTCTACTGCCAACTTAAGAGATGGAATCTAGAATTCTATAGGCAAGATTTCTTCCAATCCGTAAACAAGTTGAAAAGGTGAGAAACCAGTGGCAGTGTTTATAGACGTTCGGTAGGCCCACAATGCCGAGTATAACATCAAATGTCAATTTGACTTGGCCGAATTGATCGTTCGTTGTAGAATGGTCTTGAGTGACTTATTCACAGCCTCCACCCGACCATTCTCTTGTGGGTAATAAGGTGATGAGTGTTCTTGTCTCAACCCTAGATTTGATGTTAATGCGGACATCATTTTATTCTGAAAGTGACTGCCATGGTCAGTGACAATCTCCTTCGGGACGCCAAACCTTGCTATTATCTGATTAAACAAGAAGAGAGTTGTTGTCTCTCCATCATCCTTGAATGTTGGCATAGCTTCGACCCACTTGGTGAAGTAGTCTACTGCTACGATGATATAATGGTTCCCCCTAGCTGAGGGGGGGTGGGATGTAGTATAATCAATCCCCCACTTGGTGAAGGGGCCAACTATGATGACGGGAAACATGGGAGCAAGATGTGCCCTTATCTTCCATGAGAATATCTGACATAGGTGGCACTTCTTGACCAATTCAACGCAATCTTTGATTAACGTCGGCCAATAGTAACTGGCTCGTAGAATCTTTTGGGTTGTTGCCAACCTATACAAATGACCGCCACATGCTCCAGTGTGGAAATCGTTAAGCACAAGTTCCAATTCTTCATGAATGAGACATCGACGAAGGATGTAATCTACACCTTGATGATACAAAGTGTCTTCGAGAATAAGATAGTTTTTTTCTTGATGGCGTATACGTCGATGCTCATAACGAGAAGCATAGGTGGGGCACTTCAAAGTCTGGAGTTAGACTAGTATATATCCATACCAGGGATCTGAATATGAGATCAAAAACATATCTCCTTTAATAGGCGACTCTTCGGGTACAACATCACCTGACTTGACCGGAAGTTCCGAGATGAGTACCGCAAAGAACAACGACTTTTTGGATTTTGCCGAAACAAAATCCAAGTCAAATTCATGGAGGATAACTATCGATCTACTGATATTTCCACTGATTACGCGTCGTGTCAACACATATTGGAATGGATTCACAATGGTAATGAAGGTGGTCTTGTAGAATAGAATATAGTGATGGAGCCGTTGGACAGCATGAACTATTTCCAACTCAAGTTTCTCAACATGGGAGTAGTTGAGTTCTGGTCCAACTAGGCCTCAGATCAGGTAGTAAATCATGTTCTCTTCAAGAAAATCATCCTCTTGAGCCAATACCATGCTGATGGTTGACTCTGAAGCGGCCAAGTACAATAAGAAATATTTATTATAAATGGGTGGTCGAAGCAGGGAGGAAGACATGAGCGTGCGTTTCAACACATCGAAAGAGCGATGAGAGGCTTCATCCCGATGGAAAGGAACGTATTTCTTTAGTAAACACATGAACACTTTTGTGATCTCGACATAGTTTTTAATGAAATGCTGTAAGAAGTTTGCTTTTCCCTGTAAACTCTAAAGCTGAGGGACTGTGCACGGGGGAGGAAACTAAACTATCGCCTCAACCTTTAAAGGATTGACCATGACCCTGTTGTCAAAACTATGAAACCTAGCAGATGACCTCATGTCACACAAAAACTGCATTTGTTTGGATTCAAGTGAATCTGATAGTAGCGACATCGCTCAAAGATAAGTCGGAGGTGTGTGGGATGATCATCTCTCTTACGAGATCGTGATGCTAAATCATTGAGATAAGATTTGACTAGGTGTTTGAGATCATGGAAAGTAAAAGACATGGCCCGCTGAAACGTGGCTCCAACATTCTTCAGGCCAAAAGGCATCTTTCGATAAGAAAATGTACCCCATGGAAATATAAAAGTTGTTTATGCTGGTCCTCGGGTTTGATATGTATTTGATTGTATCGTGAGAAACCATCCATGAAAGAAAATACCTCACAACCTACGCATTCATTGAAAATATGGTCAATAAATGGGATGGGGAAATTATCCTTTGGACATGCCTTGTTCAAATCATAGAAGTCCGTACATACGCGAATCGTACCTTGCTTTTTGTTGACTCGAATGGGATTCGACACCCATTGAATCAATTGGACGAGGTAGATGAAACTAGCTTTGAGTAGTTTCTGTACTTCAGCCTTAATAGATGCTTCTTTCTGAGGATTAATCGGATGAATATTCTGTCAGACAGGCTTGGCATCAAGGTAATTTGTAATCTAAAGTTCGACGATTCTTGGATCAATGCCTAGCATTTCCTCGTAAGACCAGGCAAAAA
The DNA here is from genome assembly GCA_000966675.3 of Picea glauca. Classification (NCBI taxonomy): domain Eukaryota; kingdom Viridiplantae; phylum Streptophyta; class Pinopsida; order Pinales; family Pinaceae; genus Picea; species Picea glauca. The sequence continues at coordinate 98,701 of JZKD02S1881868.1, read as the reverse complement.
CATCGTGGAATTCTTTAAATAAATCTGTATAGATCTAAATCTCCTTACAGGAACAATTTGCTCCGATGAAGGCATTCTTCATCACGCCAGGGTTCTAGAGATATCAATAGGTATCATTTTAGCGATGGTTTCCATATTACCCTTGGCATAAACTGTGTGCATAGCCAGAGGATTGATAGGACAAGACCTATCTCCAGTCATAGTCAACACAAATTCTCCTGCCTCTATTCTTCCTAACTCTGGGAGGAAATATGATATGTGATGAAGATCATCCCAGGGTCTATCTAGACCAGTCAATGCCTCTAAAATCACCTCATCAGAGGGAAAGACCAAGTCTAAGGAATCATGTGGTGGAAAGGGAACTTTGAGCTCAGGAAAGCTCAAGAAATGGATCTAACTCTTGTGCGGGATTTGGATCGGGGTCAATGGAAGCTTTCTGGACTATAGAGTACACAAGTTCTGCCACAGACAAGGGCATGGAAATGCCATGGTTCCCTGTCCCTTCCATCATGGCTGATGGGGAAGGAAGAATTCATGGATAATTAAAGTAAGTTATGCGAAACGATGACACTGAAAAGATTTCAGCCTTAGGTTGGTCAAGGACATTCGATATCATTTTGACATCATTGGAAGGAGGAAGTTAATCGAAAGTACCCAAAATAGGTGGGCACAAACCAACCCCCATGTTGATGATGTCGGGTTGTGGGTTATCAATCATCAGGATAGTGGATGCCCCCGATGAAGGGTCAGGTCTGGAGAAGGACAATTGATCAATGGTCATGATTCGACCCTCATGTGGGAATAAAAAGACCTGAAAAACTGTGGCGACCACTGCATGCATGGCATATGTCCAACTCCTTCCTAATAGGATGTTTTCATCGAGAGGTGCATCGACTACTTCAACTTTGATGCACACAGTCTTCCCTCCTAACTGCACGGGGAAAGAAGGAATGATTCCATGTGGTATGAAATAACTACCGTTGAAAGCCGTAAGAAGAGTAGTTGAAGGAGACATAACTATTTGGCCAATGGCCTTCCAACATGATAATGACATCATGCATGTCAAGGCACCCTCATCAACCACCATACGAAAAATATTCCAAGTAGACAATTTCGCGGGGTGAGCCATTACTATCTGAAATACGACGTGGTATGGGAGATGAGGCTTCAAGTTGGTTGTATCAAGCGTGATAGTTCTCGCATTACATGTCTTAGCAGATCCTAAGGCATCTAGCAGAGCCTTTCTCTGCAAAGGGAAACTCTGGAGGACCTCCAAAGCAGATATCGCGCAAGGGGGTTGTGACAAATCCTCCACCACAGAGTAGTTCTAGGCGGCCCTCGAATTTGTATTATGTGAGGCCTTCTCGAACGCCCATTTCGGGATGTGTGTCATTGTTTCACCCATCATTCTCTCGATCTGGAGAGGAACAAATGGGTTTTCAGCTTCATTACCCTTTTCAGTAGTACTTGGTGTTACGTAATCATGTGCCCTAGTAGCTATATGAGCTTCACCTTTCAACATATAGACTTTCGAAGTCGAGGGATTGCTAGACAACGAAGGGGGTCCCTGACTGCCCCCAACCACGTTTGCAGAGGATTAAGTTAAAGTTTTTCCATGAGGAAATGGGTTCGTTAACATTGCAAGTTGCTACTGTACCAATAACTTTTGGGCCTCCACGAGTCGAGGGCACAGGTGAGTCGGGTGGTCTTTCGCGTAAAGGTTGCATGGATACTTCGACTTCTTTCTCTTTGTGTTTCCCCTGCCAGCATTATTGGTGGGTTTCTTATCCCCCTTACCCTTCTTTCACTATTTTTTCTTCCCTTCAGCCTATTGGTTGGCCTTTGGGTTCGTCGATTGCACATTGTGTACATCCAGTGTCTAAGTAGGGGGAGAAACTGAACTAGGAGTTGGGTTGGCCATTGTCTGTTGTATCGACAATTCTTGCAATTTGTTTGACATCGGATCAATGGGATTTTCTTGTGCTGAACCAACAATGTCGTCGGCATGTGGTCCAGATTTGTGTCTGGTTTTATCAAGAATAGACCGTGGCGCATCTGGAAAAATTTCATAAAGAAAATTAGACTAAGAGTAAATCATCTCTAGTTTTTTATCTCTCATTATCACTTCTTCCTCCGAAAAGACCCCTGACATTGCTACATCCTTGGATAGCTGGGGTACCAAAGACTTAAGGAACCATTCCAACAGGAATGCTAGTGGAACTCATACTTTAATCAAACTCTTCCGGTGCCGCCATTCTCGGATGTGATCAGAGATATGGTCAGCCTTTGTCTACTCAAAGTTGGTCAACAGTTATGTGTCGGCATCATATCTCATAGGTAATTGAAAATGGTTTAAGAAAACCATTTCCAATTCATCAAAAGTAGAGTATCTTGAGAGGTCGAGCTCGATGTACCATTTCGCGGCACTCCCGATAAGAGTGCATTGAAATAGATGCAACTAGACATATTCAACTCTCAAAGAATTGGACGAGCACAATAGGTGAAATGTGGTCACATGATCGCCCGGATCTTCGTTAGGCTTACCTTCGAACTTTGGAATGTCTGAAGGAAACTTGGTCGGGATAGCAGGCTAACTGGATCATGACAGATTGGGTCATTCAATAATCTTGAGAAGTCTGGAAAATGAAAAGTTTTCATAAATGGTAGCTTAGGTTGTTGAGTATGTACAGGAGGCTAGGAGCCTGGGATTTGGCTGGCACCAGGTTGCCAGGAAAAGTTAGGCTACTGGCCTGGGTTCTGGTAAAAACCATGGCCTAGGACAACATTCAGATGCTGCACTTGTTGAGACGTCATCGGCTGACTCTCATAGTAGGATGTTGAGGGCTGAGAAGGGATTTCTCCCGACGTAGTGTTCCAAAGGTTCTAGAAAGGGTTTCCCCCTGCCGATCCGACGGGAATAGTTCCTAAGCCTTTCCCGAGGTTCCATTGACCATGGAATGGGTTTCCCTTGGTTGACATCCCTGAGGATGAAACTAATCCCTGCCATGAATTCCAAGGTCCTTGAGAAGTGTGTGCCCTCTGTGCAAGAATAGTACCCTGCGCAAGATTTTGTGATCGAAAACTAGGGTTTCCCCTGGCCGAGATGGAAGCTGACGAGAATGCGTTGTTACCAAATATGCCGAACAAAGAGAACGACAAATAACCCACCGGTGTGGTACTAGAAGAAGGTCCTTGACTACCTGCTCCAGACAGGTTGTAGTTCATAGTCAACCAGACGGGTTGCCAAGGAGTGTCACCGAGTGAGGGAGACGACGAAGGTATATGAACCCCGTCATAAGGGATAGCATTATAACGGGATGAGGTGCCCCCATGGACCCTTGTAGAGGAGTGTTTGAGCTCCCTACCCCTAGACCCAAAGTTTGTAAGGTGGCGTAGGAAAGGATCGAGTTTGTGTCAAAGTTGGGCATCCCGTAAGAAAACGGAGGGCCTGTCGCACTCTACGTAAACAGTGTAGTGATCATCGCCATGGACGAAATCGAACCACTTCTCGAGGGAGAGGTGGTCGAGACCATAGTGGCCTAGACCTACGAAGGTGAGTTAGGAGGTAGAATGCCCCCAGTTGTGGCAACCATAGAGGGAGTATGAGGAATCCCTGACGAAGTAGCAACATTTGCTTCCATCGCTGCTTGTAGGATTATCTAACGCTCGTGATGAATTATCCTTGGAGGCGCAATATGTGTCAGAAGTGTCTCCGAGAAGTCGATGATCGAAGAGTTATATGGACCACGATCTTCCACTACAAGGTCATAAATAGTTGGTCCCTCCAGAAACGAATGTTCTCCTCTCGGAGATGGCTCGAGTACAGCTTCCTGTGGCCCGATCACCTCAAATGACCCTTCCTGCTCAAGTCTTCACCTTTGCGGTGGCGGTGGTGGCTCCAATTTAAAGGATGGTAGACCCAAAAGCCTTTGCGACTGGCGGAGCTCTTGATATTCCATTATGTGAGAATATCAACGACACACTAAGGCTTTCTAATGTTGAAGACCAAAACATGCACTAGAAAAAGTTCCTATGAGATGCACCAAGAAAACCACTATTACTAGTTGGAAGAATAGTTACAACAACCAACACTAGAGAAACTTACCAGTGCAAGTGCAACTCAAACACGGAAGCACCCTTAAGGTATACTCTGCAAAGCGTGGCCCGATGTCTGACCTAGGTATCGCGGTATACCCCCGTAGTCACCTGTGTAAGTCCCTAAAATCAAAGGAAACTAAGTTGTCATCTCGTGAACAACTACCAGGCGGGTACAGTCAACAGTCAGGTGTACCACAATGAGTAGGATGTCAAGCCCGAAACCTACCAAGGGTATCAAAAGCAAGTGTTTCAGAAGATGACTTAGGACCTCAAATAGATTTGAGACCCATGAAGCTCTGTGGAAAATGCGATCAACGTAATCCCAAGATAAGTCCTCTATATGCGTTCCTCCACTGTGATTGGTCCGGCTTTGGAGGGGTCATCTTCACTACCTTTTCGCACGCGACCTTGTGTTTATCCCCTGTGTTAGAGGGGGGTCTCGGATAGTTTCCACGTTACTGGACTTTTTCACTCCATGAAAACTGAATTTTTTTTTTTTTTTTATGCTCCAAAATAAGAAACTTGAAAATGAATTCTTTTATTTTATTCTAAAGAAAATAAAAAGGGAAAAGTGAAGAAAAGACGAGACCAAAAACCAAATTCTGGTCTACTGTGGCTCGCAAAGAGTTACTGACAATACTAAACAAGTTAATCAGAAAAAATTCACAAAACTTGTCTCAAACCCTAATCAAGAAAACAAGAAATCTTGATAAAGAAAAAGCTAACTGTTGTCAAACCTAGGCCAAAGACTACAAGAAATAGAGACCAGGGATAAATCAAGAAAACCCCTGAGAAATATGGCTTCATTCAAGGAAGAGGATGACTGCCTCTTCTTTAAAAAAGTTTTTCCTGACACAGGCATGCAACTGATACTTCAACATCCTGCATATGTACGTGGGTTGTCCAAATATAGGGAGTGTATGTATGCATGCAGACCCACTGCAGGTCACGTACGCCTTTGTGACTTCTCTAAAAAGAAAAATTAACAGTCAAGCAAACCAGGAAGGGAGTACTATTATGGAAGACCAGAATCCTTTAAAGACACAGAAACTCAAGAAACGGTAAATAAACCAATTAAAGACACTGAAAAACAAAAATCCCCTAAAAACACTAGAGGTTCCCCAGTACAGTTGCCAATTCTTCTATAGTGGGAAAACCCCTTATGGACTACACTAGGGTTCTAAAGTGTAGGCAGAGCTAACCGTCTAAAGTCTCCTACTTTTAACAACTATCCCAACAATACCTCACATTCATGTATAAAGTACAAAGTATATTGATCTGATAGTCCTACCTTAAACTCCGCGTCCGATGTCGATCCCAATGCATTTGGTCACTTCTCAATGGCAAATCTCCTCCCAAGGATGACCTACATTCACCAAAAGAAAAACAAGAAACTACGAACATTCATTCCATATATGGATTAGTGGGTTAGATGTCATAACAAAATGTAAATCAAACATAAAGATTAAACACATCATATGGAGGGACGGAAAAGGTACTTCTTTATATTAATCTCACAAAGTCGCTTACAAAACGGGATCGACGACTGCTCCTTGAACCCGGTCATGGGATCCTCTTCACCAAGCTCCAAATTCTTCCACATATCCTTCTTCTCTCACACTTCTCTATAGAGAATGGGCATAGGCTTATGGATGAGGAAAAAGGGAAAAATAGGGAATTCTGGCTCAAAACTCACAATTTGGTTGCAAATTCTTGGGGCAAGGGGGGATTATGAAATGGGCAGAGTTTCACTGATTTCATGCTTCTCTTTGTAATGGGACCCCAAAACCTTATTTTATATGCCAAAAAGATAGTTATTCAGTTGGGTGACGGGCTATGGGCGGTCAACTGGTTAGGAAACTGCCCAAAAGCCCATATTCCCTTGCAACTTTTTATTTTTTTCAACTTTTGTGGGTATACACGGGATGTAATGGTGTATCTAGAATATGTACACGGGTAGTAGTGATGCAGCTAGCGTACATACGTGGTTAGTAGTGGTGCAGGGCGCGTACATCTTCAAAATCTTGGTTTTTAAGAAGAGCTATTCAGTATTGGCTTGGCAAAAATAGTAAGTAAGATGGTTTGGTACTAGGTATGCATGTCTAGTGTAAATTAGGGTTATATTATATATGAAGAGTATTGTTTCTTCCAAATATAATATGTAGGAACCTTGATGTTGATTGAAAGTGTACAAATTGTAGGGAGACTAAGTAGCTCGACTATTTGGTTGGTTCTTCGCTTCTTGTATTTTCTTACCAAATGAAATTTTTGAATGTAAGATTCCCATTTGATGTGTCGTTGCTCAATTAGTTTTGTTTATGTGTTTAAGAAAATCAAAGGATAAAGAATAGCGTGTAAAATTATCTCCTTTCCCAATAGATAATCATGCCACTATTTAATATCTTGGACAAGGGCATACAATTATTTATTGTAGGAGCAGTATTGGATATTTGTATTAAACAAAATTTTAGAATGATAAGAAACTAGATGACCATCTTATTTGAGGACTGGTACCTATTGTAGAGAAACTCATATACAAATAGATGATCTCTCGCATTGAACTTATTACAGTAAAAAACAAACCATAGGATAGATGACTATGGATTCCACCTATATCTATTAAACACAAACAAACTATGCTAAGGAAGAAAGAAAGAGGATATCTTAATTTTTTTTGAAGTTTTTCCTATCATATCCTTTGGAAGAGCTCTTGATATATAGCTCCGATGCAACCTCTTCCACCTGCTACTTGCACACAAGAAAACCAACAACCCTTCTCAAATACTATGTCATATAACAATAGAATTGCATGAAATAGATATCATCTAATACCTAAAGTGATATTAGTTTCACCAATATCTAATCACACATATAACTTCAATGATTTTTGTAATGTTTGGAGGGGAGGGAGGAGAACATAAATCTCCTCATAAATATCCAAATCTAAAAAATCTCACAGTTGACCATGGATTTTATATGAGAAACCAAAAATACAATGACCCACAAGATCAAAGTTGTATCACTGCTACTTGGATATGTTTCCCCAATGACCTCCCAATTTCACTGTATGAATCAATCTAGAAACAAATTTATTGTGAAAATGGTGAGATGACCTGTAAATAACATACCTTAGAAAGAATCATCAAAATAATTTATCCTCCCTTGAATTTCAGCCTTCTTTACTTCACCTTCCCTCTTAAATTCGTCTTATATATCCTTTGGTTACCTCAATTACTTGTAGATATTCAATATTCTCAAGTGCGATTAAAAATGAGAGACCCTTGCCTCTTATTTATACTTTCATGTAGTTTCCTCAAGGGGTTACCTTCTAACCATCTTAACCCACTTTCCTTATTTTAGGGCTAACCCACTTCTAACCACTTGTCCACTTAGTAATTTCTCCATTAACTTTATTATTTAAATAATTTCTTTTGTATCCACTTTGACTTATAGTACACTCATCAATTCACTTTATTATTTAAATTACCTTCTAACCATCTCAACCCACTTTCCTTATTTTAGGGCTAACCCACTTCTAACCACTTGTCCACTTAGTAATTTCTCCATTGACTTTATTATTTAAATAATTTATTTTGTATCCACTTTGACTTATACCACACTCATCACTTCACTTTATTATTTAAATAATTTATTCTTTGCAACCACTTTGACTACTTTGACCTTTTGGGGCTTCAAGATGACTCATGAGAGTTCTCCAACTTCACAAGGCCATAACTCTCTAACCATGAGGAGTTATGTGACGTTACACATACCACCAGAAATGGAATGACATGTATTATCCATCTAGAATATTCTTACCTTCAAATATATCAAAACTCATACTATTATCCATCAAACAAACTTGTGTCCATTACCCAAACCATTATGCTACTGGAATTCGCTACCGAACTTTCTTCAAGGGTTGACATCAATGACAATCAACCCAATTAATCAACAATCTCCCCCTTTGGAATCGATGGCAACACTCTCATGCAATACTGAATTCATGTCACTCATGCTCCCCCTGTGACCATCGCTCCCCCTGAAACCATGTCTCTGTGCTCTACATCTAATAAATCTCTCCCCCTTTGTCATCAATGGCAAATGTATCTTTCCAGCCAGGCCTCCTCCCCCTAACTGAATTGTCCTTGGGGATACTCCCCCTGACTGAACTCTTCCTGAACCTGATCTCCCAACATGAATTGTCCTTTCTATGGTGCTTCCTTGTGTAAATCTAAGACATATAAGATAAGCATTCAAAAACATTCATTTTGGAGTAGAAATTACTCCGAGTCTCTGGAAAAAATACTCAAAGGCTTCCCATGGAAGTGGTTTTGTAAAGATTTTTGCCACTTGTTATTTTGTGCCCACATACTCAACTCTGATGTTTTTCTCTACAATCTGTTCCCGTAGAAGGTGATACTTGATTGGAATGTGATTCTTCTTAGAGTGCATCACTGGGTTCTTTGAGATAATGATGGCACTTGTATTATCACAATAGATTGGAATGGGATCATCACACTCAACCTGTATATCTTCCAGAGTTTGTTTCATCCATAGAACTAGTGTACAACATATTGTTGTTGCAATATACTTTGCTTCAGTTGTAGATAAGGATATTGATGATTGTTTCTTGCTTAGACATGATACTAAAAACTCATCCAAGTATAACGTTGCTCCACTGGTGCTTCGTCGGTCATCAATGCAACCTGCCCAATCTGCATCTGTGTAGGCAATAAGTGATAGATCCTTTCATTTTGGATACCATAACCCAAACATTTTTGTTCCTTTGAGATATTTGAAAATCCTTTTCACAACTAATACATGTGATTCTCTTGGTTCTACTTGAAATCATGCCACTTATCCAACTGCCTGCATTACATCTGGCCTGGATGTTGTCACATATAGTAAGTTACCGATCATTGAATTGTATTTCCTCTGGTCTCTAAACTTTGAATCATCATCTTTTCCAAACCTGCAACTAGTTTGGAATATTCCATTCCTAACCTCTTTAGGATTTCTCTGATATACTTAGTTTAAGAAATAAAAATTCCTTGGTTGCTTTGACGTATCTGAAGACCTGGAAAGAAGGATAGTTCTCCAAGTAATGACATTTCAAATTCATTCTACATATCCTTCATCGGTACTTCCAAAAATAATATCATCAACATAAAATTCAATTAATAAAATATTATCTTGAGTTACCTTGATGTAGAGGTTGTTTTTTGCACTTCCTTTCCTGAACCCTTCCTGATGTAGATATTTATCCAAACTAGAGTACCATGCTCTGGGAGCCTGTTTTAGACCATACAAGGCCTTCTTCAATTTACCCACATAATTTGCGTTCTCTGACAACTGAAAACCTTCTAGTTGTTCGATGTAGACTTCTTCTTCAAGTTCTCCATTCATAAAAGTTGATTTCATGTCCATCTGATACACTTTAATATTCTTGGAGCATGCATAAAATAAAAGAAATCAGATTGCTTCCATTATGGAAACTAAGGAAAATGTCTCTTCAAAGTCGATTCCTTCAACCTGTGTGTATCCTTTATAAACCAATCTAGCTTTGTTCCTTGTAACTTGTCCATCTTCATTCAATTTATTTCTAAATACCCATTTTGTGCCAATCACATTCTTATTCTTTGGTATTGGAACCAATTCTCAAGTGTCATTCTTCTCTATTTGATCAAATTCTTCATCCATGGCCTTATTCCATAATTCATCCTTGTTGGCCTCTTCAAAACTGTTTGGTTCAATCGTAGTTGAGAGTGCTAGGTGCATTTATTCTGGCAAATAGATTCTTCTTCTAGTCTCAACTCCTGCATCTTTGTTTCCGATAATCTAATCTAAAGGAATATTCTTCTGTACTCGTTTTCTAGGTGTCTTTTGAGGAGCTTGTTGAACATCCTCTTCTACTTATGTTTGATCCTCTTCATCTTCCCCTTCTACTTATTCTTCATCTTCTACTTCTTCTTCGTAAAGTTGTTCCATTGATTCATTTTCTTCTTCCTTTAATTCTCATCCACCTGTTTTATCAATTGTTACATTGATGCTTTCCACAACTTTGTTCAACCTCATATTGTAACACTTGTATGATTTTCTTGTAATTGAGTAACCAACAAGTACTCATTTTTCCACACGAGAGTCAAACTTTCCCATTCTTCCATCTTCTCTTTTGATGTAGCATTTTCCTTTCCATAGCTCATAGCGAGTTTTATCAATGTTGTTTATGAATGTGAATTGTTGTATGCACTACACGTGTCCAAAAAATATATGTCAATTTGGAATCCATTAGCATTGTTTGATCCATTTCCTGAACTGTCCTTTTCTTTCTTTCAACAACTCCATAATGTTGAGGTGTCCTAGAAACGAAGAATTTCCTTTTTATTCCATGTCTACTGCAGTATTCCATAAATTCATTTGAAGCGAACTCTCCTCCATTATTAGATCTCAAACATTTGATTTTTGAATCTATTTCATTTTAAACAATTTCCTTGTAGACCGGGAAGTTTTCAAAAACTTCTGACTTTTTCCTAAGAAAGAAAACTACAGTCATTCTTGTATAATCATCAACTAATAACATACAGTATTTCTCATGTTTTAAACCCTTTTTTTTAGTTGGTCCAACTAGATCAGTATGCACAATTTCCAGTGGTCTTGTCATTGAGTATTCCTTTGATTTGAACCTGGTCTTTGTTTTCTTTCCTTGTTGACAATGTTTGCATAACGTGTTGGTTGGTGTCGTGATCTAGGGAATTTCTCGAACGGCTTCCTTTCTACTGACTTTGACAAGGTTGTCAAAGTGTTTGTGACCCATTCTTTTTTGCCATAGCCATCCTTCATCTTCCTTTCCTAGACAACACTTTTCATTTCCAATTTCACTTAGTACATATATGTTTCTTAAAGTTCTTGCAGCTATTGCAATCAATTTTCATGAACCTTCTTTTCTTATCTTTCACTTCAATGAATCAAAAGTAATTTTATGACCTTGGTCACACATTTGACTTAAACTTAGAATATTATGTTTCATATCTTCTACTAGTAGAACATTTTCTGCCTTGGTATTCTTGTTTCCAATTCTGACTATGTCTTTTCCGATGATTTTAGTTTAATCATCATTTCCAAAGGAGACTGATCCATCTCTTTCCTTTCTTAATGTAAGAAACTTTTCTTTATCACATGTCATGTGTTTTGAATAGCCATTGTCAACATACCAACCATGTGTCTTCTACTTAGCCTGTAGAGTGAGTGTGCATTCTTCATTGCTATATTGATTCTTCTTTCTTATCCATGTCCTCATCTGAGGTTCCTGTTTGTGACTATTGTGGTTCTCTAGGAGGGACTGTCATTCTGCAATATTTTTCCATGTGTCCAAAGTTGTTACACTTGCAGCATTCCACTTCAATGCTCAATGATTCAAACATGTTGTAACTTATTTTCTGTGTTTCACTAGGCCTTCTTGGATAACCCTTTTGTGTATGACTTTCAAAGTTGTTTATGTTCTTGCTGTTATCTCTATAATTCACAACTTTATGTCGAAAATTATTGCATGCATAACATAAACCAAAAAATATAGTTTGATACCTGAGAGTTGAAGATCTTATGAAAGGAGTTTCTCTTATGAATCCTTCTTGTTCCTGATGCCTATCTGTTTCTTTCATTTGTTGATTCTGAAATTTGAATCTTATCGATGGAGGAGTGTCCCTGTAATCTTCCTTGTACGTCTTCCTATCCCCTTTGATTGTTTATTCATAGATTTTTGGATATGTTTCTTGTTCTTTTGTTTTGGAGTGTGATCCATTTTTTGTCTTATTATATCCAAGTCTGTACTTGTCATGATGAGTCTTTTGACTACTGATAATGTCATCCAAAAATTTTGAGTTATTCTGCATATTTTTCTTTTGAAGATCCTTTGTTATATAGTTATGCTTGTAACTTCTTGTTTTTATTCTTTTCTCTTCTTATAACTTCTATAACACACAACAATTCTTCTCGATAGTCAACTTCTCCCTCTTCATATTATTATTTGGTGTCTTCTTTATCAGAGTCTTCTACTGCCATGAATAGAAATATTTATGTCTCATTGTCACTGACTTCATATTCATCTGATGAGGATAGGTCTTCTTTGGTGTATAATATTTTCTTTAAATCTTTCTTTGTGGTTCTTTTGCCTTTATATGTTTTTTTGTTATTTGAGTAATCTTCATAATTCCTCTTATTTTTCTTATGAGGACATTTGTTAGCAAAATGACCAATACCATCACAATTAAAACAAATCAATGGAAACTTACCTTTATATCTGTCGTTGGTTCCCTTGTTCAATCTTCTGACAAATTTGGCCATTTCTTCATCATCTTCCGAGATGTCACTGCTGTTGCTATGTTCTTTTTCTTTTTTCTTTCCCTTTTTCTTTGGCCTCTTGGATGCTTTGAAAATTTATTCTTTTATATATGGATTTTCCTTTTCAGTTCTCATTTCATATCTTGCGAATATTCCATGTAGTTCATCCATACTATTGAGTCTAGATCTGATCTTTCTTCTAGTGTTGATATCTTAGGATCAAATCTCATAGGAATAGATCTTAGTACCTTTTGAAAAATTACAGATTCTTAAATTTCTTATCCCAATCCTATGATTGCATTTATTGCTTCATCGACTCATAAGAAGTAAGTTGCAATATTCTCATCTTCCTTCATCCTTAGTTGTTCGAACTGACCTCTGTAAGTTTGAAGCTTTGATGCTTTGACTTTTGAATCTCCTTCATAAATATATTGAATCTTGTCCCAAATTTGTTTAGCGGATTTACAATGTATAACTTTGGTGTATACATTTTCACAAAGACCATTCAGAAGTGCATTTATGGATTTGGAATTATTTTTCTCGATTTTTATTGCTCTTTCATTTGTTGACGAAACTGATCGTTCTTTGTATCTATCTACAACTGACTGCTAAATTTCATAACCTTGTTCCTATATATATATATGTTTTCGTCCTTTTGCTTCAAAATGCATACTTATGTCCATAAAACTGTGGTATTCCATTTTTATACATGTTGTTGCTCTCCATGATCTACCTTTCAGTGGTTAAACTGATTTATGAAGGAACCTGCTCTGATACCAATTGTTGGATTACTAAGAAGGGGGGGTGAATCAGTAATAGAGAAATATAATCCATAAAATGCAAGTGTTATATCAATGTAGCATTATCATCCAATAGTTGCAGAGTAAATAAACAATGAACAAATGAGAAATCATACACATACACAGTACAACAGTGTTTTTATGTGAAAACCCAAAGCGGGAGAAACCCACAACATGTTTTTTCTTATATGTATTTAAGAACTAAATTCATTGGAAGCACCAACTTCCTTTTTTTTCCAACTGCAACTGGAAGGAGGCTCCAACCCCCTAGTTTAACAAGCTACAACCTGAGGGAATCTCCAACTACCCAATTCTTTGGCTACAACCAGAAGGAGGCTACAACCCCCTATGTTCTCTGGCTACAACCGGAAGGTGGCTACAACAACCTATCCTTGCCCTGTCCAGCTGCCCTGACATAGAAGTAGAATGTTGGAACCATTGTCACACTATCACTTTGAGATATACCACTATAACAACCTATAACATTGACATGCAGCCAACCAACCTGTAACAATCTGTACTAGACAACTTGTAATCAACATGTACCATAAACAAGTGCATCAACCATGCACCAACTTGTACCTCAACCTGTACCATCAACGAGTGCATCAACCATGCACCAAATATGTACCAATCATGCTTCAAATACACATAAATTGTGACTCATCAATATGTACCAACATCATCAACTATACAACTCATGTATGTGCCAACTCATCAACTACTTGTCTCAACCATGTACCCAACATGTACCTCAACCAAAATCCCTCATCAATTTCATTATCCAAATATGGTTTATAACTCTGTAATAGACCTAGTGTATATGATCACATACATGCAAACCTTCCTTAACTTCAACAACAAGAGACTAGCATGTTCATCAAACTTTACTTTAGTCTCACATGACTAATTTTGGATTAGTCGACAACCCTAACTTGAAATAATCATAAATATGTATCTGTAATGAATAAAGATATGAAAATAGTACACAATTTTCGTCAGTGTATTTTATGCGATTCCGCCAAGTTTCACTACTTGGATCCTCTCATAAAAGGATTTATAGCAAAAATGACATACATTATTGAATTATGGATTATTCTAGAGAGAGAACGTGTAGAGCATGCCCCGCACAGAATATTTGTTGTATGGATATGAACGTTGTACACATAATACTACATATTGTTATCTAACGAATGCATTTAGTCTTACTGAATTTGGATCTGTTATGAAGAAGTTACGACGTTTTTACCCAAAACACTTGTTTTAGACTAGTTTCAGGACTAGCCACAAACCCTATTTTCCACAGAGTGTAACTCAAAAAATAAAACGACGCACAAGATGAAATTTGTATCATATCTACTTGGATATGTTTCCTCAATGACCTTGCAATTTCACAGTCTGAATCATTCTAGAAAAACATTTATTGCGAAAATGGTGAGATGACCTGTAAATAACATACCTTAGAAAGCATCATCAAAATAATTTATGCTCCCTTGAATTTCAGCCTTGTTTACTTCACCTTCCCTTTGAAATTCAGCTTAGATATCCTTTTGTTACCTCATTCACTTGTATATATTCAATATGCTCAAGTGTGATTAAAAATAAGAGACTCTTTGCTCTTATGTATACTTTCATGTACCTTCCTCAAGGGGTTACCTTCTAACCATCTTAACCCATTTTCCTTATTTTATGGATAACCTCCTTCTAACCACTTGTCCACTTAGTAATTTCTCCATTAAATTTATTATATAAATAATTTATTTTGTATCCACTTTGAATTATAGTATACTCATCACTTCACTTTATTATTTAAATTACCTTCTAACCATCTTAACTCACTTTCCTTATTTTAGGGCTAACCCACTTCTAACCACTTGTCCACTTAGTAATTTCTCCATTAACTTTATTATTTATATAATTTCTTTTGAATCCACTTTGAATTATAGTACACTCATCACTTCACTTTATTTTTTAAATAATTTCTTCTTGGCAACCACTTTGACTACTTTGACCTTTTGGGACTTCTAGATGACTCATGAGGGTTCTCCAACTTCACATGGCCATAACTCTCTAACCGTGAGGATTTATGTGACGTTCCACATACCACCAGAAATGGAATGACATGTAGTATCCATATATAATAGTCTTACCTACAAATATATCAAAACTCATACCATTATCCATCAAACAAACTTGGGTCCATTAGTCAAACCATTGTGCTATCGGAATTTGCTACCAGACTTTCTTCAAGTGATGACATCAATGACAACCAACCCAATTAATTAACACCCCTCCCCTCCTTTTACATTTTTGTATTTTTATATATTTTTCATATTCTTATGAACATGAAAAAGAGATAAAAATATGCTACATTGGAGAAATAGAGTGGATCAATGACGTGCAACTATGTTCCAATTGCATGTAATAAACTTATGCAAAAGAAATGAAAAAATAGTGTTGGTCAAGTGTAACATCCCCAACAACCCAAGATTTCCATGCCACTCTATAAAACACTTTGAAAAATATCTGATAACAATTTGTAATGTACCCAATCTCCCATTGAGTTTCGTTACCACCTTACACATGCTCTGAAACAACCAAACTGCAACATTCCTAGCATACCACTGAGCAATGTTACAATAGAAGTACACTATGTAGAGTTTACTTTAAACTTAATCCACACAATATCACTTGAATTAATTCGCTTGACCCAAGCTTGATTTGATCCACACAACTTGTAACAATGGAAGAAACAAGTTCTTTTAATACAACCTTAAGCAGCAGAATTAAATCAAACAATTGTGCGCACCAACATACCGATCACACAGTACAATTGTGCACACAACCACCTGGGCGACATGTGACACTTATGTTATTACAGTGTGTGTTTTCTAATTCCTTAATCGCACACACATGATTTTCAACCTCTTGATACACATAGGCTACAATCATGTGCACCCAACCACTAAATCCTTTTCTTGCAATACTCATAACCAATTCTACCGGATTTTCTTAGCAAGAAAGGCTATCATCCTCTGACATACTCATGCACAACTAAAATAAAGGATATAATCATCATACAAACAGGTGCAAGTAGCATTAAGAAAATTAATAAAAAATACTTATATGCAACAACATACAAGAATTAACACATGTCAAACATAGACAAATATGCACACAATAAACAAGACAAGCACATAAAGGACACTTATATTTTATAAAAGTCACCAACTAGGGCCTTGACTCAAACCTTCCTCCCATCCATAGATGTTTTTTCTCATAATCTTTCAGCAACAGGCCACCCCGAGATGGGGCTCAACTCCACCAGGGGAAAAAGGGTCCTATCGACAAGCTATGGTCTGAAACTCAATAGAATTGATCAGTCCTAAGTTCCTGTTGTTACAACTATCCCACAGTCCCTCGTTCCCCATGCACCTGTCACACCCATGAAAGTGTGCCCCTTCTTTGCTCACTAGTCCTTCGGCTAGCCCACTTCCCTTCCTAGGGTTACTAGCAACAAGCTAGATGAGAAGTCTCTAATCCCTACGACTAGTTCTCAACACACCAAGGAACAACTCTAAAAAAAATTCTCTCCTAGAGAGTATGCCCATGGGTTTGAAAACCACTCCACAACATCGATTCGCTCACCCAGAGAGACTGCTCAGGGTCTTTCAACTCGACTCTTCCACAATATTTATTATTATAGCACACAACTCCCTACAAGATTCTCTGAGCATATAAGGTAATAATCGTATTTTCCATACCGTCTGACCCCCTTCTGCTCACAAGAGATTGAAACATGAATAATCATGATAACAATGCCAATCCCCCCCAAAATACATGAAGGCTGAAAATATATATTGCATGCCTTCCACTTGACACTTTTCACCTTCAAAATTATATTTAAGCCACTTGGTGACCCATTCCCTATCCTCGGGAACTTAGGATAAAATAATAATATATCTGACATTACACTTTTCCCGGAAATATTGTAAAATACTCCCTAAGACTGACGACTAACCCCCTTTTTCCCCCTTTTCGGTTGAGTAGGACCCCCATCTCTTTTGGTATGATTCAGTCAACATGAAACAATAAAATATTATATTAATAATCATGATTGCATTTACTTGGATACGCGCACTGGCCTATCTACATCTAGGCTCACTAGCCTCATAAGCACATAGGCTCTCCAACCTCAAAACATAAACAACCATATATATGTGTGTGTGTGTGTGTGTAACTTAGTACCGTGCACTTCCAGGTCATTACCATGTACTAACCCAAGTGTGTGCAACACGGTGTCATGTACACACTTACCCATGTGTGCTCAACACATAGATTGTGTGCACCTTGTCTTTGTTAACACTTCTTCACAACCAAAACCAGGTGTCCTTGGCTCACCATCCTAAATGTACATTAATTTTACACTTGGTACAAATTGTCTCACCAGCCTATATGTACAATTACAAAGGGTTCTGGATCAAGGACACTACAATCCCCTCCTCCTTATTTATGCATTGTACTCAGTGCATCATATACACATGTACATACAAAACTTCAAACATCATAAAAAATATGAGGATACTCTGCTCGCATAGCAACCTCATGCTCCCAGGTTGCATCTTCAAGACTGTTCCAGGTCCATTGGACCTTTACCATCTCCATGGCTCAATTTTGGAGTTGTTTGACTTTTCGATCCAATATGAAAATCGATCGCACTTGAAATACACCTTCTAGCTCTTCCTGAATCACATTCCAATCAATGACATGATTAGCATCGGGTACACACTTCTTAAGCAATGACACATGGAAAACATTATGAATGCATAAAAATGCAGGAAATGCAAGGATATAAGCGACATGACCAATCTTTTAAAAGATTTCAAATGGCCCACAGTAGCGCGCTGCTCACTTAGAACACTTTCCCAACTTCATGGAATCACGCCTAGCCTTCACTTTCAAAAACACATGATCACCCACTCCAAATTACCTATGGGTTTTACCTTAATATGTGCATCTTTTTTATCTTTATTGGTGTTGGCACATGGGCAGAACCAGGGTTCAACGCTCAAGAGCATACCAACAAAACCCTAACTACCGGCCCTTTCGGCAACACCTGTGAAGTAGATGAAGTCTCACTCGAGGTAAAGGTAGGGGTGGTTGCAGGACTCAGATGTCTGCAACCTTAGCTGGGACACTGATCTGTGATTATCTTGCTTACAGTGTACTTAGCATAAATTATTCCCTAACATATATTCATTAATACACTTCGTCAAAAGCATAAAGCATCGCAATGAATACTTATACTAAGGATGATTCAGTACTTAGCCACATAAATGTAGGTTAGATTCAACAGATCAAGCACTAAGCATATTATATATTAGATCTAACATTCATTCATATATCATCAGCACAGATCATAACTAGATCTACTTAATCACATCAAACACTTATCCAAGAAAGAGATAAACACATTAGAATGAAGCACAAAGAACTATACACACAGTTACCGTGGTTCACCCCCACCCTAGGGCTACATCCACAAAGTCTTCTTTATATTATCTCGGTCAAGAAGTTACAACATAGAGATTCAATGACCCTTACTTCGCACAGGATAGAAGATCTATGCAGCTTGCTAGATCCTTCTTCATTGCTCTTCAGCAAAAGACTACACCAAACTGCACTTAGCTTTCTGATCTCAGGCACAGAGCACTCTAAGATACATCCGATCACATAGATCCATTTACTAGCACTAATCTCTCAATTATACATCGCATAGATGTACTACATTACTATTACCACTGTCTTCTTCGTCTCCCCTATTTACATTGCCTATTTATAGATTACAAAATAGGCCTAAACGTGGGTAAACCCACGGGCCGACATCCCTTTCTCATTACATCAACTCAAAACCCTAAAATGGACCCAAAAATAGGTCTTGCTTCCTTACTTTCCTCTTCGCATTGCGCTCCTTCCTTGGCAAGTTGTCGCAGTCCCAAAAGTGGTCAATTATGACCAAGTATTCTTCAAAACTTGGTCAAGGGCCAACAGGCTCCCAAAACTCAGCTATGACTAGTCCCGAGTCCCTCAGGTCTGACCAATTCCACTTCGAACGCCTCGAGCTTGGCTTGAGCGACTTCAACCTGTTGTAGTGCAACAGCCTCTTGCTCAGTAAATTCTTGGATTACTATGTCATTGAGCGGTCCTTCCAGGCGTTGTTCTGTAGTGATGACACCCTATTCGAGTTTAGCTCCCTGGCTTTCAATTTCAGCGAGCAGTTGGCATGCCTTCTCTTGGAGTGGTTGCAGTCATTGAGAGACTTCCATTACTTTACTTTGTAGAGCATGTACTTGTTGTTGGGCTGTGCATTGTTCTGTGAACCTCTTCATTCTTTCGACTGGGGTCACGGACTTCAGCTACGCTTGTAGTTCATCTGCATGCTGCTTTGATTCGTGGAGTTGTGCCTCCAATGTCTGCAATTCTGGATTCTCTGCAAGGGTTTCATAAGTCTGGGTGCTTCTAGTTCTTAGCTTCCTACATTCCAGAGCCAAGGTTGTTAATCGATTAACTGCGCTTCCAGCAGTGGCCTCTCTTAGATCTCTTATCTCTTGGGGTGTCTCAGGTACGGTGTAGATCTCTATATCTGTGATGCATTTTTGAAGTTGTTGGATTACTTCTTCAGTTGGGTCACCTATTGTGGGATATGATATTACATCGTCACTTCTATGATCATCACAGAGCGCAGTGCTTTGTGAACTCTCTCCTGTACTTCAAGTTTCTCTGCTAGCAACTGGTCCTTGCTCTGCTGTAACTGTTCTTTTTCCTCCTCCCACTTCACTTGTAAGGCAAGTTTCTCCTGTTCTTCCTTCCTCTTTTGTTCTCCATGCGCGCTATGTTCTTGCACCAAAGCCCGGGTGGCTTGCACTATGTCTTCTTGAGCTCGTCGAAGGTGAGCTTCGACTTTCTCAGCGATCTGGTGTAAATGTGTGGGCTCATCACCTGTTCCTGGTATTTCCATTCTTAAGGGCACTATAGAAACTGCTTGGATGGATTGGAATCCCTGTTGCACTTCTTTGAATTCGCCCGTGATCCGGCGGAATAGCTCCTCCTGCCTTGCTTCTTTCTTTTTCGCGAGCTCTAGTGAAACATCATTCAATCCAACAATTAGGAAGTCGAAATCATCCGGGGTAAGGGTAGTTTTAAGTGTGTTTCGGGTGGCCTTAGCTTTCTTTCTGGATGAAGGCTTTGGTGGGGTAATCTTCCTTTTCTTGGAGGGATCTTCCTCATTCCTAGGCGGAGTAACCTCGTCTTTGCTCTATTCAACTTCTGTGCCCCCTAGTTCTTCATCATCACCTCCCTTCACAGATGAGAGTGAAGCAGTCTTCGTGGATGTGCTATGGATATCTTGAACTTCCACATCCTTCTTAGTCTTGCGCAGTCCTGGTGTATCCGACATAGCCTCAGGGCTATCTACGTTGGACATCTTTGTGGGGTCTGCTGCAACAAGGAGTTCTGTCGACCATTCATTGGTAATCTCCTCCAAGTCATGTTCTGTCAGCTTGTAATATGACTAGAGTTTTTGTTTGTGCTCATCTGCGCATGCTGCGATGTAGGTGAAGTGACGATCTACGTTGAATTTCATCAAAGGTCTAAACCTATGAAGTGTGTTGGGTGTAATGCATGGTGTAGACTGAATGGAATTCTTCAACTAAGCGTAGTAAGCATGGAAGACAACATTGGACTGCCATTGTTTGTTCATGTCGCTGGAGTACCACAGCATATAGAACTTCGCGGCCAATGGCTCGAAGGGTTCGATCTCTGAAAACATGGCTCCCTGGGGCAGTTCCCATGGGATGAAAGCGATGAGTATGAGCAACCAGCTAAAGTGGAATTCATACCCTTGGTCCTACGCTTGTCTACAATCAAGATCTATCTTATTTATAAGGTATTTCTCCCAGTTCATTTGTAGTCCCTCCGCGCACTTCCCTGCGAGGTCAACTACAAATCTGATCACCTGTGTAGGTCTGTTTTTTCAGACTAACTTTCCCGCGATCAGCTGGAAACCAAAGCACACTACTTCACTCTCAATGGAGGCTACCTTGTAACCTCATGTGCCTTTCTCCAAATCACCATATGTGTCTTTTATTCATTGAAAGAGAGCACGATCTGCGGTATTTCCAAGGTAAAATTCCTATGGGTCAGGGCCCTGCATTCTTAGCCTAGTGATCTGATTTATCATAATAGAATCCACAGTGATACAGTGGTCCAACCATAGGTATCCTTCGTGGTATAAAGATAGCAACAGTCTAATGCATGCACTGACTTCTTGATGCCTCCTGAAATGTGGAATCTTCATTACGTTGAGGAGGGTTGACTGCACAAGATTATGGGTTCATTGCTGCAGTACAATCTTGGGGTTCTTTCCTTTTGTAATAGTCAAGTACTTGTGAAGGGCTAATATACTGTAAACCTTGCGATCTCCAAGGTTAAAATCACTAAATTTGAGCGCGATGAGCTTCTCCTGGTCAACATGAACTGCACGCACCCATTTTGGGAGGTACGTGGTGACTACAACATAGTTGAAGTCTCTAGGTACAGTGTCTCGATTCACTGTTTCACGTAGTGGTGGGATATATTTAGGCAAGATGCTTGGGATCATCTTAACAGTGGCGAAGTCATTTCTGAGCTTCGAGTGTCTTTCCGAAGGCAGTCGGGATGGTCCTGCTCGAGCAGTGGAGGGGGAAGCTGGTAGTGCGCCCGAGGATGATGCCTATACACCTATAGACATTCTACGTTCTGACATGACTCTCTCAGTCATTAAATCAATTAGAACTTCTTCAACAATTTTCTCAGCAGCGTTGAGCTCGTCTGACATACAAACTTGGGTTAGTTGGCTCGGGTGCAAAAGGAATTCAGAGACTACAGTGAATAGTAAGGCAATGATATCAAGGTAAGTAAATCTCAGGGTTCGTGCTCAAATTCTCAGTTAGAAAAAAGTATTCTCGGTGTGTGGCGTGCTGGGTTAAGTAGGCAATATCAACAACGGTTTGCTTGCAACGTACATGGGGGATTCATTAACTCTATTCTATCTGTTTTGTTGCTATCCAACGGTCTAGTGGTAACCCATAACTGCTTTTCGATCCATTCAGAGCGGCGGTCGAACGGGTATATCAGTTCCAATGGCTATATTTCTTCGTCATGGCGAAGTACTCTATGTCGTTGTTCTAATATCTCGGCGAAGTTCCAATTTTGCAATTCTTCTTGCTGCGAGGTGTCCTCTAAAACCTCTTGTAACCTTACAGTATTAGCCCTTTTCTTTCTTAACTTCCTAGCCTTCTTCCCTGTGAAATTCGTCTCAATAATGCTTTTACCATTTTGATGTTTATCTTCTGTGGTCTTAGTTACTTCGTGTTGTTGAAAGTCTTTCCTAGGGTTCCTTGATAATACTTCTTCTGTATCAAAAATAGGTAACTCGATCTTCTACGGATCCTCAAGTGTTCTCTTAGCTTCAACATCAGAGTTGCTAATATTAAATATTTGTGATCTTCTCTTATGTTCTTCAATCAAGTGTGCAATCCTTCTGGTCATAAAGTCTTTTAACTCTTGCTTCTTCTGTTCCAAAACTTTTTCTTCTTCTTTTCATTTGGCTTGTTCTCTATCAATCCAAGGTTTCCCTATGAGCATGGTAAATGGGGCGCTGTCTTCAACAAATTTAATGATCTCAAAGTCTTCCTCTGTCAAATTTTCATTGACATTCATAGGTATCCGAGCGAGCCTTCCACATAGGTTTACTAGCTTTCCTCTGAAGAAACTTGTTCCTCCTAGGGAAGGGATCATGGCAGGCTTTCCTATATCTTCCCAAGTTCTTTCTGGCATAATGTTCACTTGTGTTTCTTCATCAAGAATACATTCAATGTCAAAGTCCCCTATTCTTGCTTCGATTTTCTCCTTTACTTTGAAGATCTCTGATAGCCTAACATGTCGGTGGTCATTCAAGGTATCTTTCATCTGTAGCAATATCTTTTCTGATTCTTTCTGGGTTTCTTCTTTAATCTTGGTCTCTTGATCTCCTTCAGGGTTTTCTTGCTCCATATTCAGCTTCTCAAGCCTAACAACCATTCTATGGAAATCTAATACTTCATGGTCCATAGCCTTACAACAGAGGCAACTAGGTCTTCTCCCAGGGCATTCCTTAGCAAGATGTCCCGGTCTTCTGCAACTATAACAGAGGGTTAATCCTCTCTTTCATTTAGATATTCCCCAACTCCTTCTGTACTGTGCACCAGGATCATGGTGACTAGCTTGCAAAAAACTCTTTCTAGGATCCTACATCCATTTGTTAGTCCAAACATTCTTTCGATGCATAGGTATAACATATCTATCATTATACTTATCGTATCTATTCATATCAAACTTTCATTCATCTATTAATGCCCTTGTTTTGAAGCTAGGACAGAATCTATCAAACATACATAAATCCATGCTTTAGAAACAAAAACAAAAAAAATCACTTATCTTACTTCTACAGAGCACAAAGTTTGCAGATCTAAGACTTTTAAATATTCTTACCTTTATCAAAGCACGGAGCTTACAGATTTTACCTTTTTCTTGCAGATCTGACTTCTTTCTTCACAGATATGACTTCTTTTCTTCAGATATGACCTCTTTTTCTTGGCACAAAGCTTCACAGGTCAAACAGAACACTGCACACTAGGGAAACAGATCTACGCACATAGCTTATTTTGCACAAAGCTTCTTCTTCTTTAGTTCTTGGAAATCACAGTTTCAGGTCCCGGCAACGGAACCATTTGTTGGCACAGGGGTAGACCCAGGGTTCAACGCTCAAGAGAGCACCAACAAAACCCTAACTACCGACCCTTTCGGTAACACTTGTGAAGTAGATGAAGTCTCACCCGAGGTAGAGGCAGGGGTGGTTGTAGGACTCACATGTCTGCAACCTTAGTTGGGACACTGATCTTTGATTATCTTGCTTACATTGTACTTAGCATCAGTTATTCCCTAACATACATTCATTAATACACTTCGCCGAAAGCACAGAGCATTGTAGTGAATACTTATATTAAGGATGATTCAATACTTAGCCACATAAATATAGGTTAGATTCAACAGATCAATCACTAAGCATCTTATATATCAGATCTAACGTTCATTCATATATCATCAACACGGAGCATAACTAGATCTACTTAATCACATCAAGCACTTAGCCAAGAAAGAGATAAACACATTAGAACGAAGCACAAAGAACTATACACACAATCATCATGGTTCACCCCCACCCTAGGGCTACGTCCACAAAGTCTTCATTATATTATCTCGGTCAAGTAGTTACAACACAGAGTTCAATGACCCTTACTTCGCACAGGATAGAAGATCTGCGCAGCTCGCTAGATCCTTCTTCTTTTCTCTTCAGCACAAGACTACACCAAACTGCACTTAGCTTTCCGATCTCAGGCACATAGCACTCTAAGATACATACGATCACACAGATCCAGTTACTAGCACTAAGCTCTCAGTTATACATCACATAGATGTACTACATTACTATTACCACTATATTCTTCCTCTCCCCTATTTACATTGACTATTTATAGATTACAAAATGGGCCTAAACATGGGTAAACCCCCAGGTCAAAATCCCTTTCTTGTTACATCAACCCAAAAATAGGTCTTGCTTCCTTACTTTCTGCTTTGCGTTGCACTCCTTCTTTGGCAAGCTGCCGCAGTCCCAAAAGTGGTCAATTATGACCAAGTATTCTTCAAAACTTGTTCAAGAGCCAACAATTGGGTAACCTTTTGGTTATGCCTTATCTTTACCATCTGCTCTTCCATTTCCTAGAGAAATTCTGGCCCAACTACTGTGTGGTTTTTTGGGTTATCCCAACTCAC
The DNA here is from genome assembly GCA_000966675.3 of Picea glauca. Lineage (NCBI taxonomy): Eukaryota > Viridiplantae > Streptophyta > Pinopsida > Pinales > Pinaceae > Picea > Picea glauca. The sequence continues at coordinate 73,553 of JZKD02S1881868.1, read as the reverse complement.
TGGCATGTTGCAATTTCTACCATAATTTGCCTCTAATGGGCTCATATTCAAAGATTCCTGATACCCATTGTTGTAAGCAAACTCTACCAAATTCAAGAAGTCTTCCCATTTTTAACATCCCGCTCTTGCGCGAACATGATTTGACTTATTCTTTGAGGACACTTGCATGCAAGTGATTCGGTTCATTATATGATTGTCGTCTTTTCTTATGGATTCTGATGATGAGATTGTGGATTATGATGTTATGTTATGTTATTTATGTATAGACATATTCTATTGACGGGTTTCTCCTGAGTGTGCAGGACACTTGACAGATTGAGGATGTTGATAACATCAATGGACCTCCTTGGACTCCGGATCGATTCATGGATTTTATTGTATATGGTTTGGGTATTTCTGTTTATGCATATGTGACCTATGATCGAGTATATTATGATGTTTTTATGGATTGTTGACATGTTTCGTTGATGGATGTAGGCTGACGATTTCTTGCTAATCAGACTCACATTAGGATTAAAGGGGCCATTCATAACAACTAGATATCGAGGGAGGGGTGTGAAAACATCCCTACCTGATCCAGATGGATATCGGTGGCCACCCACCTTTTCCAACTGGCTCAAAACAGTTTTCAGGCAATTTTGGTGATTTACTATTTTTAGCAGTTTTTAACTTCCGGGGCCATTTTGAGGGCCTAAATGAAGTTTTTTCAGGATCGATCTTATCATAGATAGAAAAAGGCATCATAGATCCCCTAAAATGAATCTCCTCGACGATACCTTTCCAACAGGCTATCACATGCCTAAAATAGAGATCGTATGCAAAAGTTACGACCCCGGGAAGTTGTTTTACTAACTTAGCCAAACGGGGCCCATACGACTTTTGGCACTTCATCTCCTAGGGTTAGGTTTTTGGATGTCTAGGATTTTTGGAATTCTTTCTTATTGTAAAAATGCCTTCAGAGCCTCATTGTAACCTTCTTCTTGCGAATGTGCATTGCCGTCACATCTCTTCCTACTCCTGACAGACCATGGGAATCCATCTCAATGGACTACATGTTGGGCCTCCCATCCACCAAGCAGGTAAATGACTATGTTTTTGTGGTTTTTGAACGTTTTTCTAAGATGACGATTCTGGTTACCTGTAAGAAGAGCATCACAGCAGAGGCCACTGCCAAGATCTTCTTTGAACGAGTCTGGGTACATTTTGGAATCCCATAAACCATTGTCCAAGATCAAGATAGTCGATTTCTTAGCACATTCTGGTCGAGCCTCTGGTCACTGCTGGACACCAAGCACACCAAATCCATGGCCTTCCACCCCCAGACAGATGGCCAAACCGAGGTTGTAAATCGAATGATTGTGCATATCCTTCGCATGTATAATTCAAAGAACCCTCGCACATGGGATGAG